>JBBPDI010000032.1:9894764-9909671 GCA_037974545.1 Cucumis variabilis | reverse complement strand
AGTTTGATTTTTCAAAGTCAAAAGTCAACATTTTGATTTTTTACATCTTTGACCTTTTTCATCAATTCCGAGCTTCCTAATATGAATCCATATTTATATTTAAATCATATTTAAACATGAAGCTCTATTTTAAGTTATAACCGATGACTATATCAAATATATTTATCGGTTTCTCTCTCTTTACCTAATTCAAACAATTCGCATTATTCCATCATAATGTTCTAAGTCGATTCCTTGTGAGCTAGCGGGGAAACCTAATGGACCTATAGATCATGGGCTCCAATGAATCCAAGATTAACTAGCTAAACTCTTTTAGACCGAGTTAATCAACTTTCGTTAACTAACGAGTCATCCCACTAAAGTCCCGTAGTTGCACTCCCCTCACTACAGATATATTTGTGTCCATGTGATATAACCATGATAAGTAAGTTAATCCTTCACAGGTTGTTCATAATCTCAGCTAGGTCAAAGTATCATTTTACCTCCGAGATTATATCTTTTCTCCTTAACTCTCATTGATCCACTATTGAACAATTGGTTTAAGGTCCAACCTTTAAACCGAACCCCTCTTGGGCCAATGAGAGGGTAGGACCCCTTGTTCAAGATCTGGATTCAGTCCTTAAAGGAACAACCTATCTACTAACCCTATAGTGGGTAGAAGTGAATTTCGTCTTGCACTCTATGTCCCTAGCTATCCACCCGGTGTTACTCTTAAAATAGGAGGCTTATTGGGCCAGCGCCATTGAGCTGCCCTCACCTATGAAGATCTGAGGACAATCCCGTGTGAACAGAAGTATATAGTTAGCTCAGGATTAAGATTAAGCTACATGGATATCTATAAACGAAATAGTCGACTTTAAAGTCAACTGTGTTATAATCTAAAAGTGACTATTTCTTTGGTTTCAGTCTTATGTAAAGTCTTTACATAGGATGCCCCTACTTCCATGTCTCTACATGAACGATTTAGGATCACATCGTTTGTACTAACTACAAAGTAGGCCACATCAATAGTATCTCCCGAATAAGGTGCCCAACCTTATCCATATACTATAGACCATTTAGGCTATGACTCAAACTTGATCCACTTTTACGTCTGTACATAAAGTTCAAGTCTACATTATAGCCTCAAAACATTAATTTATTAGCTTTCAGATTATAGCAATAAGATGATTTTATTTAATAGAATTTTGAATACAAACTACGAGTTTTAGGACATAAATTCCAACAATGTTGACATTCCTCCATGGTTGGGTTAAACAACAACTCCAATAGTACTACTTCATAGACTAACGTCTCAAGTAAACCAGTCTCTATTAAGTTTTATATTTTATAGTTGGACCTTTATAGTCTCCATGATTGGACCCTCGTAGTTTGTAATTATGTAAACAAATTTTGGTTTCATCAATAAATGATATTTGTTTTTCAGAACTCATAATCCAATAAAATAAGATCTAAGGTCAATACATAAGCTTAAATAATATATGGTTGACATACAAGTGGATCGTGTCCAAGTAATAAGCTGAATGGTCCATAATATATGAATAAGGTTAGATGCCTTATCTTGGTAACATTTTTTATATGACTTACTTCATAAATGTTACAAACATTTCAATCCAAATTGTTCATGAGGAGACATGTGAGTGAGGGTATTTTGTACAATGAGATTATATGAGACCATACAACAAAATACGAAATCTCTAGTTATAAGGTAGTTGACTGTAGAGATAATATTTCATAATCCATAACCTTATATAATCAATCTGAATTTTGAATGAGTTATGAACTTTTGCTCATAAAAAATATTTTTTAACTTGTATGGGTAAGAGTGGCCCTTGTTGTCGACTCAATATGCCTACCATCTTGAGAACAATACTAAGTGAGGAGCTGAGAATCTATATAACATCACAAGAAGGAAGTTACTACTTTTAGGGAAAGTAGCTAGGTTGTTTTCTTAAGTGATGATTTCAATAGAACAATGAAGTTTCACCCTTTCATTGGCTAGGGAGAAACTTTGTTTATGGTAAAAACATAAACAAATTGTTGATTATAGGATTAGTGATATTTAAGAAGCAAGAAGTAACTATAAGAGTAAAATGATAGCTTGACTTAGTTGAAGTGTCGAATAACTTGTGAAGAATTGACTTATAGAACATGGTTAAATCAGTGGATGTAATTACTCTACAATTTATAAGACTGCAATTATTCAACATTAATCTGCATTAGAGCTTATAGTTGTAGTAAGGTCCCTCTTCTAGATCATAATGAATTACACAAGGACTTAAATGTTGAAAGAATTTGAGGTGTTCAAATATTTAAAGGAATACGTTGAATATGATGCATGTAATGTATAAGTACATTATACTATAAAGTTAATTTGAATTGAATTCATACTTACATATTATGACATGTGTAATACTTGTACCTTCCATCTCATTTGCTTACTAGAAAGTTGAGAAGATAAGGTAAGAGTTTGCGTAATAGTCTCACGCTAAAGCAAAAGATCTTGTGACAGAAGTGAGAATCTTGGGCTTTATTCAATCGAGAGAAAAGGCAAAGAAAGACAAAGAGTAAATCCCAGTGTATCTTTGGCCTGTGGCAATCCAAGATGAAAAACAAAATATTTTTGGAAGATGGATCTCGGGCATGATCTCAGACATGTCCAACTGAGGAAAGGAAATATCTTGGACTGAGCTTAGGACGATCTCTACTAAAATCATTAAAAGAAAATGTGTAACCTATCTCCAGAGATTCCTATTGCAAGAGGTTGGCATTTTTAGGACGTAATGAGACATTTTAAGTACCAAGGACACTCATTTCTCTCATTTCTCACCATCCAAGTTCAAAAGCCAAGTAGATATAATAAGTAGAGAGAAGTTGAGATTTCTTGAAAGTGTTGGAGCCAAACAAGAAGGTTATTCAATCAAGCTTCAGTTTTGAGTTCTCTGTCAAGAAGCTACCCGAGAAGTTATAGCATTTGGCGAGATTAAGCTAAGGAAGAAGAGTTAGAGCTTGAGGTTTAGATCCAAGTAAGTTAAATCTTCTTCTTCTTTGTTTAAGAATCTCTAGAGCAACTTTACTAGATTTTGATGTTGATTTGAACTCTAAATCTGTATAGGAGCTCGTTTTGAGCTATGGCAAGGTTGTAAAATTAGTTTTGAGCAAGCTAAGACCATCCAAGAGTTCAAAGAGATCGAGGTTAGTAGAAAAGAGTTCTCTTGAGTAGAAAAGGAAGAATGTAAAAAGTTGAAGAAGTCTCTTTAGTTGGAACCCAAGGTTTACTTAAGTTTTCATGTGATTTTCAAGGCACAAGGAATTAGGACAAATCTATAAACTAAGAATCTAGCCAAAAGTTAGCCAAAAGTTATGAGTGACAAAAATGAGTTTCAAATAAATTTCTAAACTTGTTTAATTAAGTTATATTTATAGTATATTTTGAGTTAAAAGTATTTGATTTATACGAATTATAAATGTATTACCAAGCAAGACTTTCAAATTTAAAAAGAGTTTTTATGAGATTGATAAATAAGTATGCATGATTTAAGTTTAAAACCATTCAAGTTGAACATGTTTCTTGAACATGAGATTTTTTAGCAAATGAATTGAATGATGAGTTTATGAAAATATATCTAAGTAATGGATAAGTTTAGGCAAGACATGATGCAAGAGTGGCATCAAAATTAAGAGCTCTAGTAACTAAGTACGAGTTAAGTAGAGACTTAAGCAATAAAATTTTAAGAGCAAAGTATGATTAAATGTTCTGATATTTCTAAGAGTGATACTAGATACAATGACTCAGATTGAGACTAAGATTATAATGATATTATGTGTACAAAGAAGATTATTTGTTGTCGATGTTGACTGTACTCCATGACAACAATGTGGCTATGAACGTTGGACGTGTTCCACTATAAAAAAGAAGATGGAGTATTAGGTGTGTCCTACTACATAGTAGAGTAAAATTAGAAAGGAAGACGATGAGAGTATTAGAAGTGTCCTACTACATAGCAGAGTAAAGTTAAAAAGGAAGACAATGGGAGTATAAGGTGTGCCCTACTACATTGTAGAGTAAAGTTAGAAAGGAAGACGATGAGAGTACAAGGTGTGACCTACTACATTGTAGAGTTAAGATTAGAAAGAAAGATGTTAGGGCCCTTTATAAGATATAGTTGATGTACCCTACTACATCAGGCATGCCCTACCATAACGTAGTAAATTCAAACTAGTTGGTTCTAAGGCATGAGTTGTTTTGTCAGAAATATTTGCCTAGAAAAGTACTTTTTAAGATTGTATTTTATGTGTTGCATACTTGTTTCAGTAAACATGTTTTGTTTAAAAGCTATCACTCACAAGGCTTTATAACTTATCATCTCAATGTTTAATTCCCTTACAGGTAGAGATCGTGGTTTCGACGCTTATTAAAGTATTTTCCTACTCTACTAGAAGTTCGATTAGATTTTTGTATGGATCCTTCCATGCATACATGATAATATGTAATTAAGCTAAGGGAGGACTTAGTTGCTGCTGTCTGTAATAGACAACTATAATAGTTTGATATGAGTTTTTTAATAGTGTTGTCTGGTTGGGACTTTGAACTTCATTTTAATATGACTATTGAGCAGGTTATCCATTGATTGGGTAAACCTAAGAATGTTTTGCAAAGATTTAAATTATTGTTTTCAAGTTAGACTATTATTTATGTATTCTATGTCCAAGTTTCATTGAAAAGAGATAGATAAGACTTACAGGTTAAGCATGGTTAACAAACATTATTAGAAGAAGAACGATGTCGGTCGACTTCACGCCACATCTCAGGCCTAGTGAGGAGGTGCTCTGGGACGGGGTGTGACAATATGAGATCATTAATCATTGACTAAGACTCAAGTATTAAATTTAAATTAATATGAATGAGATTTATATTAAAGTTATAGGTTATGAAAGAAATATATACAAGATACATGTTATTAAATATAAGATATTTAAGAGAAATTATTGTGAATGGTAAAACTTCTAAAAATATTTACAAAATATAGCAAAATTTTAGATTCTATCGATGATAGACAATGATAGAAGTTTATCAATGTTTATCATTGATAGAATCTGAATTTTTTTTTCTATTTTATAAATATTTTAATGCATTATGATATATTTGAAAATGGCTTGATATTTAATGTGAAGATTAATTGAATTATATTTAATTAATATATAAAATAAATTTATAACTTTAAATTTAATAAAACTACTCAAGGGTTAGCTAACTGATTGCTTAAATATTATTCAACGATCGTTTAGGGGTAACTAAATAACCGGTTAAATTTTATTCATTGATCATTTTCTAAAATATAAAAGAAAGTTTAGTTACTATACAACGACATATTATGATTAACTAAGCACTTGCTTAAATTTTCCTAAATGACCATTTATCTATATCTTATATACAAAATGCATATCTCACTTAGACATTGTACGATCATCTTTATTCATCCAGTTGTTGGGTCATGTGTTCATGTTATTGATTAAATGTATCACTAATATCACGTAACATGGTTGTCAAGTTCGACAAATCCCTGTGAGCTTCAAATATTTTCTCTTTGATGATTCTGTAGAACTCAGAATGTTTGTACCTTTGTTAGAACTTATAATTCTTATTTGAAGATCTGACTTGTCATTGCCTATCCTTCTAATGGTTATTCTAATCAGACTCTGGGACATGTTACTCTATCAAAGGCTAGTTCATGGGATTGATCTGATTGAAGGGGTTCTTGTTCATTGTATTATTTGAATCCATCATACCTCTAATGTTTTCTGATCCTCAACTTCAATATCAATCGATTATTGATTAGCATAGTGTCAACACAACACCTTCAATGTCATCCCCATCAGCTCTTATTCAGTTAACCATTAGCATTAAATCAAGTCTAACCCTCTTAGTTGTTCCTTCATGTAGTTCAACTCACCTAATATGGGTACAAATATTGACACAACAATAGTCTGCATGTAAGTGATTTCAAACAAGTAAATAGAGACATAAAACAAAATGGTCGTTCATGTTAAACTACCTGATCGCTTACGATAATCTAAACAACCATGTATACATTATCTAAGCGACCATACATACAAGATTATGCGATCATTTAATAATATATAGATGATCATTTAATCAAGTATATTCGATTGTCTAGATAATATGTAAGCGATCATGTATTGAATTCTAAACGTTTATATAGATAATATGCATCCAATCATTTATTAAATTATATATAAGTGATAATTTACTAACCTTTTTTACATTAGAATACATTTCTATCCAGCGACTTATATGATGGAGCTTGAAAACACGACCACCTAAGAATTCGTGGCATTGTCTTCTTGCCTCGTTTGGTGGCTATTGTCACGTCCCACCCCAAAGAACTCTTATGCGATGAGTGGAGACACGACCGCCTAGACTTACTATGCAAGGTTCTTCGTAAACAACACGTTGTACATCTCATAAGTGGATTTAAAACAACATAAGGAAGTTCAACACGAAATGTGGACAAATGGAAACAGAACCTTCATTAATAATTCATTGTTAAGGTACATTCAATGCATTCTTCACTACTCGTTAAAAAATTAATGAACAAGACTTAACACACACTTAGACTTTCCTTGCTTAACTACTATGCGTTACGCGAGTTGACAGTGACCACTACCAAAATGATGAGTTCTCTAAAGTTCATGATAGGCGATTAAGGCTGCAAGTTCAACGTTAGATGTCCTTCGCTAATTGGAGGGAGGCGGGAGTAAAAAAAAATGATTGAAAGGTTAGATAGAACGTCTAGTGAGAGGGGTCTTTAATCAAAACCTTGGATAAAACAATGTCTTGCTTTAACGTGATACAAATAATTTATAAGTCAATCATTATATTTTTTAGTTTAAAACACTTATTCAAAGCAGTAAGCATTTTTCAATACTTCATAATTCTTGGAAAGAATTACTTCTTTTACTATTTATCATAATTCATATTGCGTCGTATGCTTCTCGCATACTACACAATCAACTCGCAGAATTATTCTGCATATTCAATTACGCTTTTATACCCTTTTCTCAGCTCAAGTGTTTACCATACTCTTTTACCAAGTTGCAGCTATGCGAAGTACTCTCGACGCATTTAGAAATTCCATCAATTCTACTACCATATCGCATCTTCCAATACCAGATCACATAGCAAGCAAAGAACATCTCATACCAGTTGACATAGCAAGTATGAGGCATCCTATTCAAGATTACACAGCATAAATAGAGCATTTTATTCTGGATCACATAGTAGGAGTAGAGCATCTTATCCCAGATCACACAGCAAGGATAAGATATCACATCACATATGGTACAAATGATTATCTCGTTTCATACTTTATCAAGTATCATGCATTCTTTAGGAATCATCATTTAAAGAAACCTTGGTTTTCTCTTTTTAGATAAATAGTGGCGATATCAATAATGACGTACATAACGTGTTAAACATAAATGTAACATGAAACTTGAAAAACTGTTTTCAAAACCTTTCTTTCATTTAGAAAGTCATTCACGAAATACTTGTTTTAAATCATTGGTCATAATTCAAATTATGTTGTACGATTATCTCGCTTCAACCTTATCAAATCTTATGTGTTTTTTGGAACATATCATTATATCACAGCATTCCAGTTTGTAATATATGTCTAATTTATCAATAATTCATGTGCATTTTAAATTTGGAAAACATACGGGAAATCATATAGTTTATAGTCTTGGTACAAATACATTTAAAGATTTGAACATACTTTAGAAATCCTTGTTATTTGAAAACATGTAATAAGAAAAACCACTCACCTATCACAATCAACTAGCTTTTCTGCCTTGCCTTTAGCCAAAAGTTCCCTTGCACTTTCTTGTAATTTTTGTTTGATTCAGGCAGACTTCAGACCTCTATAAATTAATAGTCTTCTAACTTTCTCTTATGAAAGCTCAGGGCCAAAACAACTTCAAAATGATTGAAATTCCTCAATTTATAGTATTTTTCGTTGAAGTCTTTTCATGCTGGAATGATAACTTATGTGACGGCGAGAAGAGGTCCAATACTAAAACGCATGTGTCTTTGTCATAACCTTATCTAGATTTAGATTGGGCACCAAGGTCAAATCATTTCCCAACTTCCTTACATGAGTAATGACATCATTACTTCCTGATGAAGTAGGCTTATATCACAACAAAGGTTCCTCGAATCGTCTCTTTATTGCATAGCCAACTCTGTCGCATGGAGTCCTATCGCGTAAGGTAATTCGTGATTAGGGTCTCACAATTATGAACTTGTTAGATCTGGATAGTATTTCGTAAGCTAAAAACCTACATTGTGGAAAACTTTTTTACACATAGAAATTATCATAAAACCTTTTATACAATATGATATGACTTCTTTTTCCTCATAAAATGCAGTTCATACTATCTAGTGAATGTTTAAAGAGGACAGACGATTGTCGTTTCTTTTAAAGACTTTAGAACCATCAACGACTCTAATTGTCTTAACATCAAACTGTGTTTTCATATCTTTCCCCATCATTATAACTTCGATGTATAATGTCAATGAAACCTTGACGACATTTTCATCATTTGTAAAACCATGCTTTTCAAAAGTGATCCCAAACATCCTTCCAAAGTTTTCCTTTCTCATTTTGAGTTTTTGATCCAAGTATGGGGTGTCGTAGGCTTTCATCACTTGTATCTTTTTTTTTGCTTCCTCAATCGACCCTAAACTAGTTATCAAATTAATGTTGTCTTGGGTGAATGTTACCTTCTTCCTCAGTATGTTGAAGTTTGCATTGTCTGTGTTTTCATTTCTAAATTTTCTTAATAAAACAATAGTGTAACAACAACTTACTAAACTCAAGAGTCACGTTCAAAAGTGAACTAAAGCATGCTTTTATAAACATGTCCATATGCTCTTTAGCAAGCTTCTTCTTGATCATGTCCTTTATTTTGACGACCATACAAGAGATAGCAGCAAAAAAATATTTTTCAATATCGATTGCATGGGCCATCTTAGCAAACTATATATAAACAAAATGTATACATTTCAACATGTAAGTAGGTGATCGTCTAATAACAATTAGACAAATATCTTAGTAAAATGTGGGCAATCATTTAATAAAAGGTAAGTTAATCGTTTAATAACATGTGGTTGATCGTTTAGAAAAGTTTACATGATTGCTTGGAAGAAATAAAATGATAATTTAATCAATGTTGGAGGATTTTTTTAATAAATTGTGAGTTATAGTTTAATAAGAGTTCAGTAATCATATAAAAAATGATAAGGTGATCGATTTCAACGAACTAAATGAACCCTAGACCTTAATCGTCTAATAATTATATATTTATCTTTTAAGAACAAAAGATGAAGCTAGTAGTATGACTTTTAAATATAAAGTAGAAGTAGAGAATCAATTAGATAAGACGACTAAAAGGTTAAGATCAGATAGATGTGGTGGACACAATGATAATTCTCTTAAAGAATTTTGTGAATCAAATGACCTTATTTATGAATTTACTACACCATATTCACCACAGAATTAAAAATGATATTGTAGAATGTAAAAATAGAAATATTAAGAAAATGATGAATGTTATGTTTTTAAGTTCTGAACTGTCTGATAATATGTGAGGGGAAGTTGTGCTTTCTGCCATTTTATTATTAACAAGGTAGCTCACAAAAAATTGAATACGACACGTCACAAATGTTGGAGAGGTTATGCATCTAATCTCAATTATCTGAAGGTGTTGGGATGTTTGGCTGAGGTAGCATATTCTACATATTCAAGAAACCTATTGTAGAATCTAAAACTTTTACTTATACATTATTGGTTATGCTCATAAAATAGTATTGCATATAGATCTATGTGCTAATAGATCTATGTGCTAATGATAGATCCACATGCGGTTATAGGAATGTTGAAGTTTTTAACATTCATTTTCAATGAAAAAGAAAAAAATCGAATAAGTTAGAACATCTAATTATGAGAGTATATCTACTTCTATGCCTTCTTCATTTAATAGTATTATACGCACTGCACTTAATATGTGCTTATTTTGCCTTGTATTTAAAGCTGTTTTTATTAAATTTAATGTATTTGCTAGTGTATTTCAAGATATTTTCATGAAATTGAGGGTTGAAAATTAAAAGGATCAAAGTGAGTCAAAATCAGAACAAAAACATCGAGAAAATTGAAGACAATATCAAGTCGGCGAAAAACACGGCAGTGCAGCTACTGTCACACCTCTTTTCAAACCTTCGTCTCTTAGCCTAAGAGATGATGTGAAGCCAACAAATACCGTTCCTGCTAAACAATATCTACTGATCCTTAACTAAAAACTAAAACTTAACTTGTATTCTAAAAGCATAAAACACACACATGCTTTGAACATGGACAAACTACAAACTTAATACAAATAAAGCTAGTGCAACCCAAGTATGAACAAGTTTAAACAAGTATTATATAGACCAAATAACCTATGAGACAAACTCTGCACAACACATAAAACATACTCAAACTATAATGATACATACATACAGTTAATATGCCTAAACCAAATACAAAATATACTAAAATAAAACTTAAAGACTCTCTAATAGATAAGCAATTAGTAGTTCAGACTTTGGGTCAAAGATCTCTATCTCTGAAAAGTAAAAAACAACATTTTTGAAAAAGGTGAGTTGAAGCTCAATGAGTGACTAACTTTTAAAACAAAACATGCTTTGCAAATCAATGATAAAATAACTTAGAAAAGTAAATAAATAGTTTCTCAAACTTTTCTCTTTCCCGCAATAACCTGAGTCTATGTATCACCTATGAGATGAAAAACTAGGCATTAGTAATACTAAACTAGGCATTAGTAATACTCTTACCTCAATATAACTGCTCTGAGATGGATACTAGACGTCTGAAGAGGACCTCATCTCTGCCTAGCTCTGTGATGGCAAAACTAGACATGTACCGAATGTTCTCATCACAAGATCTTTGTGCACGGAAACTTCTCCGTAGAGTTATTATAAATCTTTGAATATCTTTTAGGTATAAACTTAAAACATGCTTTCAAAATTGGAATAGAATGATCTAATGCATCTTGCTTTACTAAAACAATTTTCAAGCTTAAATGCTTTAGAAACTCAACATAATTCATAATCTTATACTTAAATAATAAATATACCAAAAAATAAACATAGAACGATCTATCATTTTTAATAAGGAATAGATAGAAATAAAATTCAAATTAGAGTTATGAGCTAATATTTTCTTTTTTAAAAAAGTGGTGAAGTTAACTATAGGAGTAGTTCCGGTCCCAAACAACGGGGAGGGGGAGGGAGAAAGGAAAAGGTTGTTGAGAAGAGACTAGAAAAATGAAAATCCAATGAAATATTGACACGCATACATGTACCTCCAAGTGCTAAGTAGTCAGTGCAATGGATAAATGTTCTAATGTACTGTGCCGCCTGTATTTTTTAACACTAAAATACAGCTCCCCCTAAGGACAGAACACCAAACCCAATTCATTCAATCTATTCTATTTATATATAACGAAATAACAAACAAACAAACTATATTTCACATTCAAAATAATAATATAACTCACACTTATATTTCTTATATATATATATATATATATATATATATATATCCATTTTTGTAGTTGATTCAAAATTAAACTAGATTTTAATTTACACAAATGTGTTTGGTATTAATTTATAAATCATACAACTCGTTGGTTATTAAGTAAATATATGAGACAATAAAATATTTTTAATTCAATTATTGATGAACATTATGTTTTATGCTACATAAATAGTTTTATAATTATTATTTTCAATATTATATAATTTATAGTACTATACCTAGCTAATACATAATAATTTTTTAAAATGTGAGTTGGGTTTATTAAAGGGGCATTTTTGAAAACTACCCTTTATTAATTGACCCACCCTATTTTTAAACACTTTTACTTTTATTTAATATAGTAAAACTTTAAAAGTTAAAATTCAAAATATAGTTACTATAAATATGTAAAAAATGTTGTTTTTAAACTTTTCACTTTTTAACTACAAAATTTTAAAAATAATTTTTCAAAATCTGAATACAAATGTTCTACTAAATACATATTTACAACAAAAATCTGCAAATAAAAGAAAAATATAGATTATCGACTAAACATATATTATAATTGTATTAAATTTTTATAAACTTTTTCATACTTCACCATAAATATTAATACAAGAGGTGAGTTGATATATATTTCTACTAAATAAACTAATACAAATATAACATAAATAATAAGACATTTACTGATTTGAAAGAAATAAAATAATTATTATTTGTTTTTTGAAAAGTTCATCCAAATTAATATCTTCATCGATTTTTTTCTCTAAGATTAAGAGTTCGAATATATATATTTATGGAATCTATATGTTAGGTTGTTGTTATTATTAATAATTTTGAGAGTAGTTAGAATTGGGATGCATTGAGTCCCACAGCCGCCATTTAACAACTAAAGCGGCTGCCTGTGGACTGCAGAATATATGTGTGTATATAAATTTAAATATAAATGCATGCATCTCTTTTTGGGTCATTATTGAAAAAAGAAAAGAAAATGTAACAGTAGAGTTGAAAATTACAAATTCATCCAGCTTCCTCTTTTTCGTTCTTGCATGTCTTCACAGATTACCAATAATCTTCTTCTATATTAATTAAATGCTCATTCGACCCTACATCTCCCCTCTCCAACAAACAGTACTATACATATATATATTATACACTTTTTGCATTCCATTTTTCTTCTCCCAAAATTTTCACCACTATGCTTTATCTTCAACATCCACAAAATTTTAGAATGTCACCATTATTTTGGACACTAAACATGTGTAGATACAAAATACATGCCCAACATGCACTAATACATATGAAATAATTAGATCAGGAGATAAAAGACACCTCTTTTAGGATACTAAGCTTTTTGACATCTATTTTGTTAAATATATAATACTTCCTAAGATGTTCATTGATTAAATATATGAAATATCTTATTAAAATGTTACTAGTAAAAAAACTAATTAGAGAGACAAAAATGTTTTATAATGAAGAAAAAATAATACATATTTTATATGATCTAAAAGTTTTCATTGAAACGTTACTTTTAGATTTTTGAATCAACACATTCTAATGTTGTGCACAAATTTTTTAAAAGTTGTATTAGATAGTACTGAGTTCGCAAATATATCTATTAAGTCATCTTTCAAACAAATTTATTATATAATAATATTGCCGTTTTCTTCGAAATGATGAATGTAGAAAAATTTTCGTTAAATAATTTTTGTTCTGTTGATTTTAATATCTTTATTTTATTTTAATTATACATGTTGTGTTATTTTTTTATAATATTATAGAAATTTATTTGCTAGAAAACAAGCCATGTGTTGTTCCATAAATGTGTTGATTTCTAAATGAGCTAGAAAAAATATTTTTATCATTCATTCTGTATGGATGTTTCAAAAGAAAAAATTCTACTGAAATTTTAAAAGTTAAAAAAGTACCCTTACATATGAATATGAATAGAATTCATTAGTACCATCTTACTTTTCTACTCTTCTTAAATACCATCATTCTTTCCTTTCTGTTAACTGTTTGACATTTGCTTATTTAAAGAATAATAAATAAATAATTTTGTCTACTTCACTAATTAAGGTATGTTAGATGTTTTACCAAAGTTGTATCCTAGCAAATATGCTGACCAGTCAAATACACTTTTGTATTTGTCTATTTATGGTTTTGTGTGTATGTTTGGAGGAAAATTTTGATTTTGAAAAATTATGAGATTTTCTTGAAATTTTATGTTTTAACTTAAATTTTTGTTTTTATTTTTGGTCTCTCAAATAATGCTATAAGAATTTAAAAACTATGACAAAAATTAAGAGTATGTATATATGAACAAAAAAGAGTTATCTATATATATATATACATATTAAAATTGGTTCTTTCTAAACTCTAAAAAACTTCAAACTTATCGCCATTGAACAATAAAAGCATTTTTGAACCCTTTTTCTTTTTTAATTTAGAAGTATTCTTGCAATAAGGTATTAACGGTTTTACTTATATGATTATATACTAACGGTCATAGAAATTTAAAGGTATTTTTTAAAGTTAAAAGATATATTAAAAACAAAATCTTAACATTTTTTATTTATCATTAAGTATTTTTATATAATTTAGCAAAAAAAAAAAAAGAGAGAGAGAGTCTTAAAGATTAATGTTTTAGTTAAAATGTATTTTTATCTTTAGAAAATGTTTTCGATAAAATAAAAAAAAAGTATGTAAGAAACATAAGTTAGACTATTGAAAAGCACATAAGTTGAAAGGTAGAAATTAAAAGAAAAATTATAGGTTGTAAAATGACCAAACATTAGATAGGTTACGACATAGATCTTTAAAAAAAAAGAAATTGAAATTATTATATATGTTCTTGAAATAACGTTGAGAGATTGAACATCAAAATCTAACAAATAAATGTCGTTGAAATGTACCGTTAATTAAGAATTTTATATATATTCGTACAAAAATCTAAAACAAAGTTGTGATAGAGTCATGCATGCATACATATATGATATATATTAATATTATCACATTGGAAATCAAAATTATTCCTATATTGTTGACCATTTTACGTGGGTGCAAAACCTTCGATTATCATATTTAAATCCTCCCCAATATGGTCTCATAGCTGCAGTGAATTAATAAACAATTGGAACTAAATATATACGTGATAACCATAAAGCTCACAAATATAATTTAACAAAATGAAATTAATTATCTCCACCCTTTCACCCACCAACAGTATTTCTATAGACTATAT
>JBBPDI010000032.1:9882062-9894664 GCA_037974545.1 Cucumis variabilis | reverse complement strand
ATAACATGCCCCACCACCATAACTACCTGCAAAAATGTCAACCAAAGTTTTTGCAAAATAATAATGAGGTATATCAAAATGTACTTATTTAAGATTTATTACCTTAATTTACTACGTAGGCAGTTAACAAAATGATTTATCATTTTTACGTTTTTTTATATTCTTTATTTGTCAATTTTTGCAATAGCTAATCAAGTGAAAAAAAAAAATCCATAATATCAAACATTAAAGATTAAGAGTATAATAGTTCACTCTTTACTTGGACTCTTAGTTTTAGTTTGAATTAGAATTACAATTTAAAATAAACTCACACATTATTATTCTTTAAGTTCAACCCTAAGAGTTATTTTCTTAAAGTGTTGGAAAATTCATTGACCAACTTTTGGACATCACGTCCATTCTTTGTCGTCAGTCAATCTTTGACCACCATTTCCGATGACTTCACCGACAATTTCTCGACAAGCAACTCCAATAACTGCTCGCTTATCAACTTTGAAAAATTTTAATAAAAACTTTTCTAGTACTTTTAAAAATTTTCCATCTTTTAAACTTAAAAATATTATTGAGAAAGTCAAATAAAAAAAATTCAAAATTTTATTAATTCTTTTATTCCTCAAATATAATTTTTTTTTTAAAAAATATAACTTTCCAATAACTAAATTAAATATGAAACCATCCTCAATATGAATATGAATAGGAATAGGAGCTACCACCAAATTGTACCTAAGTGAAAGATGTACCAAGTGTTTAAAGCTAAATGGTCAAATTCAAGAGTACTCATCCAAAAAGAGGAACTAAAAAATAATCTAACCATCCAAGAATGAAGTCTCCTTCGAATTAAGGGTCGGATGAAACCGAAAAGCCACACATCATAAAATATAAAATAACTTTGTATACATACATATATGAAAGGAAAAAAAAAAAAAAAGAAGAAGAAGAAGAAGAAGAAAAATTTGAGTAGAGATATTGGGAGAGTAAGAGGAAGAGTAGGAGCGAGATGATTAGGTCGCATTTTCAAAGATGACTTTAGAGATTGGAAATGAAATAAAGAAAATGTAAGTCAAATCAACCGTCAATTAATTGAAAGCCACGCATCAGATATATTTCCTTTTATTCTTTTTAAAAAACACACAATCATCGCATTCCAATTTCTAGATCTGTCCACTTTCCCAATATCCCCCCTTTCCCCATTTCGTTTTCCTATTCTCATTCATTCTTTAAATATAAAAATATAAATCAAATTATTTATAAAATATAGCAAATTTTCATAATTTATCTAACCTAAACTAAAATAGATTATTATCTATATCTATATGTATCATCATAGACATAAATAATAGTTTATTTTAATCTATCATAGATAGATTATGATATTATTAAATGAAAAATTTAGAAAAGAAAAATATACATTATTATTTTATTCTCAATTGCATTTCCACATTGATTAATTTTGAGTGTGAAAGTCCCTTCACATACCCAAGTTTTGGAATGTGATAGTAGGTAGATAAATGTGGGTATGCACGTATCTGCACGTGCCATCATTGAACTGACAGGGCATAGAGAGGAGAGATAAAATAATATATATTTTTTTACTAAAATTTTCTTTGTTTTTTGACTTTCCAAATTAGTATAAACGTTTTCAATTCATAATTTCTAAATTAATCATATAATCGGTTTTTTAATTAATTGTAATTGTGGTCATTAAAAATTCTTATCGTTGTAAATCTAACCGTTTGATTGCCTCCACATTTTCTCATATTCATTTATTGATTGTTGGCTACCCCCACCTATCACTATATATATATATCAGTCTTCTTCTTCTTCCTAAAACACAGAATACAGAAAACAATTCTCTCCATCTTACATTATCTCTGTTTTGATACCGAGCAACACAATATCGTTATTGAGTGATTGTGAATTCTAATTCGTTTCGGTGCAAAACAAATTGGCGACCAAGGTTGTTTTATTTTGGGACAACGGGGCTATCGTACTGTTTGCACAACAAGAGAAGAGTCACAAAATGTTTTAAAGAGAATGTGTTCCGCGACTCAGTCGTATATTAACTTGTTTTCTATTTTTCAGCTTCTGTTCTGGTACTGATCTATTTTGTTGTTATGATCATACACAATATAGCTTGGCGAACAAACCGAGACGTGATTTGAAGTCCAAAGTGTAACAACAGATATTTTACTACATTTATAAATATTTTTAGAAGTTTTATCATTTAAAAGAATTTCATATTGTTCGCATGAGATTTTCAGGAGAAATTTTATTCGTGGAGTTGAACTTGAGTTGATGTTGTATTTTTGTTAATTTGATGCGATGCGGTTCGATCTCTAGAATTTGATCATCTGATTCTCTCTCGATTGAATGCTTACGCTTGATTTGAGGAAGCGGAGTACGTGATGTTCTTGAAGTTGGAGTCTTGGAAAAAAGTTTGTATCTTCAAAAGAGTTTCAATCTTCGAGGATAGTCGAATTCAGAAGTTAGAGAATCTTTTAACTCTTGGGATAATTTTCTCTAGACCTTCTGGAGTAAAAAATTTCCAACCCTTACAAATGAGGAGAACTCCTCGTCTGGTGGACTTTATGGGCTTGAGCCTGGTTGGTCCATAGACCAGACCCATGAACTCAACCACATGAATGTGGGTCAAATTTAGACTTTGGACTCAACTAAGCTTATTTTTTTAGCTCAATTGAACTTAGCTCAAGTTAAATAATATTTAATTGAAGCAAAATAATTAACTTGATCCAACAGTTATGATGAAAATTTGTGATATTATCAAAATTGACCAATTTATGTTTTCAATTTAAATTTGGTACACGTATCAATTTTTTAATTAGTTTCAAATTTAATTATTTGCACTTTCATCATTAATTTAATAAATGATGTGGCAATTTTTTATTGGTCTCAAAATTTTGTATTCAACAAATGCCTCATTTTCGAGATTTATGCACGTATATGAGTGAATGAATCTCGAAAAAGATAAATTTGAAGTCAAAATACAAGCATGTTTTTTTTGCCTCAATTCAACATATAAAATTAATCAAACCATGAATTTAGTAGATAATTTTGATTTAAATTTAAAATAAGAGTTGGAATATGGTTAAACCTTAATTAATTTGAGAAAAGTTCAAGATTTTATCTGCAATTTAATTTGATTTGAGGCTAAAAATTTTCATTTGACTTTTTTTAAAATAAATTTTAGAACATATCCAAAAATTAAATTTGAAATAAGGATAAGGTTTCTACCGTACCTTAATTTTTCTTGAGTATGCACAAGAATTTGGAATAACCAATTTTAATTTGAGATAAAATGAGATCCTCAATCTTGAGATAAAGTTGGATTTATGACTCCAATTTAAATTTGAGATAAAAAGGTCATATATGCAAGTTAATTTGACTTGGATTTTGAACCTAAATTTTAATTTTAAAATTGGGAATAATTTTTTTTTTGTTTTGAAAATGTTGATATATTTAAATATTTTAATTATCTAAAAAAATTAATTCGAGATTTATCACAAAACTGAAATAATTTAAAATAAGATAAGATAATTGAATTATCTTTTCTATTTTAAATATTGAATAAAATTAAAATAGAATAAGATAATTGGATTATCTTTTCTTTGTTAAAAAATCATTCCTATTCCTTTTATAAATTTTAGGAATTGGATTTGCTTAAAAAAATGATTAAATATCATTCCTAATCGTTTTTTAGGAATTAGATTTGTTGCCCTTATAAATAGACCCATACTTTGATCATTTATTTCTCATTCAGCAACGGAAAGGTATGAAAAACTTTTCTTCGCCCTTTCTCTCTCTTTTTTTTTTTTTGGTTTTTTTTACAAGAGCTAAAGGTAAGAACTTTTTCATTTTCTTCCTTTCCCTTTTTTTCTTGCAATCGTTTGTAGGGATGACTCTGCCGTTAGCGATCTAACTTCTACTAGGGAACGATTGGGCATTTGTCGTCAGATTCACCTTCCTAGTAGGAGAGATCGAGCATTTTCACCATCAACGATCCAACTTCTTCTAGGAGACGATCAGGATTTTCCCGTCAGATCTACCTCCCTAGTAGAAGCGATCGAACTTCTTCGTCGTCAGCGATTTAACTTTTTCTAAGGAACAATCGAGCTTTTGTCGTCAGATCCACCTCCTTAGTAGGAGCGATCAGGCATTTTCACTATCAGCAGTCCAACTTCTTTTGGGGGATGAACAGACTTTTGTCGTCAAATCCATCTCTCTAGTAGGAGCGATTGGACTTCTTCGCCGTCCGCGATCCAACTTCTTCTAAGGAATGATCGGGCTTTTACCATCAGATCCACCTCTCTAGAAGAAGAGATCAGGCATTTTCGTCGTCAACGATCCAACTTCTTCTAGGGGACGATCAAACTTTTATCGATAAATCCACCTTCTTAGTAGGAGCGATCGGGCATCTCGGTTCTGCTTCGTCGTCAACGATTGAACTTCTTCGTTCTTGTTTTTTTTTTCTTTTCTTTTCAACTTTCTTTTTATTTTCTTTCTTTTCTCATTTCTTCTTTTCTTCTTCTTCTTCTTTCTTCTTCTATCTTTGTTCTTCTTCTTCTTCTTCTTTCTTTCACTATGGGGCATGGACGATGAAGATGATGACCCTTTCGGCTGCGGGACATGGAAGAAGATGAAGATGAATTCTCTTGGATGCAACACATGAGAGAAGATGAAGATGATGATCCTCTCATTTGCGATACATAGAAGAAGATGAAGATGAATCCTCTCGGCTGCGACACATGAGAGAAGATGATGATGAATCCTTTCGGCTGTGATACCTGGGAGAAGATGAAGATGAATCCTCTCGGCTGTGGCACATGGAAAAAGATAAAGATGAATCCTCTTGACTGTGGCACCTAGGAGTAGATGAAAATGAATCCTCTCGACTGTGACACATGAAAGAAGATGAAGATGAATCCTGTCGATTGTGGCACTTGAGAGAAGATGAAGATTAATCCTCTCGGCTGCGACATATGAGAGAAGATGAAGATGAATCATCTCGGCTGTGGCACCTGGGATAAGATGAAGATGAATCCTCTCGACTGCGGTACATGGATGAAGATAAGATGAATCCTCTTTGGTTGCAGCACCAAGGATAAGATGAAGATAAATCCTCTTCGGTTGCAGCACATGGGAGAAGATGAAAAATCCTATCGATTACAGCTTCTATGAGAAGATGAAGATGAATCCTCTTGGTTGCAACACATTGAAGATGAAGCAGAGGCTGAAGCTTTAGCATTGTATGCATCTTCTTGGAGAGGCAGAAGCGGTGCGTCGTCGTCATCTTGAAGAGGCAAAGGCGGAGCTACACGATCGTTGTCCTCTCGAAGCTGTACGATTGCCATCCTCTCAAAGCTACATGATCTTCGTCCTCTTAGAGCCGAACCATCGTCATCCTCTTAGAAAGATGGAGTTGTAGCATTGATGAAGCCTTCAAGCTTGAATATGAAGGATCATCAATGAAGCCTCTAAGCTTGATTTTGAGACTCCTTATTTATTTATTCTTTTTACATGCACTCAACTTGTATATAGTCTTTGCACAAATTGTGTACATCTTCAATTTATTGTATCACATTGTTACTAGGGATGAACATCTTGAATTTAGGGATTTGCCCCCAATTTGTTATGATTCCTTAGTAGAGATGAACATCCTTTGAAGAAAAGAATCAAGCCATGATGTAGTTCAAGTTTATTTTCTTTTACTTGCTGGATTGAACTTAAAGTTTTCTTTAAGCTGCCTACGTACCCTTTATAATGTAGGGATCAAGTTATAATGTAGTTTAAGTTCTTTTTTTTTTTTTGTCATTCACCTTTTAAGCTCTTGTGGGCTAGGAGCACCATGCAGTTTAGGCTCTTGCGATAAGGAGCTTCACATATTTAGCATCTCATATTTCCATTAAGAATTTGTTCACCTTCTTTATTTGTAGAATTGATGAATATAATAACTCTTGGCTTCATTGTCAAGGAGCCTTCTGCAGCGCGAGAACTCTTCACTTTCATTCAGTATTTATGTCAACAGACAATTTCCTCTTCATGTGTGATGGGACACGACTGTGAATCTCATCGTTCTTGTTTTTTTTCATGAAATGGTTTTGCCTTCAAAGTTTTCATCTCTCTTTTCTGTTGATTGCTTGACATATTTAGTCAATCAAAAGTAGATGTTGAAGATCGATCTTTCTACGATGTTAAGATATAATTAGTCTTTTAAAAGCTGAAGTTCGAGTGGAAGTAAACGTTGAACACTGGTTTTCTTCTTCTTTCGTGGCCATACCCAATCTTTGATGTACCGAGTAGTTGAAGGCTTGATGCGATCAAAGATAGAAGTCCTTTGCTTAATTTCATTTGAATTGTCGATTTCTTCAGAAGATGCATAATTATTGCCTACCTCTTCTAGAAGTCTATGCTGATAGCATGACATGCAATGAATTCTAATACTTCCTTTGGATGATCATCAAGAAAGCTTCTTGGGAGGAATTCTATCAAAGTTATCAACCGTCAAGGTCGGAAGAAGTCCTTGTCTTTTCCTTTGATAAGCTTGGGCTTCCACATCTTCTTGTTTCTTTTCTCCTTTTTATGAGAGCTACTTCCTTTTCCATGCTTCTGATGGAAGTGTGACTTCTTTTGAATGGAATTTAGTTATCTCCCTTTTTTACGAGTCACGACTATCCATACTTCACAATCATCTTCAACAAGCTTTTCTTTGTTTTGAGAGTTTGTTGTCACGATCTTTTGTTGGAATCGAACAAGTATAGATTCGAAAGTCCCAAACTGAATCAAGCTTTACCATTGATCATAAGGTAGCGTTGATGGTGGAACACTTGAAGTCATCTCGAGTGCAACATGATTTTTCTGAGCTACTTCATCCATATCCAACTCGATCTTCTTTTCATGAAACAACTTTAGAATCAACTCCTTCAACACGAAACATTTTTCAACAGGATGACTAATGATCCGATGGTACTTATAGTAGTTAGGATCATTTACTTTTCTTGCTTGTTTCGATCGTTTGCATTCTGGTAATCATTGAATAAGTTGTTTGTCTAGCAGCTGCTCTAACATGTCTGCGACAACAGAGTTGGAAAATAGATAAACTTTTTCCTACCTTCCTTTAAGAGTTGGACGATGCTTTTCTTCGTCATCATGCTTTCTTTCAATTTTTGTTTCTTTTCTTTTGGAGAGAGATTTCAATAGAGACTCATGAGTTTGTAAGCTCCATCATGCTTATAGTGCGTCTGATGCTATAAAAGCGGTTAAGAAACTCATTTTCCAGTTGTTCCCAACTGCTAATGACTTATGGCTCCAAATTAATATACCACTCGAAAGCATTGCCCTTCAAGCTTCGAATGAACTGCCTGACTAGTTGGTCTCTTCTTGATCCTGCGTTCTCACATGTTTTAACAAAGTGAGCAATATGTTGCTTTGGATTGCCCTTTCCGTCGAATTGTTGGAACTTTAGAGGTTGACACCCAACATGCATTCACAGGTCATTGATTCTCTTGGTATATGGCTTGGAATACATAAAAAAAGTTTGTGGCGGTCCTCCATACTGAGCTCTTATAGAGCTTGTGATCATATCCTATAGTTGTTGGACTGACAGAGAAGTGACAAAGATGGACTGTTGTCTCTGATTTTCTTGTAACATAGCTTTTCTTTATCGTCAGCTTTGACAGTAAGAGTTTTGCTTTATTCAGCAATTTCACAAGCTTTCATCTGGTCTTTCAAGACAACAATTTCATGTTCGCGCTTCTCGAACACTTTCATTAGAAAATTTATTTTCCTCTCCATCTCTGCCATGGCGGCCTCAACAGTTACCGACCATCATGACAGATACTACTTCAAGGTCTGATTCTTGCTCTGATAGATCAAAAGTAGGAGTAGAGAGTTCGAACAAAGAATTTTCTCTGATGATGATCCTGCCTTTCTGAGATTCCACCAGTTTCTTAAGGATGCTCTGCGTGATGACAGAATCTTGATCCTGCTCCTAGATGATCCCCTTTGAACGAATGCATATGAAAGATCTCGTGTAGGCATCACTTGAAACATAAGATTTGGATGCAACTTTCTTTAATGCCATTAGTTGGTTTGTTGAGTTGAGTTTCGAGAGAGAGAAGAGAGGTAGAGATGTCCCACTGGATGTGCCAATTTGTTCACACAAGATTTTTAGAGAAATTTGATTTGTGGAGTTGAACTTGAGTTGATTTTTACTTTTGTTGATTTAATGCGATGTGGTTCGATCTCTAAATTTTGATCCTCTGATTCTCTCTCAATTGAATGCTTATGCTTGATTTGAGGAAGCAGAGCACATGATGTTTTTGAAGTTGGAGTCTTGAAAAAAGTTTTTATCTTCAAATGAGCTTCAATCTTTGAGGATGGTCGACTTCAGGAGTTAGAGAGTCTTCTTGCTCTTGGAAGGAATTCTCTCTAGTGGGCTTTATGGGCTTGAGCTTGGTTGGTCACTAGACTAGACCCATGGGCTTAACCACATGGATTTGGGTCAAATTTAGCCTTAGGGTTCAATTAAGCTTATTTTTAGGCTGAATTGAACTTAACTCAAGTAAATAATATTTAATTGAACCAAAATAATTAACTTGATCCAACAGTTATGACGAAAACATGTGACATTGTCAGAATTGACCAATTTATGTTTTCAATTTGAATTTGGGACACTATCAATTTTTTAATGATTTCCAAATTCAATTATTTGCACTTTCATCATTAATTTAATAAATGATGTGACAATTTTTTATTCTCAAAATTTTCTATTCAACACATATTATTATTTATATCTATCGTAATAATTTCATTTCAACTTATCTTTTTTATTACAAAATTAAGAAAATATATAGTTTTATTTATTATAAATTTGTAAACATTTTTTAAAAATAGTACAAAATATAAATAGTTTATGTAAAAATTAAAAAAAAATCAAAATAAAATAGACTGACAGTATAAGGAATAAAGTAAAAAAGAAAAAGATCAAAATAAACATTTTCACAGTTTAAGAATGAAAAAGAAATAAAATCAAAATATAGTGCGACCGAAATAGCAAAAGAAATTTGTGTAAAAAAGGCTAAGTATTTCTTTTTTCCATTCTTCTTCTTGCTTTCATTATCGTTAACATTATTATAGAAAACAAATTAAGGTAAATTGTTGAAATGAGTTATATATCAAATTAGGATAAATTTTTTAATTTCAATCTGAAGTTAAACATTTAACTTTTTTATCTGTATTTCAGTTTAAAAAAAAAAAAAAAGCAAATACAACTATTTTCGCCCTTCTCTATGAATATAGCTACTATAGCAAATCATTTATGAGAATAATTGTATATATAACCCAAAAACTAGTAAAAGACTAAAAAAACGATGTCTAAATATCCATTTCAAAGGTTTGTCCGATTTCTCAAAATTGAAAGCTATTAATGGTAGAAGCCATCACTGATAGTTGTCATCAGTGATGGCACTGATTGAGTTAATCACTGATAGTGGCTATCACTGATAACTTTTAATTTAAGAAATTGCTATCAGTTGGCATTATTGATAGCGACTTTCAGTGACGTTTCTATTAGTAATAACCATTAAAAGATAACTTTGAAATTAATTTTTTTCTATTAGTTGGCTAATCAACATTTGTTAGTTTATTAAATTGTGCTATATTTTATAAAAATATTCTACTATTTAACAGCACGTTGTGAAAAATCACTGTTGACAGAAAACAAACGAACTTTTATGTAGGGTTGCCCACTTCTAATATTTTTGTCCAAACTCCTATACATCAACAATTATATACATTTTGTCAATCTCTTAGACGTTCTAAATAAGTGATAATTATAATTATAGTTTAAATATTAAAAACTGTGCCAATGCATTTGTCCACATAATAATTAATATTGAAACAGCTAAAATATAAAATATATTATATTTTCAATTTAAATTATACATATATAGCATCCAATTATAAGGTAGTTTGTTAGAGTAAACTTAATTCAACCACGTTGAAATATTTAAAAATTGAAGGTTCCATTTCTTTTCATGCTTGTAGCGTCATAAAAAAGAAAAATAAAAAACAAAGTGTTGAGATTATTAGTTAGATACACGTGGTATGGATCCTGGAGGTGGCACCATATTGTTTTCCAAATGCATTGATTGACCAATGATTGGGAAAACGACTGTTTGGTAACTACAAATACAAATGGGAATATCCCATCATTAAAATGCGGATATAACCAAACCTAATTTTATATCTGATTTGTAAAACCCCTTTCATCAATAATTTTCCACACTATATCCCTTATTCTCTCTCTTCCCCTTAATTTTAAATTCCATTTCAATTTCCTTTCTTAAAATCAAAACGTATCTCTTAATATAATAATACCTAAAATCTAATCTCATATATATTTATTCTCCTCCAATCGAATTCAACGTTAATAAAAAAAAAAGTGAACAATCATTACCTCCTTAATAAATACGAAATCAAAGATAGTTTATTCAAAGCAAAGTCATGAAATAGGTAAAACTCAGCCATCTTTATCAAGTGGCATTAGATTCATGAATTACACTATACTACTATCAGTTTGATATTTCTTGACGCACAAAAATTTTAATTTCTTGATGATCATGATAAAAGATCATAAAATACAAATATTTTTCTTGATATAATGTTTATCTTCACGGTCATGTATGTAAAAAAAAGTTTCCTTATTTTGTTGAAAAAATATAAAAAAGATGTAAAAAATGTGGATTATTGATTTCCTTGATGGACAAAGTTCCCTTAGTTTTATTTATGGTTTACAAACGCCAAAAAAACTATTTTTCAATGGACAATAAACATAAGATAATATATTAGTTGACTGGCAATGGCTATCAAGTTAGTTAGGTTTTTTTTTATGGAGGAGGTCCATCAAGGGATGAATTTTCTTGATTTGAAAAGACTATCATAAAAAAAAATTAATATATTTGTTTTCAAGTTTTTGATGAGATTAAGTTTCTTGATGGACAAAGACAAAAAAAAAAAAAAAAAGATAATAGGCAAGATTCATCAAGAAAAATATATCTTGATGGGCATTGCCCATCAAGAATTTTTTTAAATATAATTTTGGATTTAGGATAAGATCATGAGCAAGACACATAAAGAGTAAACTATTTTCCATGAAGCACGAAATTCGAACCCTCGTTAACAGGCTCAGAAAACACGATATTCATCAATAATATTCCTAAATCTTTACTATTTGTTTTCAATTATTACTTTCTATTTATCAATAATACCATATTACTTTTTTCAAACTTAATTGTTGTAATTAGAATTAGATGGAAATAAGTGACTTTATCAAACTTAAATTAGTTATTGTGTTCAATTTTAATGATCAGTTGAATTGAAAGTTTATATTTTAGGGTTTTTAAAATTTGTAAAAGTTGTAGAACCTAGCTAACATGAGCTTAGCTTAACTAGCACATGTATGTACTTGTGGATAAGAGGTCCCAAGTTCGAGTCCCCACCCCTGCATTAAATATTTGTAGTAACTATTTATCATATTGAATTTCAATGTTGGGGGTGAGAAAAGGAAAAGTAAAATGGGAATCAAGGTCATGGCAAACTAAGGTTTGGATTTTAACATTGGGTGTGAGAAAAGGAAAAGTAAAATAGAAAAAAGAATAGGTGTTTTATGATCTTGGCCATCAAGAAAACGATTTTCTTTGATGAGCTTTTCAATTTCATTGATGGGCAAAAAACATCAAAGTTCGCTTTTTTGATGGCCAATACCATCAATAAAGAGTTTTTGATGACATGTATTGACCTAATTTTTATGATGCCTGCCTATTTGATGGGCAAAGACCATCAAAGTAGATATTTTTTTTACATGTTTTGCACCTTATGAAAGGCCAAATTGTAGTAGTGATATCAAACAAAAAGTGCTTGAAATGCAACAAGTGATTGATAAGTCAATTAATTGGAGAATAATGGAAGGAGTATATCTATATTCAAGGGGAGGAGGAGATAAAGGGTATGACAAGTGGTCAAAACCACAAGTGTGCGTTCTACAAAAATGATATGTTGTTTGTGCTGTACCTGCATGGCTTTTACTCTAAACCGTGATAAGATCCAAACTTTTATCAGTGGTAGAGAGTGGAGTGATAAAGGAGAGACTCAAGGTAGTTCTTTCTTTGAAAAAAATTGTTGGGTGCAAACAAAAAAGCTCCCCATTGGTTAGAAATTAAAAGAAATTCATTGTATAGAAAATAGGACAATTATCACCGTTAATATATGATTGTGAGATCATGTAGGTGGTTCTAAAAGTAAATTCATGAGAGTTTATATCTCAAATAGACAGGTATCATATCATTGTGTAGCGATAAGTGAAAGATGATTGTTCTCATCAACTTCTCTTATTGGTTTAACTAGAAATTGAAAGGACAAAAAAGATGATCATGGGTGTATATGTAAGTGAGATGTATTTGTTAGGTGATTCAAAAAACTAAAAACAAAAAAATTATAAAAACTTATACCAGCTGATGATATCATATGTTTGCAGAGAAATATAATGGGGAAGATTTTTACTCCAAATCTTAATTAGTATTCAAATT
>JBBPDI010000032.1:9863999-9881962 GCA_037974545.1 Cucumis variabilis | reverse complement strand
ATTAATTTTGAATCATATCCAAAATTAAATTTATATAATAAAGTTTGATAAACTTTATATTATAATGTATCACCATAAATTATACTAATTCCCAAAGTAAATTTGAACATTTTAAATTATAACCAATATAAATAAATCTCATTACCCTTTATGAGCTAGGGAGGAGACCTAATGTATCTACAGATCAGAAGCTATAACGATCTAAGATTAGTTGGATAAACTCATTAACCACATTAATCAATCTTCATTAACTGTTTGTACTCTCCACTAAAGACTCACAATTAAACTCTTCTCACTATAGATATATTTCTATGTCCATGGATATAGACCAATAACAATAAGTTAGTCCTTCATGATTGTTCGTAAAATCACCTAGGTCAAATTACCATTTTACTTTTAGGTTACGTCTAATCCTTAAATACTAGTGCTCCTCTAATGATCAATCTGGTTATGGTCCTACCAATAAACAGAAACCCCTTTCGTGCCATAGAGAGGGTAGAGTCCTTTGTTCAAGTCTTGGAGACACCATTTAAGGGAACACTCATCTACTTATCCTAAAGTAGGGAAGGAGTGAATTCCATCCTGTGTAATTATGTTTCCAGCTCTCCACTCGGTCTTGTCCCAAAAATGATAAGCTTATTGAGTTAGAGATCTAACCACTCTTACCCGTACAAAACAAAGGAGAATCCCTCGCGAATAGAAGTTCATAATACACTCAAGATTGAGACTAAGTTACCTAGGTCATCCTAATGAAATAGAAACCTAACTAGTTAACGGAGTTACATCTAATCGTTACTATTTTGTCTTTCGGTCTTATACAAACTCATTGCATAAGATATCCTCACTAGCATATCACCTACACGAACACATTAGATAATTGTGTTTGTGTCAAATACAAAGTGAACTGTATCGATAATATTATCAAGATAAGGTACCCAACCTTATTCCTATACTATAGAGCCTTTAAGTTGATCTCGAACATTGATCGTCATAAGTTTGTACATACTGTTCAAGACTTATCAAATAACTTAGAATGTTAGTTTATTATATTTGGGTTACTAAGACAAAACCAATACTATAATCAATAACATTTATTATAATAATAATAGTTTATCAATAACTGTTAATGGATTATATTTACAATCTATGAGTTTTAGGACATAAATCCCAATAACAATATGCTTAAGATACCTACCAACTCCACTTATCTAATAATTATATAACCCTAAGAACTTCTTTAAACCTCCTACAGATTGTTCACCTTTCTATACAAATTTGCACATTCTAGATTTCTTCAAGTTTCCAGCTTCAACCTCAAACAAGTGCTCTACAGTAGTCCTAATACATAAACTTAATTCACACTCAGTTTGAATTGATTCAAGAATATCTAACTTTGCACAAGAAAAAATGCAAGAATTTTTCAGCACACCAAACTCTATTTAAAGACTCGTATGCATGCTCTTTTTCAGTCAACTCCTACTTGTTAATTAGCCTACTAATATTTAAAATTAACCCTAACTTACGATGTTTTCCACTAAACTGACTTAGGATGTGCTTAACTCAACACATAGATTATGCTCACAACACATACAACTAATCATTTGGTCACATAACCCCTATACAATTATTTAGTGCATAGCTCAATTTGGTAGCATGACTCTTGCATTAACTTTATTTGAATAACCACCTTCTAGTTAACGCCCAACCTTTTCTTGGGCTCATGATGGATGGCCACAGACCAAGCTTCTCCTCACATCTCTTCAACTCCTAAGCTTCCAACAGTTAGAGAAATTTCCTTTCTTTAACTTAATCTTGCAACAAATTAACCTAGTTTGCATCTATTTTTTCTCTAATTATCAATAACATCAACAATAAAAATGTAACAACTAAACATAATTACCAAAACTCAAGCAAAAAAAGATACAAGATCTAAGGTTTACAATATCTCATTTAATAAATTTTGTTTCGAGAAAGATTTTTTACTAGGTTGAGAATTTGAGAGAGAAAAACCAATTTGGTACAAATTTTAAAGTAAAAAAAAATACCAAAATTACCACAAGTTTTTTCTACTTTGAAATGAAGCTTATTTATAACCTAATTACATGCAAAAATGCATGTAATTAGTTTATAAATTCTCAATTGCTAACATTCCACTAACAATTAGTGGAACTTAGTGGGCTAGGTGTCTACCTCTCATGAAGCCACGTATCCCACTAAGTGTTAGTGGAATTATCAAACAAAATGTTGTATTTTCCCACTAACTTTAGTCGAAGAGCAATATGGTCATTTGGCTATTTAAATCAAAGTCAAAAGTCAACATTTTGACTTTTTACCATTTTATCCATCTTGACTAATTCCAAACTCCCAAGCATGAATCTGCATTTAATTTTTTAAAATTTCAAATCACATTGGAAGATAAAGTCGGTCAAAGTTTGACTTTTCAAAGTCAAAAGTCAACATTTTGATTGTTTACAACTGACCATTTCTATCAATTTTGAGCTCCCGAATATGAATTCATATTTATATTTTTAATATTTAAACCATATTTAAACATAAAGCTCCATCTCAAATTGATAGACAATAGCTATTTCACATATATTCGTGAGTTTCTCTCTCTTTACCTAATTCGAACGATTCAAACTATTCCAAAATATTGTTCTAAGTTAATTTCATATGAGCTAGCAAGAGAACCCAATGGACCTATAGATCATGGACTCGAACAATATGAGATTAACTAGCTAAAGCTTTTTAGATCGAGATAATCAACATTCGTTAACTAATGGGTCATTCCACTAAAATCTCGTAGTGGCACTCCACTCACTATATTTATATTTATGTCTATCTGATATAACCATGATCAATAAGTTAATCTTTCACAAGTTGCTCATAACCATGATATGGTCAAAATACCATTTTACTCTCGAGACTACATCTTGATCCATTATTGAAAAATTAGTTTTAGGTCTAACCTATAAACTGAATCCCTCTCTGACCAATGAGAGAGTAGAGCCACTTGTTTAAAACTTGCATTTGGTCTGTAAGGAAACAACCTATATATTAACTCTAAAGCAGGTAGGACTAAATTCATGTCAAGCCTTATCCCAACTGTCACTCCATACGACCAGATATAGGTATGTCATCTAAACATCCATCGCGTACCTCTTCACGAGATGACATGCGAATGCCTAGTTAGGGAAACAACTTCCTTCACTTGTCTCTTCGTAAAGTTTTTTACATGAACCTTAAGGACCTTCACAACACTTTGCAATAGAAAAACAACTCTTAAACTTAGCTCATTCGCCTAGTACTTAACACTTAACTCTAAACAACTTTAGCTTCTAGGTGATAAGCACAAAGATAAAATACAGCAAAATAAAAATAAACTTTTTCTCTTTATTAACTTAATAATTTACATAGAGTTCAAATTACAAATACATTCCTTTTCTTTGTTGCATGGAAAAAAAACCAAGTTTGATTTACACATCCTTCTTCTTCAACCAAGGTGCTGCTTCTTCCACTAAGGTGCTGCTTTTTCGCGTCAAGGTGTTCTGGAGTATAAGACTCCTTTTCTTTCTTTGCCGTCAAATGCTAATTCTTGAGATAGTGTACCTAAAGGTGTAAAGGCCTCACTTTGTCCTTCACCTTGGTCACCCAACCACCCAACTTTGTAGACAACGTTTAGGGCTTCCTTTCCTGACTCAGTCTTTGGCCCTTTGGCTTCTCAGGCTTGGCCTTACCAACCTGAATGTTGCACTCGTCTTCCTTCTGAGCTGGGCCATCTCCATCAAGGAGCGATATGCTTACCAACCAGCTCCTTGAATGTGAGGTATAATGACACAACTCTCATGTCGCATATGCTTACATAACAACCCTTCCTTCCCTCATTAACTTGGTTTTTACACCTGAGGTCCACCCTTTACTTGGCTTCAATGCCTGACAATCTGGGAAGGGAAAACTTAAAACATAAGTCAAAAGGACTTATAGTGAGTGATTAGTTTGCAAAATATCTTTTGGACAATACAACAATTTTAGATAATAAATAATAACAAAATTAGGCTACAAACATATGATTTTCATCGCATCAAACTACAACCAATCAAACCACTATCATAACATACGCAATAAGTTCCACGCACTTAAGTCATCATGCATTCCAAATTCATCATAGGTATTTGGGATTCTCCCCTTGCCTGGACCTGGAATTCACATTCAATTAGTGTCACGCGAGTTACTTGAAGTTTCCATCAGTGTTTTGTCATATTTAATCTTTTCTCAAACTTGGGATTCACATTCAACTAACAACTCATACATCAACTCCTCACTTGGACCTGAGATTCACATTCAACAAGCATCCAATGTCAAGATTGCATTACAACTCGCCCCGACCTGGAATTCTTCCCTCACCGAGACTTGGAATTCACACTCAACCAGAGTCACACAAGTTACCTGGAATTTTCACCAGCATCTTGAGATATATCATACCAAACAATTAATAACAAGGGAGTATTAGCTCACAGCTTACTCCTAACACAAAGTATCACAAAAATAACAAAGTTATTCGAATAAGCATAAACACGAGGTTACGAAAGGATACTGGTAACACACATTTATAAAACATTCCTTTTCAAAACTGAGATCATAAATACAAACATTTCAGTTATAAACAACCATTCAATTGTGCATAAATCTTCATTTTTATTTAGGAAGAATCATTAGCAAACATTTTAAACTCATATTCGAGCATTGAAAATATTTAATCATAAATAACAATTTATAGATCACTTTCAAAATCTGTTTTGTCATTCACAAAAATATTTTGCCTCAACTTCTTTCTTTCCTGTTTTTGGCTTTCTCTTATCTTTTAGCGGCTCTTTCAATTGATCGTTCACCATTAAACATCCTCCTGTCATCTTTATCAGAATATCTAACATCTCCAAAAACTCTTTTTTTTCCTTGGCCTCTGACTCTATTTATAGTGGTCTTTCTCATTCAAAGGTAACTTCAAAGCTTCACAAGTGTCTCCTTACCGATTCATCGCGCCATGCAGCCAACCTAAAAGTCAGCGCAATTGGACGTTTTCTTGAGACGTCAACCTTCTCTCTTTGGAAAGCCAAACTCTTTAATTGTATGACTCTTCCAATCTTCTCGAGAAGCAACATACATTTACTATCCTCAAAAGGTTATCTAATCATTTCAACAGGACCTCCTACTTCTTCGTCATACTCTTTTAGGCATAGGTACCTCTCCACGCATTAATTTTTTAAACGTCTAGCTCTTGGCATCCAACACATGCTTATTCATCACCATCTACTCTTATCGTGTCACTTACCTTAACGCCATAGAACTTAGACTCAAATATTTCTCTCCGATTCGTTGTTTCTCCTCTCGCATCCTTTCTCATAAGATGCCTACACTTATCCGAAATAACTTTCCAGCAAGACTTCTTTTCAATAAGACTTCCTTTTTTCGAATCAAGGCCTCACAATTCTCTCTTGCACTCTATCTCCCTAGCCATCCACCCGGTCTTCCCTTGAAATGTGATGCTTATATTGAGATTTACCTTTGAATAAACTTTTGATGAAAAATCTGGTAAAAAGGGTAAATGTTTAACCTTGTAGATGATTTCTAATGAAAAAGTATACCAAAATAAAGGGAGAGATGGTGAAGAAAATCTTGTTGATTCTCTTTCTTTGTTAACAAAGCAATTCAGTAAGGTTATGAAGTTTTTGAACGAGTGTTCTAATAATTATAACTCCTCACATGTTAGAGACATTCGTAGCAGCAACAACATCGATATGCAGAAGAACTCTAAACCTTTTGATAGAAGAAGAGAAGATGAACATGGAATACACAATACTTAACTTAAGAGTGATCAAAATTTTAGATGTAGAGAATGTGAAGGATTTGGTTATTACCAAGTTGAATGTTCAAATTTCCTAAAGAGACAAAATAAAGGTTTTGTAACTACTCATCCGAAGATGAATCAACAACAAACAACGGCACTTATGACAAAATTTGAGTTCTAATTGGATGTATCTCAAATGATGACTATAGATGTGCTTATTGTGGTTCATTTGGTTACTTTTACACACACTCGTAAATATTTGAAGATAGGTTCTAATAATGTGACTAAGCTGGCGTATAAGTTAGGGTTATGCAATAAAAGATGCATGTCCTACCTATGTGTCGCTAAATGCATATTGATCAACGTTTAGGACAAATTTTTCTCACGCTTGTCCAAGTGTAAGCGAAGCGAGAGGTTTCCTAGGTAAGCAAGGGTCGACCACAAGGAATTTCTATCAAACTTAGCTGTAAATTCTACTTTTAATTCCATGCGGTATAAATTTCATACAATGTGAATATAAAATTATACTAATCTAATTTATTTAAACAGAGGATTTTGTAGAGCGAAATGGTGTGGGTGTTGGGATTTATGTCCTAAAACTCCTAGATTGTAAATATAATCCATTAACCATTATTAATAAAGTATTATTATTATAATAAATGTTATTGATTATATTATTGATTTTGTTTTAATAACCTAAATCTAATAAACTAACATCCTAAGCTATTTGATGAGTCTTGAACAATATGTAGAGACATACGGAGATCAATGTTCGAAATTACCTTAAAGGGTCTACAGTATAAGGATAAGGTTGGGTACCTTATCCTAATAACACTATGGATACAGCTCACTTTGTATTTAATACAAACATAATGATCCAACGCATTATTTTAGGTGACATGCGAGTGAGGATGTCATATGCAATGTAACTCTGAAATAGTAGATGTAACTCCATTAACTAGTTAGGTGTCTATTTCATTAGGATGACCTAGGTAACTTAGTCTTAATCCTGAGTGTATTATGAACTTCTGTTCGTGAGGGATTGTCCTTTGACTTGTACAGGTGAGAGTGGCCAGATCACCGACTCAATATGATTATCATTTTGGAGACAAGATCGAGTGAGAAGTTGGGAACATAATCACACAAGATGGAATTCACTACTTTCGAACTTTTGGGTAAGTAGATAAGTGTTTCCTTAAATGGTGTCTTCGGGATTTGAACAAATGGCCCTACCCTCTCTATGGCACGCGAAGGGTTTCTCTTCATTGGTTGAACCATAAACAAGTTATTCATTAGAGGAGCACTGGTATTTAAAGTCTAGAGGTAACCTAAAGGTAAAACGGTAATTCGATCCAGCTGGTGTTACAAACACTCGTGAAGGACTAACTTACTATTATTGGTTAATATCCATGGTCACGGAAATATATCTAGAGTAGGAAGTGAAATGTACACATAATTAACGAAAATTGATTGATGTAGTTAATGAGTTCAGCCAATTAATCTCATATTGTTGTAGCTTCTGATATGTAAGTGAATTAGGTCCCATTTTTAGCTCGTAAAGGGTAATAAAATTTATTTATATTGGTTGTAATTTGAAATATTCAAATTTACTTTGAAAATTAGTACAATGATAGTTATACATTCTAATGTAAAGTTTATATTTTAATCAAACTTTATTATATAAATTTAATTTTGGATATGATTCAAAATTAATTTATGACAGATAAAATATGTGAGTGGATTCAAATATTAATTTAATTTTTGAATTGGATGCATATTAAAATGAGAGATTTATATTTGAATATGATTCAAATATTAAGTTAAATATAAGATATTTAATTTAGCTATTGATTAATTAGAGAATTAATGAATAGTTTAGTTTAATTTTTTTTTAATTAAATTAATTTTAAACTATAAGATATTGGAGGCTCTGGGAGTCTCGCGCTCTTCAACCCCTCTTCCGCTACGCTCCGAAGGAGGAGCAAAGAATTTGATCTTTATCCATCCATATAGATCAATAGAAGAGCAGCTTTTCGCACCTATCCTACCGCGTAGTGGGCAAAGAAGTTTCCTTCGCATATTTCATTGCGCCTCGGTAAACTAGGTCTCGCAGTCTCGCTCCTAAGATACCCCACGGCTTTCTTGCTGCATATTCCTTCTATTAAGTAAGTAGATATTCATTAAATATGATATAAATGAAATATTAATTAAATATAATTTATTAATTATTAACTAACTAATTAATTAATTGATTTGAAATTTCTATTAATTTAAATTTATAGAATTTCATGATTCTCTCATATTCCCTCAAGGAAAGGGAGTTATAAATATGCAAAAGAAAAACAATTTTTCTTAATTAAGAAAAAGTCAATGCTTTTGCTCTCTACAAAAATAGTTTTCTCTCTAAGATTTTTTTCATCTCAATTGGTTCCCACAAACCAATCTCATCCCAGAGGATAGGAAGGTCTCTGATGGGTGGTGTTCTCAAATTTGGAGATTTAGTAGATTTAGAGACATGAAACTACGTAATTTTTTCTCTCACTAATCTATACTTTATTAAAGCGCTTAATAAGAAAATTAGTTTTTTTTTTTTTAATGAATTGGTATTTTGGGATTTCCAAATTAAATTAATGAATGGTTTTGTAAAACATTTTGATGCCTAGGGCTTTTATCCCTTCAGAGAGATGATTATGGAATACTAACTGTTGAGAGAGATGAAAGAACGTGTCTGTATTCTAGGCGATCTAAGTCATGCGATATGTTCTTGATCTAATATAGATCACTTAACCATCTTCTAATTAAGTTGAGCAACCTCTCGGTACCTAAATACCACATTGATCTGATACAGATCACTTAACCATCTTCTAATTAAGGTGATCACTTAACCATTTTTTCTCAAGCAGTTGGCGACGAACATTGGTCAAGCAATTAAGTTAAGCTAAGCTAAACATGATGAGTCTTATAAATAAAGAATTCCCATTGAGCACATTACATACACTTAAACTACTTAAAATACTTCAACAACATGAAAAGTCAAGAAATGGAAGATAGATAAAACATACATTGTATTGATAATGTAGGCCTCTTGGCCATAAAGATGAAAATATTTATACAATACATTACAAAGTACAAAAATGGAAAGTTGTGTCGAGCCGCACAATGGATTGCCATGCATTCCTTGGCTCTTTTACAAGTCATGGGGAATGAAGGGTAAGCTTCTCTCTCTCCAATCTCTCTCTAAGCTATCACTCTAACATTGACCAAAGAAGGGTGGAGGAAGAATTACAACTACATATGGTGAAGGAATGCAAAACTTTTCCTTTCACCGGCCTCCTTAGGGGAGGCCCCCTATGTCTACATTTGTTCATGGTGGAGTTGGCTTCTTTTATAGGCATACTTTAGGTGGGAAATTAATTATGCTATGTTGCACATCTTTCCTTGCCTATTTTGCACATTCGATATGTGACATTTATTTTTCGTCATGACAATACTTATTGTGACAGTTTTTTCAATCTGTCATAGATAATCTGACCTTTACAGGCAATACAATTATTGCAAAAAGCTATCAAGAATTTTAAAACTGAGAGTTCTCAAATGTCATGGCAGACCATTTTTCTTTTAGTGATTCTTATTTCAATCAAGCATTGAAAAACATCGTCAAAGTCATCCACTATTTTGTTACTACGTGATCATTTACATCAAACAATTCCTCTTAAATAATCAAATTCCATAAGTATGGAATATTGGTATACGATACTTGAAATATTATTTTTCATATTTTGTTGGCAATGTCTGATATGATTCACTTGAGACCTTAAATATTCTTAATCATTTTTCATTCATACACATTTCAAACTAATATAAGCTAACAATTTTGTTTTTGCATTAACAAAGTAGGAAACTATTAGAAAGGAGAATCCAAAGATATAAAATTTGAAACATTGACAATGTTGAAAATTAATTAAACATGTTTTAAGTAGATCCATCATTATAGATTAATTAACGATAAAGTTGAGAAAGCTAATGTGAGTTAATTAAGTATATCAAATTGATGGAATAGTTAGTAAAGTGTTGTATTTGGGAGTTCACTACATTACTAAATTAAATATAGGATTTATTAAATGTTTTTATAGTGAGTATTATAGATTTAGATTACCATGACAATTCTATAAATAAGATTGATATGTTGTATTGATAAGCAACCAAGTGTGAAGAAGAATACATAAAAAGAAAGTTGATTAAAAAGTTTTTCAAATAAGTTTTTTCTCCTAAAATATTCTTTTTGGTAATTATTTATCTGGGTGTTCATCACACGCTTCCAACAAAGTGGTATGCGAACTTGAGTTTGGAGTTTAAAAAAATTACTTTTGCAAATAGAAAATTACAACAATTTATTTCCCTTCTAAGTGTCTCCACTTACAAAAGGTTGGTGTATTTGAATGAAAGCTCTGCTTGGTTTTCAAGATGTGTGGAACATTGTTAATAAAATGGTTATGTAGAACCAGAAAGTGATGCTGCTTTGAGTCAAGTTCAACAAGAAACTTTGCAAAATACAAGAAAGAAAGAACCAGAAGGAACTCTCACTATCATTCATCAAGCCATTGATGATCCAAATTTTGAGAAGATTTCTACAGCAACTACTACACATCAAACATGAAAATTTTTGGAGAATACATATATAGAAGTAGATCAATTTAAGAATGTTGCCTCCAAATAGTGATAGGTGATTGAAATCACTACATAGGAAGGAGTTTAAATCAGTTTCATATTACACTTCAAGATTGCTAGCGTAGTAAATGAAATAAAAAGATGTGGTGAGACAATAAGTGATGAGCAAATTGTAGAAAAATAACTTCGCTCGTTAGAAGAAAGATGAAGAAAGTGGTGAGTCATCATTACTTCTAGCATAAAAAGGTGAGGAAACATGTGAAAACAAAGCATGGTATCTCGATGTGAAAACATCTCTTAGAGAAAGGCTATAATAGTCTTTTGATAAAAGATAATCATAACAATGAGATTGCTAAAGTGCAAAAGATGAAAAATAGAATGTTTTTATTAAACATTCAAACTGATGTTTCTAAATGTTTAAAGTCTGTTTGAATGATCTAAATTGGATTTGGTACTTGAGATTTAAGCATTTGAACTTTGATGACTTGAGACTATTAGTGAGAAAGGACATCGTGAAAGGGCTATCATATGTCAAACATCCAGATTCAGTTTAGGAAGGTTGAATTTTATGATAAGTATCTAAGTTAAAGAATGATTTTAGCATGTTTTAATCTATACTCTAAGATATATATATATATATCAACCTTTTGAGGGTTATGGCCTGTGCACAGAGGTTTCTTTGATCAAGGTATTCAGTAGATACCTTAGATTCCTATCACTTGGACAGATTAATGAGATGAGGGTTCTTCAGATAGATATCTAGTTTGTCATCTCAAGAGATAAAGATCTGTAGGTTACCCACTACATTTTAGCTATAACTAGATGAGACACTACTAATGCCTAGATTCTACCTCGTAAATATCATATAACTGAAGGCATAAAAGCCCTTGGCAATAAAAGATTTTACATAACCATTCTTCAATTTAATTTGAAATTTTGAAATACATTGGCAAAAATAATTAAAAACTAATTTTCTTATTAAGCTTGCTTTAATAAAGTATGGATTAAAGAAAGAAAAAATTATGTAGTTTTACATCTCTAAATCTACTAAATCTCCAAATTTGGAGACACCACCCGTCGGAGACCTTCCTATCTTCTAGGATGAGATTGGTTTGTGGGAACCAATTGCAATAGGAAAAGTTTTAGAGAAACTATTTTGTAAAGAGTAAAAGCATTGGCTTTTTCTTAATTAAGAAAAACTGTTTTAATTTTGCATATTTATAACTCCCTTTCCATTAAGGAGTAGAAGAGAATCATAAGATTCTATTAATTTAAAAAATATTAAATTAATAGAAATTTCAAATCAACTAATTAATTAATTAATCAGCTAATAATTAATTAAATCATAATTAATTAGTATTTCATTTAAATCATATTTAACGAATATCTCTCCAATAACTTATAGTTTTAAATTAATTTAATTAAATCAAATTTAATTAAATAAAATAAAACAAAACTATTAATTAATTCTCTAATTAATTAATAGCTAAATTAAATATCTTATGTTTAACTTAATATTTGAATCATATTCAAATATAAATTTCTCTCATAACCATTAATTTTAATATGAATCCAATTCACATTAAATTAATATTTAAACTCATTCAAATATTATATCTCTCATAAATTAATTTTAAATCATATCCAAAATTAATTTATATAATAAAGTTTGATTAAAATATAAACTTTATATTATAATGTATCACTATACATTATACTAATTCTCAAAGTAAATTTGAACATTTCAAATTACAACCAATATATATAAATCTCATTACCCTTTACGAGCTAGGAAGGGAACCTAATGGACCTATAGATCAAAAGTTAAAATGATGTGAGATTAATTAGCTAAACTCATTAACCACATTAATCAATATTCGTTAACTGTGTGTACACTTCACTAAAGACTCACAGTTGAACTTTTCTCATGTAGATATATTTTTATGACCATGGATATAGACCAATAAAAGTAAGTTACTCATTCACGAGTGTTTGTAACACCAGTTGGTTCAAATTACCGTTTTACCCATGTGTTACCTCTGGTTCTTAAATACCAGTGTTTCTCTAATTAACAACCTCTTTATGGTCCAACCAATAAACAGAAACCCCTTTCATGCCATAGAGAGGGTAGGGACCTTTGTTCAAGTCTCAAAAACACTATTTAAGGGAACACTCATCTACATACTCTAAAGTCAGGAATGAGTGAATTCCATCTTGTATGATTAAGTTTCCAGCACTCCACTCGGTTTTGTCTCTAAATGATAAGCATATCGAGTCAACAATTTGGCCACTCTCATCCATACAAATCAAAGGACAATTCTTTGCGAACAAGAGTTCATAATATACTCAAGATTAAGACTAAGTTACTTAGGTCATCCTAATAAAATAGAAACTTAACTAGTTAACGAAGTTATATCTAGTGGTTACTATTTTGTGGTCTGGTCTTATGCAAATTCATTGCATAGCATACCCTTACTCGTATGTTACCTACACGAACACATTGGATCAATGCATTTGTATGAAATACAAAGTGAGACATATCTATAGTGTTACAAGGATAAGATACCCAACCTTATCCCTATACTATAGAGCCTTTAAGTTGATCTCGAACATTGATCCATGTATGTATCTACATACTGTTCAAGACTCATCAAACAACTTAGAATGTTAGTTTATTGAATATGGGTTATTAAAATAAAACTAATAATATAATCAATAACATTTATTGTAATAATAACACTTTATTGATAACGGCCAATGAATTATATTTACCATCTACGAGTTTTAGGACATAAATCCCAATAATAACAAGATGAGGGTCGTCAGAGGGTCCACCTTGTAGTTCATGTGGTATAATAATTGAAAGGAAGTTTTAAAGGTTTTATGTTATGTTTCATAATTTATTTATGTAAAGAAAAATTTGAAGTTAAATCCTTTTAAAAGCATATTTTATAAAATCGTCACTCACTAGCTTTTTAACTCACCATTTCTAAATGTTTTTCCACTTTCTAGGTATAAATTGTGACTCTCTCTATGCTAAACATTTTGTTGCCAGGCCAAGTAAAATTTCATAAATAAAAGAATATGTTAATAATAGAAGTATCATTGTGTTGTATTAAGAGTTTACATCTTCTTGTTTTATATACTTATAAAAGGCATTTCAAATGGGTTACACTACGGATTTAGAGTATTTAAGGTTTAAAGGCTTCTGCTTTTAAATAGTTTCATGTATTCATGTCAAGAGTCAGTTGAAGTTGTGAGGTAAATGGCTTCAGTTGACTTCATGCCACATCTCGAATCAAGCAAGCAAGTAGAGATGTTCATTTAACCCGCGGGACTGGGGATCCATCTCTAATGGGTTGGAGAATCACCAAATACACGGGAAATGGGGAAGGGAGTGGGGAAAAAATTTTCCCTGTTGGCAACACGGGGCCAGGGATGGGGAATACATTCCCCGACCCTGTACCCACCCCGCCCTAACTAAAAATATAATTAATTAAATATATACATATATATTATATAAATTTTTATTTTTATTTAATAATATGTAAAATAGTAAAAAAATATATATATTTTTTGATATTCTTTATTTCCTTCTTTTCTTTGTTCCATTTCTTTTTTTTTTTCCTAATTCCAATTTTTATGTTGTAAACTTGTATATGTATATGTTGTGCCTTACTTGTGATTTGTAAAATTTTCATAAAAAAATATATTGTTGTGTCTTAAGATGTAATTGAAGGCTTTGTTACAATACTTATAGATTGATCTTTGATTTCTTTTTTTATTTTATAGATTTTTTAATGTTATGGATGGATTTCTAAATGTATCTTCTAATATTTGAATTTTTTTTTTTATAAACAATGAGCTAGAATTTGACATTTTAATGGTTTTAAATAAGAAAATTGATAATATTCTATCAAAAATAAAACAACATTAAAAATGTATATACATTTCAAGTTGTGGATTAGAAAATGAGATTAAAATTATAAAAAAAACGAGGAATATTTACCTGCAGGGAACCCGATCTTCACGCAATCCCACGGGAAAATTGGTGAGGGTGGGGAATGGGATAGGACGGCAGGAACGAGGACTGGGAGTGACATCCCCGACCCCATCCCATACCGTGGACATCTCTACAAGCAAGTGCTCAAGGTGGAGTTTGACAAAAAAGGAACTCAAAAATGTCATTAAAGGTATGTCATGGTTGTTGAAAAATAAGAAAAAATTTGGCTAAGTGTCAATGCTTTAAAGACTAGGCATTTGGAGTTTATTTGGTGGTGCGTAGATGGTCAAAAAGAAAGAAAAATAAACTCTAAAGAGGTTATTAAGCATTTCGACATGTCTAGGAGGCCAAGACTTGTTGGAAGGGCATTAAGCTAGAAGAACCCCCATATGAGTGTTATGGGTGGCCAAACTTGAGTATGTGCTTAGCTAGGTGAGAAAACCTTGTTAATTAGAGCTTATTTAGACGTTAAGAGGTTAGGCGAGAAGGCTAGATAGCTTGGTGTTTGGCAAGCAACTTTGCACGCAAGGAAGAAAGGTGGATTGCAGCTATGCTTAGAGGTTAGCTAGGCGTTTGACATTAGGTGTTTGGCTTGTTGTTGAACACTTAGGCATTTTGGTTAGGCAAGATGATGAAGAGGTAAAGTTGGTGAGTGCTTTATAATAGTCCTGTACATGCTTATGTAAAATTTTGGCAAGTAGGTGGTGTCAATAAAGGTTCATGCAGGGTTCGGTATAAATAGGTAACTTCAGAAAGACATTTCTCCTAATTCACTCATGCGTTTTGGCTGGAAATACTCTTAAAAGTTCACAAATTGAATCTATTTTCTAGACTGGGACTATCAGACAAACTTGAGCAAAGAATGTTTGAGTTTGAGTTGAAGAAAGAGAGAAAGTTCAAATTTTGGAGCAATTCGAACAAGGTGCACTTCCAGAAGGCTACATAGCTCATCCTTAGGAGCTGAAATTTTAAGGTAAGCAAGTTAAGTTTATAAGCAACGTTGTAGGAGAAAGTTTCCTTAAAAGAGTTGTGGGATTTTAATGATAAGTTTTCAAAGTAAAGTTATGTGTTTAGACGAAAATGAGTTTTTGGGCAAGTTAGAGGCTGGTTGAGTGGCCAGGTTTATTAGGCGAGATGGGCATATGCATTGGAGTTAAGAGATATTAGTAATGCATTGAGGCTTGGTGTTGGACGTACAGTTTGCGCACAAGGCATGCGTGGCCAAGGAGGCGTACGACAACCTTGCATGCAAGGGTGGCCACACGGGATGCCAGGCACGAGGCTAGGTGAGGCACGCAGTGTGCCTGTGTGTAAGGTTAACACACGGACAGTCCAGCGCGTGCGGCCAAGGCCTTGCCACCCATCCTTGCGCACCAGCAGTGTACTCATAGGGTGTTTTTAGGCCTTTTTAATGATTTTTGGAAGTTTTAAGTAAACTTTTGATATTTTCATGGTTAAGAGAAATTAAATGGATTATTTTACCATTATTTCAGGTTAAGAAGAGATTAAGCAAATTTATAGGCCAAAGACTTAAGCATGTATCTGTGAGTGAAAAATGAATTTATTAAAGTGATTTCAAGCATGTTCTTAAGCTATTGTTCTTAAGCTATTGTTTATGAATGATTGAATTAAATGTTTAAGATGTTTTATGAATAGTTTCCAAAAGTATGTGAATTCATTAAGGTGCTTATTCAAGCATATTGTTTACTAAGAAATGTTTATGGCATATTAGAAAATTAGTTTATCAAGGTATCATGAGATTTAGATGCTCTTTATGAAAAAGGATTCTTAAAGAATTTTCAAGCTTATGATTTTATAAATGTTTTCTCAAATCCAAGATATCTCAAAATAGCTCTTAACGGGGTAGGTCAAGGGGTGCCAAGGACAGGGAAGGACACTTATCTATAGGAACGAGCTAGAGACACCTACCTCGTAGAAACAAAGATTGAGGATGCCCAACTCTAAAATTTAGAGCTAGTATCGAGTAACCTTTACCATCTCGTAGGAGTAGATGCTTGGAATTTGAATAGGAAAAAAAGGATTTAAGTTATTGTTTCTTTGAATGTTTATGAAGTTTAAGCTTTCATGTTATTGTTCATTATTTGCTGTTTTCAAAGGATTTATGAATTATTGTTTTTGAAAACTTTATAAAAAGTTATTTATAAAAACTATCACTCACTAGGCTTGTTTAGCTCACACTCTTTAAAATATTTTTTCACTTTTCAGGTAGAGATCCTGTCCTTGGAGCCTGAATCGTTGTTATCTGTTTGTTGAAGGATTTTGTTTAAATATCATATATGTCCTATTATTTTCAATCTATGTTTAGTTGGTCTTTTATGATATCAGATTTGAATTTAGGAAGGTTGGTTTTGGATTATGTTTTGTGTAAATAAAGTTAAGTTATGTCTGTATAAACTTTTATAAAGTTTGTTTATTGAAAAAGGTTTTACCCAATTGTGATTAAGAATTTATGTGTTTAGCTTCCGCTTATATTTAAAATTAAGGGTTTAAGTTTAATGGTTAGTTGGTATCATTGAAGAAGAGAGTGGTATCGGTTGATTTCACGCCACATCTTAGACCTAATAAGGAGGTACTCAAAGTGGGGTGTGACATAACAACTTTGAGTTAAACCTAGAATGTTATAAATCGCAAGGAAGAATGATTTTAGAGGACTTCCTACTCAGGATTCTCATAAGCATCCTAGATCCTCCATTAACATTTGTGGAATGGTTAATTTTTGGGAGTTACTAATGATGCTATTATACAGAGATTTTTTTTTTCTTTTTCTTTGTACAATAGAGCTAAAGATTTACTAGAATCAATCCCCTATGATAGAATCAATACATGGGATTTGCTAGCCCAAACCTTCCTAACAAATATTTTTCAGCTGTTAAGATCTCTAAATTGCGGTCAAAATTTGTTATTTTTCACAACTGAATGAGCAATTGTTTAAAATGTGGGAGAGGTATAAGGATCTCCTCAAGACGTTACCAACAATAGGAATACCTCAATTGGTTGCAATTCAACTATTTAACATTGAATTAATTAGTGACACCAAATCTATTATAAATGCTATAATAGGGGGTTTCTTTTCCAAAATTGCCACAAAACCTATGCAATCTATGAGGACATTGCCAATACAAGTTATAATTACCAAGTAAAAGGGCCTCTTTGACTAAAGCAATAGGGTTGTATGAAGTTCATAGGCAAACTCTATAAAAGCTCGATGGACTTAAATTGCTATAACCATTTGGTCTAATTGACTGAGTACCTTATTCTAGTAACATTGTGATAAGGTTGGATACATTATCCTTGTAACACTATGAATACAACCCAGTTTATAAATGTTACAAACAATTTGATCCAAATTGTTCATGTAGAGACATGTAAGTAAGTGCATCGTATAAAAAGATTTTGTACAAGACTGAACCACACAATACTAATTTC
>JBBPDI010000032.1:9849059-9860752 GCA_037974545.1 Cucumis variabilis | reverse complement strand
AATTGAGCTAGATTTATAATTTTGACATTGAAGATTTAAGATTGGAATGGAAAAGTATAAAATAGAAAAACAAAAAGTATATTAGAGGAATATACACAGATTACAGGTGGGTTGATGAGTTGGATGCATGAAAAAGATTAGAAAAAAGGGACGAGGAAGGGGAACATAAACAATGTGTTCACGTATGGTATGATAGAGAGCACGTGATTGAAGAGGTGTGTGACGTCACTTTCGGTGGACACGGAAAGATGATAGGGCATATTCCTCTGCGCAGATAACCACGGACACTTCCTTTTTACTTTCACTACTTCTAAATTAAATCTTCTTCTCTCACACACCACCACCCACCTCTCCCCACGTGCCAACTTTTATTCATCCATCACCATATTTTTTACACTTTGTTAAATAATTTACGTTAATTATCTTTATATTTTATCAAGAGTCATCTGTGTCGATGGTGTCAGACAAGTTTTTAGTCTACACGATAAGTTTTTCGATATTATAAACTAATTAGGTCTATGTGTGAGTCATCTTCGATTTATTGTCACATTGGTCAAGTACTTCCTTTCAAGTCTTTGTTGTTATTGCCCTCTTATATTTTGTTAGGTTTAACTTTTCATTTGACTATTATTGTTAAGATTGAGTTGGATACATTTATTATATCTGATTTATTTATTTATTAGTTGAGTTAGCAAAATGTTGACATGGTGGTTAACCAACTGACTTGTTTATTTCTTTTTGCGTGCAAGAGTAATATGGGATGGATTGAAATGTGAAATAAGAAGAATAGAGGGACGTAACATTAAATAAATAAAATAATTTGGGGGAGGGGGCGGTGTAGGGCTTAAAGAAAGAGAAAAAAAGGAGTTGATTGAAGTATCGTATCAACGAGGAATCATTACAAAATTGCAATCCCAATGATTAGAGATGAAGATCCAAATCCAATCCATTCTTTTTTGACTTTCAAAACCTTTGTTTTTTTAAAACAAAAAAAAATCATTAAGAAAATCCAAACAAATTCAAATCTAAGAGGGAAACAAAAAGAAAAGAAATATATTTACCATTATTATTCCCCACAATGCCCTCACCCATCACCTTAACAAATTCACTTTCAAATCACAAAAAGTAAAATCTGATCCCAAAATTACCTAAGTTCTCCTTTTCAGTCAATGTTTTTTCCCACTTTTCCACTCTTCACTCGCACACACACTGTTCTTTTACCCCACTTTTTCATCACATAATTTCACCTTGTCCTTCCCATTTTTTCTAATGTACTTTTCAAATCTTGTGAATAGATAAACAGAAAAAAAAAAACGTATGATTAATTAGAAATGACCCTTCAAATTGAAACATGTCTTTAAATTTTGTTATTAATAAGAAAATTTAAGAAAGGAAGAGAGGGAATAAAGAATTTAATCATGATTGGTCCATCTTGGACTTTGAAAATTTATCCCGTAATCACTCGGTTTAATAGTCACCATTTTTATAAATTCTAAAAAAGGAAAAAGGAAACATTTTTCAATCTTATCTTTAGAAATTAGATAGAAGATATTTATATATATATATAAATATAAATGCTAAATAAACAACCCAAAAGGTTAAATAAAGCTAATTTTTTCCTTTCTTAATATGAATGTTAAGAATATTGTAATTTAGTGTGAGCTAATTTTAACTCAAAATTTGTAATTTCATTAAACTAGAACAAATACTAAAATTCTTCGAAGATTTTGGCAAAATATTATAGGTGTATCAACTCACGTCAATGATCAACTTTATTAGTCTTCAACTTCCATTTCAAATTATAATAATATAAATATTTAAAATTTGAGTTTATTAACTAAACCTTACATAAATAAAAACATTTCAAATTATAATAATATAAATATTTAAAATTTGAGTTAATTAACTAAACCTTATATAAATAGAAAAAAAAAGAAATGATAATAAAACTCATGTCACTACATTTTTTTAAATTGCAAAAACAACAAATTTAAAACTTAATAACTTTATGATTATCGTCTGATAGTTCTTCGATAATCCATAGCGGTGTGATATCAATAATTTTATCATATTCGCAATATGCAAAAATTTATGTTTCATGAACTGTTTTTTTTCCTTCTAAATGTTTTTGTGTAATTTCTCTTTATTAATTGTATTCAATTTATTTTCCACCATAATTTGAGAATGAAGAAAATAGTAGAAATGTCACACAAATTTGAGAAATAATATTCTTATAATTGAAATAAAAGAAAGAATTATTTGAGTGGAGGTAACTTTTGTAATAATTTTTAACATGTAAAATAAAAAAGAAAAATCTTTAAAAATAATAAATTTAATAAAATATTTACATATAGTAAAATTTTTAGATTCCATCGACATCGATTGTTATAGATATGTTTCTATGACTCATATTAATAATAAGTGATAAAAAGTTTATATGTGATTATTAAAAATAAATTTTAAATATATTTTAATTTATTTTGATATTGTTAAAATGCTCACAATTAAAACTATGTTTTTCTTTATTCAATGTATTTATTTTATGTTATCGAGGTGTTTTGTTTGAACATTGAAAGGAGTTATTATCATTTCGGCGCGTGATGTGTAATAAGCATTTATGTTATTTGTTGGGCATTCATTTTTCCGGTTGCTATCTTTATCGAAATGTGCGTATAGAGTGAAAATGATGACAGATAAGGATCTTTGACTAATCAACAAACCCAACTTCTCTTTCCTCTTCTTTTTTACTTATTATTATATCCACTAAAACTTACCTTCATAAATCAATTCAACCATTTACAACATCTCATAACTATGCTATTATTTGGAATGCAAACTATTAAACTATTACCGATTTGCAATGAAAAATATAAAAAATACCTCAGTCAACACGTGATTAATCAATTACACACATGTGTAATTCTTCTTCTAAATAATCATGATTCGTAATTTTGTAGGAAATGATACATGATTGTGTAGGTAGTATCAACACAATCATGTAGTTTTTTTAAGAGATAAAAGTCCATCGTAGAGAAAGATTTTACAAAATCATTCAATTTAATTTGAAAATTTCAAAATACCAGTACATTAGCAAAAATAATTAAAAAACTAGTTTTCTTTATTAAGACTTAAAAAGGCCAAGCATGCTTTCTAATTATAGATTAGAGAAAGAAAAACTTACTTGTTTATGTCTCTAAATTTACAAAGTAAATCTATAAATTGGAACACCATCCGTCGAAAATCTTCTTCCCTATCATCTGGGATGAGATTGGTTTGTGGGAACCAAATTGAGATGAGAAAAATTTTAGAGATTTTTTAGAGAAACCCTTTTGCAGAAAAGCAAAACTATTCGTTTTTCTTTTGGTTCGGTTGAATTGTTGAAGAAAATTGTTTTTTTCTAAATATTTATAACTCTCTTTCCTTTTTGAATTATGAAAAGGAATAGGAAAGAATCATGGGACTCTATTAATTTAAAAAATATTAAATTAATAGAAATTTAAATTCAACTAATTAATTAATCATTAATGAATTAGTTGATAATTAATTAAATTATATTTAATTAATATTTAATTTATATTTTATTTAATGAATATCTCTCCAATATATTATGGTTTTATATTAATTTAATTAAATCAAATTTAATTAAATACTATTAAACTAAACTATTAATTAATTCTCCAATTAATTAATAACTAAAGTAAATATTTTATATTTAACTTAACTTAAATTTGAATCATATTCAAATATAAATTTCTCTCATAATCAATTATTTTTATATGAATCCAATTCACATTAAATTAATATTTGAACTCATTTAAATATTTTCTCTCTCATAAATTAATTTTGAATCATATCCAAAATTGAATTTATACAATAAAGTTTGATAAACTTTATATTATAATCTATTACTATACTTTATACTAGTTCCTAAAGTAAATTTCAAAATTTTAAATTACAACCAATATAAATAAATCTCATTGCCCTTTACAAGCTAGAAAAGGAACCTAATGGACCTACAGATTAGAAGCTACAATGATATAAGATTAATTGACTGAACTCATTAACCACATATTTGTTAGTTATATATACACTCCACTAAAGACTCCCGGTTGAACTCTTCTCATTGTAGATATGTTTATGTGTTCACGGATATAGACCAATAATAGTAAGTTAGTCCTTTACGAGTGTTCGTAACATTAGCTGGGTCAAATTACGGTTTTACCCCTGTGTTACCTCTAATTCTTAAATACCAGTGCTCCTATAATGAACAACCTGTTTATGGTCCAACCGATCAACAAAAATCCCTCTTGTGCCATAGAGAGAGTAAGACCCTTTGTTCAAGTTTTGGAGACATGATTTAAGGGAACACTCATCTACTTACCCTAAAGGAGGAAAAGAGTGAATTCCATCTTGTGTAATTATGTTCCTAGTTCCCCCACTCGGTCTTATTCCTAAAATGATAAGCTTACTGAGTCGACGATCTGGCTACTCTTATCCGTACAAATCAAAGGACAATTCCTCGTGAACAAAAATTCATAATATACTCAAGATTAAAACTAAATTAGTTAAGTCATCCTAATGAAATAGAAACCTAACTAGACTAAATTACCTCTCTCTCTCTATATATATATTATTTTACACTAAGATGTGGCCTAATTTACTTTTTCAGCTCTCCCTATATATATATATACATATATATATTTGCTTGTGTTTATACTAGCACTATCTTCTAAAATGAAGAAAACGTTAATTTTAAACAAATAAAGATAATAATAATAACAATAAATTTTAAAAAATCTAAAAGAAAAAAAATATAAGAATATGAAAATGTAATTTAAAAATTATTATTATAATTAAATTAAAAACGTATTTTAAACCTTTTTAATAAAAAAAACTTCTTAAAATAAAAACAGAATTTTGTGTTTAACTACTCTTTTTTTTAAATATTTTTATTAAAAATTTCCAAGTTTGATTGGTGACAACTAATGGTTGATTGACTTCAGTTGCCAATGTAGTTGTCACAAGTTCACTATTGCAGAAGTGGTGGGTTGGAAATTGATCAACAATGGTAACTAAAAGTGGTGTACGAAAGTTGATCAACGAACTTTTTAACCTTTGAAATAAATTAAACACCCACTTAAAGTTAAAAAATAATAACAAGAAATATTTAAAATTCTAATTTTAATCCAAAACTAAATCTAAACCTAATTCCAACAAAGAAACTATTAGGGTGTGTAGTTTTAACTCTTTTAAAAAATAATAATAATCATACATTTCAATTGAAATTCAATCTCTTCATACCGATCCGTCTTCATTAATATGATTCATGTATCATCCTCTCACCTCCATTCTTTTCCGTACTTATTTAATAATTTTTTTGATAAAATAATAATTTTATTTAGATAATTTTGAGTATATTTTAAATGAAATTATTAAAAGATACTTTTGACATTTACGATAGCAATAATTTAGCCCATAGACAAGATTTAGTTTATTTACTTTTTTTAATTTCGTAATAAATTGACCCTTAAACTTTTCTAGCTAACTATAAATTTATTATTTTAAAATTTATAACAATTAAATTTTCAGTACAAAATATTCATTTAAATTATATAATCTTTTTTTAAATTTATAATGTAAGATTGATTTTCTAGTATCTAATTAGTTTATTAATTTATTTATACAAAAAAAATCTCGTTAAACATTAATACTAATTCCTATGATATAGTTTATTAATTTATTTATACAAAAAATCTTGTTAAATATTAATATTAATTTCTATGATAGAGACCAAATCCTTAAAAATTTTAACATACAATTGTAGCGTTAAATTTTCATCGATATGTCTACATTTCTATCGACATTTTCACGTTTTCATGAGTTCGATATCAATATGCAGTGAATCAATATTTTCATTTACACGGTAGAAAAGTTCTTAAAATATAAAAAATAAGCATTAAAATGTCACTAATATAAATTTAACACAAATAAGTTCAGTTGCGTAAATGACATTTAAGACAAAAGTAATAGAATCTATAGCACAAATATAAGATAATTGCATAAGTAGCACAAAATTGCTAAAAGACTAAAATACCCACAATGAACACAAAATCTAATAACTCGTATAAGTTGCTATTAATGAATATCACCAATAGCTGTTATTTAGTGGTTGTTTTCAATTTGTCAAATGTATTGCTTGTTACAATCACTAATAACTGCTATCAATGAATAACTATCGTTAATAGTTATAAATTTGAGAAATGTGCTAGCAATTGTTATTGATAATGGAAGTTGGGAGTGTTAAAAAAACTAATAACTCGACCAACCTGAATTATCCAATTCCAATAGTAAAATTGGATTGGTTTAAATTTTGTGTTGGGTTGGGTTTGGTTAAAAAAGTGAATTAGATAGCCGGATTGTGCAAGTAAGAGGTTAGGTTGACCCGACCCAACCTAATTAGGTTAACCTCATTTTGAATGGACATTGTAGACTTGAAATTTAAATATATAATATATATATGTCACCTTACACTTTAAATGAGAATTTGTTAACCTTCCATATTAAAAAAATATGAAAATTTGTCTACATCATGGAAATAAAAAAAAACCAACCTAAACCAACCTAAATTGTAATATGTTTTTAGGTTTACTTATTTGAAAATAATAAAATATTTATTTTTTTAAATTTATATGAAATTGAAAATATAATAAAAAATGGTTTAAAACCAAAATCATTAACTAAGTGGTCTGGATAATCAAATCTTAGTTCAAAAGTTTTAAACAATAGAACTAAAGTTCAAGGTTTTTCCCCCCCTTTTTCAATGTAAATTATTCTTTCATGCTTTCGTTTCGACCATTTCTCATTCATTCCTTTGCCCCACTTTCACATTTCGCCTTTTCTCTTAGATTCTCATTCGCTTCTCTTTTAACTCATATTTTTTTCCTTGTGAAGACTTTCTTTTTGACTACCTAATAAGCTCTTTTCTTTTTACCACCTCTTTTTAACTTCCTTTCCTATACTAAGAATTAAAGAAACAATTATAAATTATAAATATAGTAATTAAATTAAAAGTATTAGAATGCAATATTAAAAAAATTATAAATATAGTCAAATATATTAAAGTTTATCAATGATAGAAATTCATATTATAAATATTGGTATATCACTGATAGACCATAATTGCTACATGCTATAATTGTTCTTATTTTTAATCATTATCCAAGTTACTAATTGAGGCCCACTACTAAGGGACAAGTATATGAAAATGTATTTAGGAAAGATTGTGGATATTTTATAAGTCATTTGGATTGTCACACCCCACCCCAAAAGCCACTCTATGTGACCAAGTGGGGATGTGACCGCCTAGACATTTCATGCAAGTCTCTCTGCGAGATGACACACAAAATGTCTAGTAAACGAAATTAAATGCAACCAACAAACTTAAACACGGAACGAGAACTCAAATGAAATGAGAAGACTTCATTCATATTTCAAATAACAGAGTACATTCAATACATAACACAAGGTTCCTCTCAAGAGAATCAAATTCAACTCAAAACAATTGTTAGGCTCATCTGGCGTAGCTTCTAGAGGCTTATGCGAGCTGACAATGACCACTACCAAAATCATGTGTTTCATGAATGACACAATAGACGTTCAAGGTTGCAAGTTCAATATTTGATGTCCTTCGTTGAGGGGAGGGGCCGGGGGAGGGATTAAAACAAAATATTTGAAAGGTTAAATGAAAACGTCTAGTGAGTGGGGTCTTTTATCAACATCTTTGATAAATCAAAGCTGCCTTAACATGCTATAATCATTTCGTCAAATCATGCGATAAACAATATATGATTTAATCAGTAAAGTATTGAATTTAAATCACATTATCTCAATTTTATCAACTTTTGCAAATCATAATTTCATATGGAAATCATCTCTTTTCTATTCTTTTATCGTAATGCATATCTCATGATATGCATTTCACATATATAATAAGCATCTCCTAGAACCGGTCTGCATGGTTAATTACATCTTTGTACCTCTTTCCTTAGCTCAAGCGTTTACCACACTCTTTTGACAAGTTGCAGCTATATGGAGTAAACTCAACACATTTAGCAAGTTTTATCAATTCCACTACGAATAATGGGTCTTCCAATTCTAGGTCACACATCAAGCAAAGGACATCTCATATACCAGATCATATAGTAAGTATGAGACATTTTACTCAAGATAACACAACATGAATAGGGCATTCTATTCCAGATCACACAACAAGAATAAAGCATATTATCCCAAATCACACAACAAGGATAACACATCTCATAGCATAGGATACAAAATATCATCACATTTCATCCTTTCAACTTCTATAAAATCTTATGCATTTCTTAAATACATATCATCTCATCACATCATTCTTTCTCATAAAAAATCTAATTCATTTATAAATCATGTGCATTTTATGAATTGGAAAGCATGAGAGAAATCACATGGTTCATGGTCTCCACAAAATTATAGTAGGGATTTAAATATATTTTAGAAACCCCCTTCGTTTTGGAAAACAATTTATAAGAAGAACCACTCACAATCACAATGACACTTGGCTAGCTTCTTAGCCACAAGCTCTCCTCTACTCCCTCGTAATTCTTGTGGATTTAAGCTTGCTTTGGATCTCTAAAATCTTGGAATTTCATTCAATTCTTCTCAAGTGAGCTCAGGGTAAAAGTAGTTTCAAAATGACTAGATTTTTACCTATTTATCAGCTTTTTCGATGAAATTTTTCATGTTGGAGTGATTACTTCTGCCGACAGTGATAATTGGTCCAATGACAGAACGCCACGTTTCCCTGCCACTTCCTCATCCTAAATTATGATGGGGAACAAAGTCAAATCAATCGTCGACTTGCTTACACAAGGATGATATCACTACTTCTTGGTGAAGAAAGCTCAAAACGTATAATAGTATGTCGCGCAGCCTTCTCGTCGCATAAGAATTTTTGATGCCTAATTAATTCTTTGTCGCATAAGACAGAATGCGATCAGGGCCTCACACCACTTATGGCTTTGGTCTGCATGCTGGGGTGCTTAGTACATTTTTGCATGCTCAATTAATAGACCATATAGGAATTAGACAACAATAATATAACAAATGAAAATTAGACAACAATCAAATAGTAACCAAATTTAAATTAGAATTAAACTAATCATGAGGGCATTTTTTACTTTTTAGTTTTAATGCCTCATTTAAATGAGGTTGGATTAACAATTATGTCATTTTTTACTAAATTTCATAGTACCGAGTCATGAGTCATAGCCTAATATTTGTAAATTATTTTGTCACTCTTGCAATTTCCCCTAAAAAGGTTTTAGGAACTTACTTGCAAAGCTTGCTTGCGAAGCTTGCTTGTCATAAAAAAGTATTTAAATTTAATTCATGCCTTTAAAGTTTAGCAAGGTAATAAATCCATGCTCAACTTTAACTCTTATATACTCTTATGCATGAAATCTTAGCAACTAAAGAAATCATGTTTTTTTTTGTTTTTTTTCATAACTCAAGGCTAAGTATCAAGAATTTCAATAAAAGATAATTAATTCTGAAATTTAGATATCGTGCTTTTACAATCAGCTCAAAATAAACTTCGAAAACACTTTGTCATACACGACTTTTGGCTAACTGCTTGTAGACTTGTCCACTTACTCAACTTTTTCTTGTTCTGAAATTAGGAAATCAATGCTTAATTAACCCTTGAACTTAGTTTATATCCAAAAATAGCTTAGAAACTTCAAAAATATCAAAGTGTGTCAAGGACAGCTTAGAAACACCATAGGCACACAAAACACCTCTAGGAGGGCTAGGTTGGCATGGCCTCCCAATATGAACTCATGGATGCATGGACCCCCCTAACGAACCTCCCAGATGTTCTCTCACGGGCACAATCCTGCATGGTCACGTGACCTACCTCGTACACCCATTGCCTTAGCTACATGCCCCTATGTTGGCTACTGTCCATGCGCACACACTCAACGACCTCAACGCATAGTGTCTGAAAGCCTATCTATGCGTGTACACACGCAACTCCTGCATGCCCTGTTTGTCTACGCGCTCAACTTGAGTTTGAATGCATGTCCAAGCACTTACTTACTTTCCCTTTCCTTGCAACTGTTTTGCTTATTCAAAAAATTCCACATTTCACTTATAGCTTAAATAATTTAAAATCCATAAGTCAAATTGAACAAATTCCTCCTACAAACTTGTTTCAAAATCTCTTAACCATCTAACCTAGAAAATTCAGTTTCAAACTCCTTGTAAGTCTCCAAATATGTCTAAATTTTCAAGCTTTGCTCGGATTCTCTAAAATCTGCCTCACTTGAACTTCCTTCAAATTTTCAGCCTTTTTCCCAAATTATCACTTTACAACAGTCCACACTCAGAATAGACTCAAATATCTTTCATTTGACACCATAAATTTAATTTTTGCACGAGATAATGGGAAGAGAATTTTTCACATAAACAACCTTATTTATGATAAGGTCAATTATATTGCATGTGTTAAGTCCAACCACCTCCTACATACTTAACGACCCACTAAATATAATGCATGTTAACCTTAATCTGTCACATGTCCTTCACTTAACCAATCTAAGAGAACTTAACTTAACGTATCATGACTTGCTCCAACACTAGACTCACTTGGTTGCAGACTGCTCAACACTTAGCTCAACTCATTGCTTGAAGTTGGCCGCCGGCCATTCACACCAACCTCAACGCATGGCTCAAAGCTTGGGTGCCTAACCTTGCATTCGCTTCAGTTTAGCTGCGTATCTTGTGTCAATGCCTAACCTCCTTCTTGAATGCATGATGGCTTGCCTTGGCCCAAGGCCAAGCTCTCAAACTCTATGGTTGGCCGCATGGCTAACTTTCCTACAAAGCTTGAGCGCATACTCACAAGCACCAAGGCAGTCCAATATTTAGAAAACTTTCCTTTCTTCTATCTTAACTTTATATCAAATTAATCTATTTTGGTCCCTTCTTCATAATTATTATTAAATTAACGACAATAACAATATAACAAGGTAACACACATCTAGGCTTTAAGCAAATTAAATGCAAGATATAGGGTTTACAACATTCATTCTAATTATTGTTCTATTAATTTGTGTTGTAATTTAATTATTATTTGATATTTATTGAAAATGTATCAGTTGTTATTTGATCACGATTTAATGTTGACGATAAATGATACAAATTGATATCTGATAATGATTTTTAAATTATGCATCTACGACAATCATATAGAAATAAAACAAATTACTGAATGCAATAAAATAAAAACCACAAACTATTAAGTATTAAATAGTAAAAAAACATTAAATTATTTAGTATAAAAAATAGCAATAAGATGACAATACTCTAGCAATTAAAAGAAAACGGTACACTTATCAATTAAAATCAGAACCAAAAAAAACTCAAATAAACCAAAATAGAAATCATATGATTTTTCTATTTGATGCCATTTGAAAAGTTGATTTCTTGTTTTCTTCCATGAAATTTCATTGTTCTCTCACTTTTTATGTTGTTCACCTTGAATTTTCTCTCTACAGTATAAGCTTATCAAGTCCACCATTGAAGTATTTTTATCTTTAATCTTCTAAGCGGGAGCTTCTAGTTAGCTCTTTATTCTTAATTTTTTCGAGGTT
>JBBPDI010000032.1:9834149-9848959 GCA_037974545.1 Cucumis variabilis | reverse complement strand
AGTGTGGTGGTGGATGTGGGGAACCAGTGGAGGCGGTGGATCGAAGTGTGGCGGCCTGTGTCCCGGTGGAGGATAAGGAGGTTCGCCGTCTTCATCGTCGTCACGGCGGTGGTGGTGGTGGTGGTGAAAGGGAAAGGCCATTTTCTTTCCGATCTGTGGGGTTCTTCAGGTGAGGAGGACACGTCACCGATTGCCGGTGAATATAAATGACAGAGTAACCAATGAGGAGGCAACGCGTATCATTTTCTCCGCATCTTCTAGAATTCCAGCTTTTGTAAAAGAAAATAGTAACCACATTTAGTTATGTTAAAATGCAATAGTTTTTGGGGCACGTCCGAATATAGTTATGAACAGAAATATCTGCAAACACGTAGATATCATTTTTTTTCTTACATTGGTAACTTAAAACAGTTTTTTTTTTTAATAATCGTAAACATTTTTAAAAATTTTCATTTAAAATAATTTTTTAAAAATTTTAAATAGAAGTATTGTAAATATCTTCTTCCTTCGTGAATTTTAAAACATATATTATCAAAGGATACTTGTAAAAATAAAAAATAATAATAATATAATCCATCTCACTATATTTTTTAAATTGTAATAATAGCAAATTTAAAAGTTGATAATTCTCGAATAGCTATCTGATAACTTTCTGATAGCCGTCTGATATAACTAATTACTTGTTATATTTGGTAATATGCAAAAACAAAAACAAAAAGAAAGTGTTATAGGTTATTTTTTATAAATGTTTTTGTCATTAGATACAATTTTTCTATTTTTTATAATGTTTTTGTCATTAGATGCAATTTTCCTATTTTGAATATCAATATATAAAGTTAATAAGTTGATAAAAACCGTCGCCAAAGATAAAGAAAAAATTATGAAAAAAAACATGTCAATATATTGTCATGTTTCATTTTGGCACAATTCTTGTAAAAAAGCTTTCGCACGACAACCCAACTGATCTCTTAGTTAAGTTCTTAACCTTTTAGCACTAGGTCAACCCATGATGGTTACAACATGTTCCTATTTAATAAAATCTTATATGTCGATACTTGTTTGGCATCGTTATTTTTTAAGTCACAACACATATTTTTTGACATATAAATGATGGATATAAATAAATTAAATACATGATTCAACTTACCCACATATGTTTAGAAAAAAAATTTATTGATAATAAAAAAATGTACCTTACATTATCGGTAAAGATTTTACAATAATCCAAAAGTTAAATTAATTGTAATACGTGTATGTGTGACCTAATCTAATCAAACACTCATAAATGGACTTGATCGATCTAATGGGATGAAGTAAGAGTTTTTTTCGGTCATGGTTTGCAAGAGGGATAAAAGCGTCGAATTATTTTTTTAAATAAAAAAGCATACGAATGAAGGAAAACATTGATTTTTTATTAGGGTAATTTTTAATGATTCATAATTTATGTCGTTAATTAATGACATAAAAAATGTATCAAGAAAACTCAATTTGTGTCAAGAAAATTGTCATGAAAATTTTCATATTTTTATTCTTAATGATACATTTTATTCCCTCCCACCTCTTTTTTTTAATATCAAGTGTCATTAAAACTCATATTTCTCAATAAATTTATTCGACGACAGTCGCTAGATTGGTGGGTTCGACGATGAAGGCTTGTTGTAGCGATAATGATGATAGTGGCTGGAGTGTGGAATAGATGACGGCGAGTGGTAGAAAATTAGAAGGCAAGGGTTCTTCACAATGACGCAGTAATCCACTAAATTCGATGAGATTTTTTTGCGTTTTTTATAGAGAGAGAAAAAAAATTGCATTAAGGCTTCGTTCGACGACAACGTTTTTGTTGAAGAGAAAATTTGTGGTTTTTATTTATTTTTAATTGTGTGAGGGAGGAAATTTAAAATTTTTTAAATTTTGGGTTTTTTCATTTGGAAATTGTTTTAATGACACAAAACATTTGTCGTTAATTAACGACGTAAAAAATGTGTCAAAACAAATTAATTGTGTCAATAGAATTGTGTTAATAAATAATTCATATTTTTATTTTCAATGACACAATTTACCTCATCGCATCATTTTTTTTTATTTTCAACGATATAATATCTTGATCAGCAGTGTCATTAAAACTCATTTGTCAAGAAATAAGCCAACACAATTACTATCATTGACATAAAATGGAACAGAAGAAGATACATATTTTTACAGAAAGTTTGGTTGAAATGAAATAAAGAGAATATGGAATAAAAATAGCTGAGGATATTGCGAGAGGAAAGTAAAAGCCATCCAAATCCAATAATGCTAATTGCTAAAGCTTTTAAAGAAAAAACACAAAATATATTGATTGATGCCTCCACACACACTTTCAATTTATAATGAACTACAAACATGGTTTTTTCTCAAATCCAAGAGAATACCTTTCATTTATTCTCAACATCACATTATTACAACACTCCATTCCATACCATAGCATCCCCTTCATTTCAACACATCCTCCTATTTGTACCCAATTAAAGAAGAAGAAGTTATTAAACATGAAGGTCTATAAGTCTTATAAGAGAACACTTTTAGATATATTTTGTTTAGCTAGACTTAATCATTTGAATTCTGAAAGGTGACTAAGTGTGGCATTTAAAAACTCTGAGAGAAGCTCACGTTAATCATAAACTAGTTAATCAAGTTATATAGTATCAAGGCTTTCATGTAGCTTAATCGCCAAGTAGGATTAGACATTCCTTCACCCTTTCGTTGATACAAGTTAGTTCACGCTTATACCATCTCAACGACCTTCATTAAATCACCTTTATAAAATTCTCTAGTGCACATACATAAGTAGACGTAGCTTATACTTACATTCTTTCATACTATATCGTTTATTCTTTTATACCGTCTAATTGAGAGGTAGACTTTAGAACTAAGCTTCCATATCAATTCTCTGTGTTCGACCCTAGATCATTTAGAAAAACCTATTGCTTCGCTTCTATTTGGGCAAGCAATAGGAAAGCTTGTACAACGAGGACTTAGAAGTATTGAAGACAATGGAAGTATTTTGCATGCAATGATTATCATGTCCACTCGCATAATGAAGATATTCATGAGAAGCATTTTGCATGCAATGATCCTGAATCAATGACACATCATGAGGAATTAAATATACACATACACTACATCAACATAGGTAACAACATTATTTCCCATGTGGCTACACCTTTGTTGTTTAGAGTTAAAGACATCACTAAGTCTGTAGAATTGACAAACTAGGTCAAGTTGTAGGAACGAGTAAGTGGGATTGACTCACTACAAGAAAATAAGTATTTTCTGACGCACAACATGGACGTTTGGATAAAAGACATCGAAAGAAAAAGCTTCTTCCGACACCATAAAAGCTCCATTGAGAAAGGTTTAAAATTTTGACGCCATGCATAGCGGCGTCGGGAAACATTTAAAATTTTTTAATGTTTTTAAAATTTTAAATTTTTCCCGACACGGTTATGCATGGCGTTGGGAGAAGTTTGAAATTTTAAAAAAATTAAACTTTTTCCGACACCGTTAGTGAAACGTAAGGAATGAAGAACACTTTTTTCAACGTTGTACTTTACGACACGAGAATAGGTAGATTGCCCGATGTTTAAAAAGTGCATCGGGAGATCCCCTACATATTTGAGTTTTGTATTCACAGAACACATAACTCAAATTGAAAGGAAAAGAGAAAGAGGCCACGAGAGAGAGAGATTGTCATCTGTCCGTTGTCGTCCATCGTCGCAACTCCCTTCATCTTCGTCTCTTTCACAACTTCTTGGTTGGAGGTAATTCAAAGTTCAAAATCCTAAACATAAATTCCTTTGAATTTGTTCTTAACTTTCTTTTCTATCATTGGCTTTCTTTTATTCTAAGTATCCGAACATTTCTTATTGATTTTTGTTTTTGTTATATTCAACAGTTTGGAATGTGTTGTAATCGCTCTTGATGTTCTTGGCAACCATGGTGAGTTTAGAAGGTAAAGTATGATTTTATTTTTCTTGTTGTTTACTTACTGCTTAGTGTGTCTTCGTGGTTTGAATTCTTGCATATGTTTGTTTGCATACAACAGCTGCAAAAGAGGAGGAAGTTGAAGAAGATGATCAAATGGATGGTTACCCAAACAGGAAGATGATGATGATGGGAAGGTGATTTTTTTTAAATAATAGAGGATACACCGACGCACGAAATATAACGTCGAAATATCCTCTCCCGACAGATTTTTTTCGACTTCGATCCTAACGCGAACTTATGCGTTGGGAAATACTTTCTTGCATTTTTTCTATTTCTCTAGACGCTTTTGTGCATCGAAAGATCCTCATTTTCTTGTAGTGACTCTCACAAAGCGTTGGTTCCACAACTGACAAACAAATCAACAAAAGAAAGTTTAGTGGTCTTTCTTTAAAATATTTTCAAAAGGATTTCTAATGTGTTTAAATCTTTCAGTATGTTCTATTGAAACCTTCATAAACATGATTTCCATTACATTTTTCAAAGGCATGTGATTTATAAATATATAAGTTTTAATGTGAATGGAAATGATGAAATGAGATTATCCTTGTACTCTATGCATGCGATGAGATACCCTATACATGTTGCCTATTCTGGTGTGGGATGTGTTCACACGAGATTTCGAAAAAATGTAATTCGTGGAATTGAACTTTGATATATTGATGAATATTGTGAGTACAATCTCTAATATTTACTCCTTTGATGCTTTCTCTTGAATACAAGTTAAAAACTTAAAATTTCTTGATCTTCGGTCTTTAGGATGTTATAGTGGCAAGTCGATCTGAACTTCGATCTTCTGGAATCCAAAAAAAGTTTAATCTTCCAAGTCTTAATCTTTCAGAAGATGTTGATCTCAATGTTGATACGAACTTGCACGTCTTGAGAGCTTTGTAGAAGTTTGAATCTTCAATTCTTCAGAGCTTCAATACTTTAGAGCTTCAATTCTTCCTTCAATCCAAGATCCCTTAAATGAGTGGCAAATGTCTCTATTTATAGAGAAACTTCATGGGCTTTAGGTGGGCTTGGGCCCATTTGCTTGACGGGTTTGGGCCCCTTGTTTGGTCCGATTTTTTATCATGGGCTTGCATTGGGTTGGATATGAGAAAACTTGACTACCCAAAATCCAATCAATATATAATTATCACAATTTTGCTGTGATGACGTGGTAGGATTTAATTGGCAGAAATTTCTTGCTCAACAAATGCCCCTTTTTCGAGATTAGTGCACGTGTATGGATGAGCGAGTCTCGAAAAAAGATAAGCTGAAACCAAAAAAAATACAAGTGATTTGTTCTTGACTTTGGCTTTAGTTAATATGTCAAATTAATCATACTATGCATTTGGACATGAGTGTGGTTAAAATGATATATGAAGTTTGGTAGATTTTGAATTTAATTCAGAATTTTGTTTTTTTTTTTTTTTTGAAATAAAATCATTTGGAATATGGCCAAGAGATTTTTTTGTTACCAATGAATTTAATGGGATAATTGAGACTTAAAAAAAATAGAATTGGAATATTGCCAATTCATCAAAATGTGAATTTAATTCAAAGTTTTGATTTTTTTTTAAAAATCCCCTAATTTAATTTTTTTTAGCTAAACTTATGCCATTTAATATTAATATAAGGTGAAATTGCCCCCAAACTTAAAATTTTCAAATGTTTGCAATTTTTTTTATTTAATTTGAAATGGATTTATGATTTTGAGTAAAAATTAAAAAAAAATCCAATGCAACAAAAACAAAATGATTTGAAGAGATTTTTTTTTAATTCTCCATTTTTTTCTTTCAAGATTTAATTATGTAAAGGCGGTAGGGAGAGTATATGGTTTGATTTTTTTTTTTATAAAATTATATGCCTTTGTTTTATTAATAATTTTTTTTTTGGAACAAATAAATAAAATTGGAGAAGGGGAGGCTCTCGTAACAACAAAAAAGAAAAATCTCACTTCTATCTAACAACCTTATCCAAACTACTTGTTGAAATTGAAAGGCTTGGAGATTTGATTTGCCATTTTTTTATATAAATAGAGAAGAATTGTTGAGAAAGAAAATCATAGCACTCTCATTTTCACCATTTGTACTGTATTCTTCTCTTTTTAATTTTTTTTGCTTCATATTTGGAAAGGATGGGCTGAGAGAAACTTTATTTATTTATTTATTTATTTATTTATTGGGCGTTTAGTGATAAAGAGAATAGCATAGAAGAGAGAAAAAAGAAATCGTTTTGGCACCATTCGGTGCTAATGGTGATCTGAATTTTTTTTTTTTTAGTCTAAAAGGGACGCCGGAGAGGGAGATAGAAAGTGGAGAGAAGAGAAAAAGTGGAGACTTGACTTCTATTATTCTTTTCTTATTTTTATTTTTTTATTTATTTATCCACCTTTTTTTTCTTTCTTTTTATTTTTAGTTTTAAAAATTTATTTATTGTTCAATATTTATTATTATCGTTATTTTTACATCCAAGTTATTGTCCTTTTTTTTCTATATTTTGTTTTGTTTGTTTCTTTTTTTTAAAAAAAAATTACGTTATTTTTTTTCTTTTTAGTTTCTTTTTCTTCTTCTTTTCTTTTTTCGTTTTTCTTTTTCATTTCTTTTTTTTTTTGGCTTTTTTCTTTCCATCTTTTTTTCATTTATTTCTTTCTATTTTTTTTCTCTTTCTGTTTTTCTTTTTTTTTTCACGTTTCTTTTCTTCTTTTTTTCAAATACTTTTTTTTCTTAACTCTTTTTTTTAACTTTTTTTTTCATAACTGACTTTCACTTTGATTTTTTTTTCTTCCTTTTCGATAATTTTTTTTTCTTTCTCACTTTTATCTTTCGAAGATAGAGCACACCAAGCTTGATCGAGTTGGAGATGGAGATTTAATCAGCTGCGGCACATTGAAGATGGAGATGGAGATCCGCACATCGGAGATGGAGATCCGCACATCGGAGATGGAGATCCGCACATCGGAGATGGAGATGGAGATCCTATCAGCGGCAGCACATCGAAGATGGAGATGGAGATCCTATCGATTATCGCACGTCAAAGATATAGAGGATGACGGCTGCAACACGTTGAAAAAGCAGTTGAAGATCACACGTCAAAAATGCAGATGAGGACCGCACGTTGGAGATGCAGATGATGATGGTTTTTGTACGTCGAAGATGTAGATGACGACAACTGCAACACATTAAAGATGATAAATCCCCTCGGTTGTAACACGTGAGAGAAGATGGAGATGAATCCTCTCGACTGCAACACGTGGGAGAAGATGATGATGAATCCTTTTGGTTGTAACACGTGGGAGAAGATGGTGATGAATCCTCTAGACTGTAACACGTAGGAGAAGATGAAGATGAATCCTCTCGTCTGCAATACGTCTCGACTGCAACATGTTGAAGAAGATAAAAATTAATCCTCTCGGCTACAACACATGGAAGAAGATAAAGATTAATTCTCTCGGCTGCAACACATGAAAGAAGATATAGATGAATCCTCTTGCTTGCAGCACGTGGAAGAAGATGGAGATGAATCCTCTTGACTGCAACACATAGGAGAAGAAGATCCTCTCAGTCGCAACACTTGAAAGAAAAGGTAGAGCTCGCTACTTTGACTTTGCCCCCTTTCTTTTCTGTTGTAACTGCTCATAAATTTTATATTCTATTGAGATTATATCATCATGATGAGGAATAATACCTTCTTTTTTTTCATGTGACTGAACTTAAAGTAAACTTTAAGTTGTCTACGTACCTTTTTTATAACAGGGATCAAGTCATAATAAAGTTCAATTGAGTTTTTTTTTTTTGTCATTCACCTTTTAAGCTCTTGTGGACTAGGAGCATCATGCAGTTTAGGCTCTTGCGATAATAAGTTTTACACATTTAACAATATTTTCATCAAAAATTTGTTCACCTTCATTTGTAGAATTGGTGAATATAATCAGTCTTGGCTTCACGATCAAGGGTTCTTCTGTGTTTATGTCAACAGACAACTTCCTCTTCATGCGTGATGGGACACGACTATGAATCTTCTCGTTATTGTTTTCTTCATGAAGTGATTTTACCTTTAAAGTTTTCGTCTCTTTTTCATGTTGATCGTTTGTCATCTTTAGTCCATAAAAACAAATGTTGAAGGTTGATCTTTCTTCGATGTGGAGATACTTAGCCTTTTGAAAGCTGAGGTTCGAGTGGAAGTAGACGTTGGACATTGGTTTTCTTCTTCTTTCATGGCCATATCCAATCTTTGAAATACTGAAGATCAAGTAGTTGAAGGCTTGATACGATCAAAGACAGAAGTCCTTTGCTTAATTTCATTTGAATTGTCGACTTCTTCAGAAGATGCATAATTGTCATCGATTTCTGTTATACTGACAACATAACATGCAGTGACTTCTAATACTCCCTTGGGATGATCATCAAGGAAGCTTCTTGGGAGAAATTCTCTCAAAGTTATTGACCGTCGAGGTCGGAGGAAGTTCTCGTCTTTTTCTTTGACAGGCTTAGGCTTCCACATTTTCTTATTTCCTTTCCTTTTCTTTTTATGGGAGATGCTTCCTTTTGCATGCTTTTTACAGAATGATGACTCTTTTTGAATGAAATTTGGTTGCCTTCCTTTTCGACGAGCCACAACTATCCATCATTCATCATCATCTTTAACAGGCTCTTCTTTGTTTTGGGAGTCAGCCATCACGATCCTTTGTTGGAATTGGACAATTATAGGTTCGAAAGTCCCAAACTGAATTAAACTTTTTCTTTGATCATAAAGTTGTGTTGATGGTGAAACACTTGAAGTCATCTCAATTGCAACATGATTCGTCTTAGCTAATTCATCAATATCCAGCTTGATCTTTTTTTCATGAGCCAACTTTAGAATCAGCTCCTTCAACACAAAACACTTTCCAACAGGGTGACTAATGACCCTATGGTACTTACAGTATTTAGGATCATCTACTTTTTCTGCTTGTTCTGGTCGTTTGCATTCTGGCAGCTGAATAAGTTGCTTCTCTAGCAACTGCTCTAACATGTCTGCAACATCCGAGTCAAGAAATGGATAAACTTTTTTTGTCTTTCTTTAAGAGTTGGGCGTCACTTTTCCTCACCACCATGCTTTTTTTCAATTTTGTTTCTTCTCTTTTAGAGAAAGATTTTAGAGGAGTTGCATGAACAACTATAGACTCATTTGTGACACTATTTGTAATTTTTTTAGTATCATCAATTTCATTCTTGCCCCTCCTCATTTTAGGAACCAAGAAATCTTTTGCTCCTCTACGTGTGATACTTAGTTCCATATCATGAGCACGAGTTGCCAACTCTTCAAACGTGCGTGGTTTTATCCCCTGTAAAATATAGAGAAGTTCAAAATGCATGCCTTGGGTGCACATCTCAACTATAGACATTTTTGTGAGCTTTTCTTTGCAATCCAGGCTTAGAGCTCTCCATCGATTTATGTAGTCGATGACTGGCTCCCACTTACGCTATTTGGTGTTTGTCAACTCTATCATGCTGACAGTACGTCGGGTGCTGTAGAAGCGATTAAGAAAGTCCCCTTCGAGCTGCTCCTAACTATCAATGGATTCATGTTCCAAGTCGATATACCAGTCAAAGGCATTTCCTTTCAGAGTTCGAACAAATTGTTTTACCAACAAGTCTTCTCTCGTACCAGCAGTTTCACATGTTTTGGTGAAATGAGCAATCTGTTGTTTTGGTTTACTCTTTCCATCAAACTGTTGGAACTTGGGCGGTTGTTATCCATTCGGCATTCTAAGATTGTCAATCCTCTTTGTATACAGCTTGGAATACAAAGAGCAAGTTTGAGCAGGTCCACCATATTGAGTTTTAATGGAGTTTGCAATTATCTCCTGCAACTGCTGAACAGATAACGATGCAATTGAGGTCGAATTTTGTGGATGACTTTCTTGCATAACTGTCTTCCCTTTGTCAGTATTCTTGACAGTATGTGTATGACTTGATTCGACAGCATTACAATGTTCGATGTGATCTTGAGAGATGCAATCTCATTATCCTTTTCTTCAACGACCTTCATGAGCATGTTGATCTTCTTTTCCATCTCAGCCATTCTTTCTTCACTTGTATCCACGCCAATCACCATAACCAACATGATATTTGGATGAGGCATCTCCTCATTCAAGCGTTCACAGGACGAAATTTGTTCATCAATCACAAGATTTTCTTTGATTATAACTCCACCTTTTGGTGGCTTGGACAGTTGTTCCCAAATGTTCTTTGCGATCTCAAAGGATGGCATTTCCTCAAATGATTGAGTCTTCCTTGAGCGGCTGCGAGTAATTAACTGCTTGCCAATGTCGCTTAGAACTTTTGCCTTGGGATGTCATGATTTCTTTAGGTGCTCTTCAAAAGAGAAAGACATGAAAGGTAGAGATTGTCCCACTGGGCGTGTCTAACTGTTCACACGAGATTTCGAAGAAATATATTTCGTGAAATTGAACTTTGTATATTGATGAATATTGTGAATACAATCCCTAGTATTTACTCCTTTGATGCTTTCTCTCGAATACAAGTTAAAAACTTAGAATTTCTTGATCTTCGGTCTTTAGGATGTTGTAGTTGCAAGTCAATCTAAACTTCGATCTTCTAGAATTCGAGGAAAGTTTAATCTTCCAAGTCTTCAATCTTTCAGAAAATGTTGATCTTGAGGTTGATACGAACTTGCACGTCTTGAGAGCTTTGTAGAAGTTTGAATCTTCAATTCTTCAAAGCTTCAATTCTTTAGAGCTTTAATTCTTCCTTCAACAAAAGATTTCTTAAATGAGTGGCAAATGTCTCTATTTATAGAGAAACTTCATGGGCTTTAGATGGGCTTGGGCCCATTTGCCTATTGGGTTTGGGCTTAAGCCCATTTGTTTGTTGGGCTTGAGCTTGGGCCCATTTCTTGACAGGCTCAGTCCCCTTGTTTGGCCCGATTTTTCATAATGGGCTTGCATTGGGTTGAATATGAGAAAACTTGACTACCCAAAATCCAATCAATATATAATTATCACAATTTTGATGTGATGACGTGGCCGAATTTAATTGGTCGAAATTTCTTGCTCAACAACCATATATATAGATAATAAATTAACAAAGAAAAGACATAATGATAAATAAAAAGGACATAAACAACACGAAATGAAGAAATATGTAATAAATATATATATATATATATGTATATATATATATATAAAGAAAATCACAAGATAATAAATAAATAATTATAAGGTAAAGAAAAGTAGATAAATAAGAACAAGAATAATAAGCAAATATTTAATCACTTAGTTTTTCCTTTTTTTTCTTTTTTTCTTTTTTTTTTTTTTTTTGCATTTTTTTATGAAAGTTTGAAGAAAGATAAATAAAATAATGAGGATAGTAAGAATATAAGAAAAAAATTATATAAAAAAAAACTTTGAAAGAAAATAAAAAGAAGAAGAAGAAGAAAGAAAAGAAAGATTAAATTCTCAACATACTAAACTCACTTGTTGTTTGAAGTGTTGATCATTGGGACCAAAGTCCTACCATACTCCTCCAACTAAGTTAGAGATCTTTTTTTTTTTTTTATTCTTGAGGAAGTTTTTTTGAGAAAGATGAATATGTAAGGAGTTGCTAGAAGAGAAAATAAAGTGAATGTAGATCTTTTGGCTTTTTTAAGAAGAGATGAAGGTTAAGATAAGTAGGGACAATGGAGGTCAAAGGTTTAGACGAAGAAAAGAGGATGTGATAATTGTAAAAATCTAAGGGGGGGGGTTTTTTTTTTGTGGTCTTTTCTTTATTTTTGGTGTTTTGGATGGAGAGAAAGAGATTATTTATAATTCAAAATTGTGGGATTTTTTTTAAATTTAAAATAATATCATCCTTGGACTACACCTCAAAAGCGCATGGAGCTTTTTGACAACAAAAACCAATTTAAAAAGTTGTCAGATTTAATACTTCTCCACCCACCTTAGTTACCAAACTAATTGGTTTAGTTACTTTAATCAAACTACCCACAAATCTTTAAAAGCAGTTGAATAACACTTTTAAAGAAAATAGTTAATCACAAAATAAAAAATTAGTCAAATTAAGGCAAAATTAATCTAATAATTAAATTGATTTTAAATAATGCCGAACAAAATTAGGTGGCTACAACGAGGTTGGTCCTTGTCTCAATTAAGTTTTGAAAAGAAAAAATTCTTCCATTCCCTCTTGCATTACCATTTCCACCCTAAATGGAGAATTCTTGTAGGTAAATCGAACATCTCTAATCACGAAGTTGATTAAAAGTATCATGAAAATATTATGGTAAAGTTATGAAATATGTGATTAGAGTACAAAGTTGTTCAAGTCTAGAGTTAGAAACATTAAAAAGAATTATGAGAGAAAAAGAGGAGAAGAATTATGAGTGAAAAAGAGGAGAATGTTAAGTTTCTCTTAAATGAATGTGCAAACTCAAGAATATTTAAATATACTTGATGCTTTATATATTTTCAATTGGAAAGTGATTTTATTTTAAATCAAATTCCATTTATAATTTTTTGTTAGTGTTTATTAAAATTCCAACTAAGAGTATAGCATTCCAATACTACTAAGTTAAGCTTAGTTTGACAATTCTAATTTGCCATTTCTTAGTCATTTACTCTTTTTTCACTTTTTCTTTTTTAATTTTATCCTTCGTTATAGTTTTCTCTAGAAGGAACTAAGTTTTATATGTTACTTGTTTCTTAAATATGAGAAGAAAAAACATCTGTAAAATTGAAATGAAATTTTATAAGTTAGTTCTTTTTTCAAGTTTCAAAGATTTCATAGTTAGTTACCAACATACTCATATGTCAATTGAGATATCTTCGATTTGATTTCTTTTATCTCAATTTTAGTTTTTAATAAACTTGCTCTCATTATATAATAGAGAGTTGAGATTTTAATGGAGAAGTAGATTTTCAGCTAGAAATATGAGGAAAAAAAATAATCAAAATCTTGTACAATGCAGAAAACATAAATTTGAAATATTCTAGGTTTAATTAAATGAGAATTAGAATGATGCTACTAAATAATAAAAACAAAGTAAAATTCAAAATTGATGTTAATAAATAAATGAAATAAAAAAAAGTTAAATAATGGTACAAACGTTAATTTAATTCAAAATTAAAACTAACAACTAACGAGCTTTGAAGTGAAGATTATGTAATACTATAATAGTCACCTCTTACTAAAGTAAATGTTATATCAACATTTCTAATTAAATTTTTAGTTATTTAAACTAAAGTAATCTACGCGACAAGGACATACTAATATAACTAAAACTAAAACAAAAATAATGTACACTCAAACACAAAATAGTATAACTCAATCATATTAATCGTTTCTTTCTTACCTCAAAACACCCCCTAAATAATTCAAAACGGATGACATTCTTAAATACACAGTGATAAAAGATGTTTCGATATATTTCCTTTTTGTTTTGTTTTCTCTAGATTAGCTTTCCAGGTTAATACAATCTTTTTTATTATTCAGGTTATATGGACTCTAAAATTCAAAAGGTTATACATCTTGACTTTAAATTTTGAGTTTCATTTTAATTTTAAATCTAAATTTCAAAACTTTACGACCTTATTCTTTTTTGTTTTTTTAATCTGAATTTAGTCTCCAAAATTCAAGATTTACACTTTTAAACCTAAACCTCAACTTTATTTGATAATTAACATTAACATTAGTTAAAATAAATTTTTTTAAAAAAAATAATAGGAAAAAGAAAAGGCAATGGAAGTCATTATAATTCATTAAAATTAATTGCTAGACAATTATAACATTAAAAGTGTATTTATTGAAAAATCCAAGTCAAAAGGAAAAATTTTAAAACTATGATTAAACTAAAACAAAAAACTTAAATCTCAAATGTAAATTTATAAACTATAGAAATCTAGAGATCTAAACAATAAAAATATAAATATTTCCCCTTATATATATACACTAATTAAATTTGAAGTGTTTCACCTTTCGAATTTCGCAGCATGCATACGTTATTTATATATGTATACTAATTAAATTTAAAGTGTTCAGCTTTCAAATTTTGAAGCATGTATACATTATTTTAATATTGAATTTATTAACATTTTATGTAAGAAGGCATTCATGTAATCTCATAAATCAAAATGGTTCATCTAACTTTGATTTCGTTTAACTTTAATGTTCATGTCAACCACCAACGATACTATAACAAGAAAAGCCTAAGTGAAAACAAGAGCCAGTGTTCCTGTCCTGTGCTGTGATTGAGATATCTCCATTTTATTATTTATTCTGTCTCGAAAACTGGGATACCTGAAATTAGGTCAGAGGCGTTCAAAGTGTAGCGATGCACTCAATTTCAACCTTAGCATCCAATGGCAATCTTGCAACCTCATATGTCGACCGAACTGGAGCAGGGGACGGAAAATCTATAATAAAAAGTAGCAAATAAAACAAAATGAAAACCATCTCAACTTGAGCAGTAGCACATGTGCATTCATGTCAATTTACACGTATTTTGACTAATCTAACAAGACAACCGGTTTGACCTTACAACATTTAAGTGTCAAGGAAACTCATAGAATATTAAATCCTAGATAATTGGCTACCATAGATAGCCCTTTAACGAGGTCATACCCTCTCTTTATCACTAGGACAACCCATGAACTATAAATACATTTATATCTACCTATTGGAATCCCAACCTAAAAGAAAACATATCAAAGTAACCAGCAAATGGGCCAAGTAAATTGTTGCAAAGAAAAGTTCATCGTTCTCTCCAAGTAGAATCACATTCAAAATTCGTTGAAATTGTAA
>JBBPDI010000032.1:9821104-9831832 GCA_037974545.1 Cucumis variabilis | reverse complement strand
AGAGAAGATTACCTCAGCCTTCCCCTGCATTCTTAACTAACCCTTCACTAATCCCACAATTCCAAAACCCTACCAAACTTCACACCTCGTCCTTCAAACTACTAACTCACATCCTAACAAATTCCCCCTTTTACCACTCTTTAGCAAGTTCCTCAATGGGAGGTCTAACATTACCATCTAGTTTTCATTCCCATAACTTCTCTCATCAAAAAACAACAAACCCCACTTGAATTCACAGGCTCCAAAAATGCCGGAACTGAGTTTAAATAAATCAAAATATCATAAACGAAACATAAAAAATAAAAAATAAAAAAAGAACCATAGGGTAAAGAAGAATACGAACCTATTTCCTGCAAGGCCACGGCGGTGAAGAGATGGAATTAATCCTCGGTAGCCATTTCGAATGGGGATTTCGAACGAGTGTGAAAACCAATTTCGAATGACGTCAAGAGCGGGTGTGGGATAGGGCTTCCCCAACGTCAAGAACGGCGATTTCAGATGTCCATTTCAGATGACAGAGGGTTTATTTTTAGAAGACGAGAGGAGTGAAGGACCAATGTTTACTTTTCGAAGACGAAGAGGAGTGAAGAGACGGCGACATGACGAAAGACGACGTGAAGAAGAAGATTTCGGAAGCTCAAGCGTGACGACAATGTGAAGGTGGAGATTTTGAAAACTCAGGCGTGAAGAAGAAGATGCGTTTTCTAGGGCAAAAGAAATAGATAAATTCTTACCTCCAACAAGAAACCTCCACTGAAATGCGTTTTGCGATTCCACGAATAAGGAGGATCGTTTTAGCTAGGGTTATGCGTTTTACGAACTTCTCCAAAATTACAATGCGCGTGTTTCCTTTTTTCTTTTTTTTTTATTATTATTTAATAGAACTTGACATTTTTAAAACGTCAAGAAAAACATCTCAATTGACGTTTAAAAAATATCAAAAAATTCTAAAATTTACCTCCATTCTGCTTCTTATAAAAATCTTAGATATTTTAAAACGTCAAGAGTTTAATAGATACTACTTGACGTTTGAAAAACGTCAAGAAAAAGTACGTATCACTTGATGTTTAAAAAATGTCAAAAATGTTGAATTTATAAAAAATCTTGACGTGTGAAAAACGTCAAGAATTTAATAGATATTACTTGACGTTTTTAAAACATCAAGGATAAATAAATATTACTTGACTTTTAAAAAACATCAAGAAAGTTTAAGATTGGCATATCTCCGTCTTTTTATAAAAAATCTTGACGTTTTTTCTTTGAAATCACCCCTTTCTTGAATTTTTTTTCAAAAAAACGTCAACTAATTAAAACTACAAACGTCAAGAAAGCCCCTTTTTCTAGTAGTGTCTTCTTCAACAACCATAAATGCTAATGGAAGAAGATGCTCATTCGAATCAACAGATGTAGCAATTAATAACTTTCCTCGATACTTGTCATACAAGTGAGTGCCATCAATCTGAATAAGTGGCTTACATCTACTAAAGGCTTCCATACAGGGACTAAATGCCCAAAATACCGATGATAATATAACGCGTCCTTCAATAGACATGTTTTGTACCCTCCATTCAACAAGTGTTCCGGAATTAGTATGCTTCACCATATACAACTTCTTGCATCGAATGACCCACTTTGTCGGTGTTGACTCCACTACTTCATATGGTGCGTGACTCTCAATAGCAAAACACTTGACCATATGTTGTAGCGTTTCTTTGTCTTCACAAATCATTCCCTTATACAATTTTGTGTTGTCAGTCACTATCGAAACTATAATTGGATCGTGTTCTCGAATGCTATTTATTGTATTCATGTCCAACTCAGTAAATGAATTTGAAGGAAATTCGTACTTACGGCCATCGAAGTCTATCTCTACGAATTCATCATCAATCTTTGTTCTAAAGTTTCTGTATTCATTGTTAGATGTCATTTCTTCTTCTCCGCACACTCGTTGTGCATCTATTTATAGGTCAACATCAACACATTCTTCAACATATTATGATTCTGCATTTAAGTTTATACCCAAATCTACCCTACTCACAATCACATACAAATGCACCATGTTTGGAAATGGCAGTGCAATTGAAAACATAGTGTTCATTGCTTGTTTGTTCGAAATAGGAAATGGCATAAACATTACTGATCCAGATGATGTTAAATTAGGGTGTCGATATATTATCTCTATCTGGTTTGAACTCGTATATACATCAAGTGATAATTCCACCATTTGGATCAATTGTTCGAAAACAATTTCACTGTTCGCATTTATACTAAAATTTCCACATGGAGGTTGGTTATAATCAACTTCATCGACACCATCAATCATATGGTCATTTGTAAATAACATAAATGACACATATTTGTCTACCATTTTCTATATATATATATATATATATATAGAAAAAACAAACCATAAACATAATTAATTATGTGAATAAACACTACAAAAAATTCAATTAATAAAAAAATATAAAATTACACATATCACAAAAATAAAATTGAAATTATATTGAACTAGTAAAAAAATATACAATCACAAAAAAAAAAAAAGATTGAACAAATAAAAAAAAATATCACAAGTAGTAGGTTTGGTTTCAATTTTTAAAATTATTATTATTTACTATTTTTGTTATTAACATCATCATCCCTTAAAAATTTGGATTTGCATGAAGGGTGTACTACTGTCATAATCTAAAGGTTCTTTTCTATTTTATTCCCATCATCAACAAAGTTTACAAATTTGAATTTATATGTAGCGTATACACTACAATAATCTAAAAAATTAACACCTAAATTAAGATTGTGTAATTTTTTAATAAATCAAACCCTAAAGGTAATACACATATCATACACAATTCATCAATCTTTTTAAGCAACGAAAAAAATAACATTTTATAATAAAATTCCAATAGAAATGCTATTAAGTTAACAAAAAAAACTTAGAAATTGAAGGGTGATTCTGGTATTTTTTTCAAGTGATTTTATTTTATTGTTGTTAATCCAAAATAACTGTAGCACTAAAAAAAATAACTTGATAATCATAAGATACATTATTTCTTATATATATACACACCTCGTCAGTGGTTTTTTTTCAAACAACCACACAATCTACAATATATATATTTCAAATCTTAGAAAAAAAATATAGCTTAGTGTGAATGTTCATTTTTATTATTTTCTTAAATATTTCAGTTTTAACAACATGATAAAAATATGTTTACAAAAAATCTAAACCCTACAAGTTTTTCAATTTAAAATTTCAATTTTATAATTGTATCCATTTAAACGTAAATTTAATAATTATATCACTTTACACCTCAAATATCGTTCTAAATTTGTTCATGAATGATTTCTAAAAGAGATCTTAATTTTTCACGTGAAGTTTATCTACAAAGAATACAATATGGACACAAGTATACAATATTTATGGTTTAAATTTAATATAGAATTCTTAGTATTATTGATACAATTTTTAAAATTTAAAGGTATAAATTATATCTTTTTTAAATAAAAAAGTATAGATAACAAATACTAAGAGCTATACAGAGAGAGAAAAAATGTAAACAAAGTAGTAAAATCTTTTAGCTAAATATTTGTGTGTTTTAAACAAAATGTGCAATTAATTAGATTGGCCCAACAAGGAAGAAGATGAAAGAACTACAATTACATTAAAATGAAGTTAAATACAAATAAAGCTATGTATTATTTTTTTCATAAGATATATTATTTCTTATATATATATATATATATATTATTAGTTATTTTTCTCAAACAACCACACAATCTACATAATATATTACAAATCAATTTAGTTAGAAGAAGATATACTTGCAGTTATTTTTTCAAAACACTATCAAATCTACAAATACAATATAAGAATAGAGTCAAAATTTATATAAATCATATAGAAAATATGAATTAACAAATATAAATAAATTTTATAATACCTCAATTTCTTGAAAGAATGGAATGAAAAATAATTATAATTTAATATAAGGATGAAAAATGGAGGAAAGATGTGAAGTTAAATAAAAAGGAAAGAGGAGAAAAGTGAAAAATATGGTGAAAGGGTGAAAAAGATAATTGAAAAAGAAAGATAGAGTGAGAGGAGGAGGGATTTATGAGATAGAGAATTGGAGAAGAAAGGCATAGGAATTTGTGAGATTGAGAATTGGAGAAGGCTGTATAAAGGAGAAGGAGTTGCCCTCCTTCTAGACAACATAAACACATGCAAAGAAGGGCAGAACATGCACAAAAGACCGTTAAAAAAGGAGGCTATTCTTCCTCCTTCATGGCAATACAAAAACACGCAGAGAAGGCAGAGGGCAGAAGAAACACACACACAGAGGAGGGCAAAAGAAACACAGGCAAAGAAGGGAAGAGGCGTTGGGAAAAGACTCGCCAATTCACATCTGCTGCCAAGTGTCATCCTGTGAGTTTTTTTTTTAAATAGGTTGAGCCTTTAAAGCTTGACCTATATATTTTTTATAAAAAACAAATAACAGAGGGTGAATTCTACCTTACTGACTCGATTTTTTTTTTATATAAAAACTGCATTATTTTGATAATATGTTTTAAAACAGCAATCTTTTGATAATAAGTTTAAAAAACAACAATATTAAAATAAAACATCCAATATTAAGCATATAAATATGAAAAATTAATAAATGAAGAAAAAATATAAAAAAGAAAGAAATAAATAAAAAATCAAGAAAGTTGGGGACTGAAAGACCTTTAGGTCAAAAGTGTATTAACATTCATTTTCCTCATCCATAGTTCTGTAAATTTTAGTTTCATGATTATACAATAAAATCCTAATATGGTATATAACAATAAGTGCCAAAATCTTTGAACTGGATGATTTTATAAATTAAACTTAGATAAAAATCACATATCTTGATCCATGAACAGTTTTCTAAAGGATTGTATTTCCCTTACTTGGTCTCCCTTAACATAATTTTTTTTATTAGAAGAGTGAATTACTTGAATGAGGCTTTGAGAAAACCAATCTCAAAGGTTCTATTTATAGACACTACCTATCATGATGTTTGATTGGGACATTATCTTTTTGCCTAATGGACCTAATAAAATAATGGGACTTAAAAAGATAAAATGACATACAATGTACATAGGCGCCACATTAACAATAATATTATATTTAAAATAAATCTAACATTGGCCCATTGACATTATTTACCATTTACGTTCATAGACATAATGCCGCAAAATTAAACTTCATAACATATTATGTCAAGTCAAAGAAACTACTAAAGGATCATGACCAATTGCACTTAAGATACCATTGTTTGAAAGCTTGTGTAAGTCCATATATTGACCTCTTTAATTTACATACCATATGTTTCTTTTCTTCAACAATAAAACTTTCTAGTAGATCCATAGACACTTCTTCATCTAGATTCCCACTTTTAGAAAAGCATTTTTCACATTCATTTGATAAAACACTTAATCATAATGAGCTACTAGAGCCATACTTAATGAGTCATTTTTTCGAGATAGGAGAAAAGATCTATTTGTACACTACAAGAAACTCAGCTTTCCCCAACGCCGTTACACGTCGCCATATATGAAAAACACGTCGCAATACCTTACCGCGACGTCGGAGGGTACGTCGCAACAAACGTCGCAGAAACCTCGTCGCAGAAACTTTCCGCGACTCCGTCCAAAACCACGTCGCAGTTACTTTCCGCGGCGCACGGTGAAGTGCATCGCGGAGGGTATTGTCGACGTTGCACCGTGGAAAGTAACCACGACGTGTGCGTCGGCGAACATTATCGCGACGTCACGTCACGATATGCTTCAGCGACGGCTGCGTCGCGATAAAGTTCGTCGACTCGAGGATGGCCTGCGTCGCAAAAAACCCCCTGTTTTTTTTTAATTAATTTCTATATTAATTCAATTTTTAATTAATTTTTTAATTAATTTTTTAATTTAATTCAATTTTGTTATTCATTGGTTCCTGGTTGAATAAAATAAGTCGAGATTGAAATAAAAATAACATTCATTAATAAAATCAAACGATACATGAATTAATATGTTTGAGATACAGAAAATTAATTACATAATTGAAAATTACATTAAGAAAATGAAAGAAACCTAAAATCTAATACTGAAAAACCTAAAGTCTAATGCAATAGATGTCAGACCTACAAATAATAAGAAAGTATTTTTAAAATATCACATATGGAAAGTTTAAACAAATTAAATATTATTGAAAAGTACGTACCCATGCATGCACGATCTCGGGCCTCTCTGTGTCATTGGCAACAAGTATACCCTTGTGTCGTTTGATATTGCCATTTGAGTTAAGATTTGTCTTAAAGACCCATTTACACCCAACTCTTTTACTTCCTTTAAGAAATTCTACAAGGTGCTAGACTTCATTATCATTCATAGACTTTAACTCTTCTTTTATGACATATAACCATTTGGCAGAATTATCTTCTTTAATAGCTCGTGAAAACGAAACTAGATCATTATTAATACTTAAGTCAATTTCTTACTCATGCAAATGAAACCAAATAGTCATCAGAAATAGTTGATCTTCTTTGTCTTACAGATCTTCCTGACTATATTTCTTGTGGTCCCTCAGTTATAGGTTGATCATTAATTTGTTCTTGTGGATTGTTAACAGAGTCAACAACTATAGAAACAACAACTTGAGAAGAAGTTATAGATGAAGGAATTTCCATCCTAACTTCTTGAATTTCCACTCTACGTGGTTAGAAACTCCCACTAATTATGCCATTCTCAATGAATCTGATATTTCCAATTTCAACTATTCTCATATTGTGGTTAGGATAATAAAATTGTCTATACCCTTTGATTTTTCTAGATAACCAATGAAGAAACAACTTGTTGTTCTTGAATCCAATTTCCTTTCTTATCAATTATAAATTCTTGCTTTCGCTTGACAACACCAAACATGTAGGTACCTTAAACTAGGTTTTCTTCATGTCCACAGTTCAAAAGATGTCTTTGGAACTGACTTACTAGAAACCTTGTTTAATAAATATTAAGCGGTTCTTAATGCATACATCAACAAGAACACAGGTAAAGACGAATTAATTAACATACTTCTAACCATATTCATTAATGAACGATTATGTCTTTCTACAACACCATTTTGTTGTGTTGTTTTTTGTATTGTGTATTGAGCACATATACCATTACTTTTTTAGGAATTTAGCAAATGTGTCAAAACAATGTGCTTTCTCATCATATTTTTCATAAATTTTATAAAATTCTTGGCATTTTCAATTTTGTAATTGTGGATTTGATATTGTTTGGTACAGTCATTCGCATAAACACTAGGCTTAATCTATTTGATCTTTTTCAAGCTTTATAGAAAGATCTATTCTCATCACTGCTAGCAGAAGTATGTGCAGCAAGTTTCTCACTTAAGAGTGCCAAATCATGATCCAAAACTCCAAGATAGAATCAGAAATGTTCGCACCAAACAGAGAAATTGAGTCCATTAAACTTGATAATAGACGTAACATGCAAATGAAGAGAAACAAAAGCAGATGATACAATTACAGAATAATATGCTTATACATTATTGCTTTGAGAAATAAACATAAATATACAACACAGATTCAGATAACATTAAATAATCATTAACTTATACATTAAAGTTCTTCTTTGGAAGGCACACCAATGTACAATATTTATACTTAACTGATTCTAGATTTAATTTCACATAATTGATAATTTAAATGCTTAAATTAGATACATTAGTTATCATTGGATATACTAACAATATCTAACCAAACACCTCAATTAACCACAATAAAATTCAAAATTATAAAACTATTAATTACCTTTGAAAAAATTAAATATTTTATAATAACAAAAATTAATATACTCATGACAAATCATTTATGTTTCATAGTATCATCTCATTCATTAGCATCGAATGAACATGAGTAATTGAATTAACTTTAATTTGATGTATAAAGGTTTACCAATTTGGCTATTTTGGTGACTAACAAACGGTTCATAACATAGGCATCATGATAAAACAATTCCAATTAAAGACAACAAGATTCAAAATTATAAAATTACTAATTACCTTTAGGTAATTTAAATGTTTTATAATAATAAAAATCAATATATTCGTGATAATATCTTTATGTTTCACAATATCATATAATTGATTAGCATCACATAAATATGAGTAATTGAGTTAAATTTAATTTGATATTTATTGAACTTACGAACTTGGCCACTTTGGTGACTTACAAATTATTTATAATATAGATATCATATTAAAATAATCATAAATAATTATTTCTTTAATTTGCAAAACAATAGCAATGGAATATATATCTATAAGACTTACTAATTTGGCCACTTTGATGACTAAAAAATTACTCATAACATAGATATATTGCAACAAAACAATCACAAACATTGATAATTGAACTAACGTAACTTTAATTTGATATTTATAGAACACTTACTAATTTGGTCGCTTTGGTGACTAACAAATTATCTATACTATATATATCAAATAATCACAAACAAATGCATACTTTAAATTATTTGTGATTTAAACATAACGCAAAGGATAATAAAACATAATTTTCAAACTTTATGGAATTTAAACATGTATAGTTTATTATATTTTAAATTTAAGCAACTCAATCGTGAGAAAAAAATAGTAACATTAATGGAGTATATAAGAATGTAATTAATCTTCAATAACTTTAATCCAAAAATAAAAATATATGAATTTTGGAAAACTCCAATTTTAATAGTGTGATTATCCTTTGATGATATCTTTATCTTGTTTTTCTTTTTTATAATAAGAAGATAAAAGATTTTCCAAGATAAAAGATTTTTCTTTTACATTATAGGAAAATAAAATATATATTTTTTCATAATAAGAAAATAAAAGATTTATCTTCTTCATCATAATAAAATAAAAATTTATCTTCTTCATAATAAGAAGATAAAGATTTTTCTTCAATTTCTAAAACTTACTTGTTTTCCCCAATTAAGTTTAATTTGATATCTATATAGCATACTAATTTTGTCACTTTGGTGATTAACAAATTATTCATAACATATAGATATCGAATAACATAATTTTCAAGTAATTTTAATCGCAAAATTTGTAAAAATATTAATATTGCAAATAATTTTATCAAAACTCTCATTCAATCTAAACGACATAATTTAAATCACTACGATAAATGGATACTTTAAATCATATTTTATATCATTATCATTATATATCCATAACACATAAAAATACAGTTCATACATAATTTATGTGATCATCACAAAAACAATTCCACGTGATTTACATCACAATTTGAAGTTAGATAATGCAATATATAATTTCATAAAACTTCATACAATCATACATTATTCTTCAAAATTTAATTGTATAATTTAAATTTTAAAGATAAGTGGATACTTTAAACAAAACATATTCATAACACAAAATATAATTATTACATAATCATTAATTTGAACATAAATTAAATATATGCATACTAAATATAGTAATCTTTCGAAAAAATCATCAAAATCTAAATTTTAATTAGATTTTAGGATGAATTAAATTTTCAGCAACATCCTAATCTTTATTAGATTTTAATTCCTTTAATTATGGATTAGAATATTAATTGAATCTACTACGATCCTTTTAAACAAAATAATTATATCGATATTTGATTATTAAAGAAACGAAACAATCAAATTGATAATTGATCATTTAACCAAAACAATCAAATTATGATTATCATTAAAGAAACAAACATATACTATGACTGACGGGACATGTAAACTAATAATTAATCATTAAAGGAACAAAATACACCATGGTGACGATGGTTTTGTCCATATATATATATCATTAGATTTCTTTCTTCCTTTAGACTATCAAACTTAATTCAAATTAATCAATAATTATAGAATCTTTAATCAAATGATAATTCAAGAATCTTTAATTCAAATGATATATTGATAATGAAATAATTTTAATTCAATAATGAAAACATTAAAAACAAATTATTAATCATTCATGTAAAATCACAAGTTCTCAATCAAAGTTCTAATACCATCGCATCTAAACTTTAATTTCACGATTATACAATAAAACTCTAACATTGTATATAACAATAAGTGACAAGATTTTTTGACTAGATGATTTTACAAATTAAACTTAGATAAAAAATCACATACATTGATCCATGGATGATCTTCTAAAGGATTGTGTTTCTTTCATTTGGCTTTCCTTAACATAATTAATTTTCTTGATGGGAAGAGTGAATTATTTGAATGAGGTAGTGAGAGGACCAATCCTAAGGTTCTATTTATAGACATCACTCATCATGTTTAATTAGTACATTATCTTTTTACTTAATGACATCTAGTGCACATGAGTCACATCAACAATAATATTATACTTAAAATAAATCTAACAAATTAATTCTCTTTTAAGACCAATGTCTAACTCTCGTTAAACATTCAATTTCAAACTAAAATATGTTGTTAAGGTTAGTAAACTGAAAATAATCATAACATTAACACACTAACACAACCAATAAAATTCCACTTGCTTCACATTTAACTTTAATCAAATTTCTGCTCTAAGGAAAATCACAAACTTCCTCTGTCAGTACTTATTTCTTCAAATCCACTCAGTAAATTGAACCTACTTCCAGCTCGAATAACTCCAAATCCGTTCATCAAAATAGA
>JBBPDI010000032.1:9753739-9765469 GCA_037974545.1 Cucumis variabilis | reverse complement strand
CGCAATTCCTTAGCTATGATGTTGGCATACATGAGTAAGAAAAATGAAGGAATTAAACCATTCTTCTTCTGCAGTTGAGTTCGAACATCTTAATGGGGAAATTTGTATACGGAGATGCCAAGGTAGCTTCTGCTCTGTTATTGTGGTGGCCCTTGATGACCGTATATCAAAGCTTCTTGGATGCAGTGCACAAGAAAATATTTTGAGGGTGTTTAAAATTCTAACATAACATGAACAAGGAACAGAAGTTAATCTGAAATTGGCAGGAAGATGAAACTGAATTTGTTAACGGTAGAGTCAGGTTTGAAATGGCTTCTCAAAGTTGCCTCTGCTCGACTTCAGCTTCAACTTTAAGCTCTCGTTCAAAATTCCAAGTCTTTTGGAAGTGAAAAAAGGTCAATTCACAATTGACCTTTTTTTTCCCATATGCATCGTTCAATTATAAAATTTGTGTGCGGTTCCAGATATCTATCTCCATAGAAATGTGGGATTTTATGTAAACACCCATTTTCGGATATTGATGGATATTTCATAAACTTCACGGGAATTGATTGATAATAATGAAAATTGATATAATGAGTTAACCAAACTTTCATTACGGAAATTACACTAATATTGAACATTTTAACAATTTTTTGTTTATAGATATCCAATATAACTTAATCTTAATCTTGAGCTAACTATGAACTTTTGTTCACACAAAATTATCCTTAGATCTGCATAAGTGAGGGTAGCTCAATGACGCTAGTCCAATAAGCCTCCCATTTCAGGGGTAATACCGGGTGGATAGTTAGAGACATAGGGCGCAAGACGAAATTCACTCCTACCCATTTTAGGGTTAGTAGATAGGTTGTTCCCTTAAGAACTGAGTCCAGGTCTTGAATAAGGGGTCTCGCCCTCTCATTGTCCTGAGAGGGATTCGGTTTAATGGTTGGACCTTAAACCAATTGTTCAATAGTGGATTGGTAGGACTTAAGGAACAAGATGTAGTCTCGGGTATAAAACGATACTTTGACACAGCCGAGGTTACAAAAACCCTATGAAGGATTAACTTACTTATCATGGTTATATCACATGGACACAAATATATCCATAGTGAGGGAAGTGCAACTACGGAACTTTAGTGGAATGACCCGTTAGTTAACGAAGGTTGATTAACTCGAACTAAAGTTTTTAGACAATTAATTTCGGATCAATGGAGCCCATGATCTATAGGTCCATTAGGTTTCCCGCTAGCTCACAAGGAATCAATTTAGAACATTATGATTGAATAATTTAAATTATTCGAATTGGGTAAAAGTAGAGAAATCGACAAAAATATATTTAATATAGTCGTTGATTACAAGTTTAAGATAGAGCCTTATGTTTAAATGTGATTTAAATATTAAAAAATATGAATATTGATTCATATTCGAAAGCTTGGAATTGATGAAAAATGACAAAGTTGTAAAAAGTCAAAATATTGACATTTGACTTTGAAAAATCAAACTTTGACCGACTTTATATTCAAATATGATTTAAATTTTGGAAAAATGAATGCGGATTCATACTCGGGAGGTTGAAATTAGTAAAGATGGATAAAATGGTAAAAAGTTAAAATGTTAACTTTTGACTTTTTAAGTGTCAAATTACCATATTACCCTTGGAAGCGCATTGCATGTAATTAAAAAATGGCTTCATGCATGTGAGACACCTACTTGGTGATATGCCAGGTGTAGAGAGTTGAAGCTCACTACATGCAATTTTTGCATATAGTTTGCTTATAAAAGGAATGGAGTCCAAATGAAAGTTTAAAGTGTTTTGGTTGAAATTGATTTTGTAATTTGGAATTGCAAAATCAAACCAAAATTCCTTTTCTCTCCACAAATTCTCAAAGCCAAGTTCATCCTCCTATATCCATCTCTCTATTTTTTCCATCGTTCGAGCTTCACAACTCGATTCTAAGTCTGGAGAATAGTGTGTCAACGGTAGTGATAGTCCCGACTTCGAGAACGTGACAAGATTACGACAATAGAAAAGCATCAAATGTAAGTTTTTCTATTAACCCTAATTTTGTTTCATTTTAGGGTTGTAATGTATGTTAATCACTAAAGTGTTTAGTTGCAATTAGAGTAAAATCCAATCTTTATTTCGCTGCGCATGTCTACCGTTTCCATCAATCACTATAGCATATCAATGATTATCAGTGATAGAATGTATGTAAATATTTTGTAAAATTTGCTATTTTTGAAAATTCTCCTATTTTTAATAATAATACTGTTAACCATGTTAAAAAGAAAAAAAAGTCCCAAACGTCTTCGTGTTCTACATTTTTAACATTTTTATCGTGTGATACATTTTTAACACTTCATCCCGTGTGTTGTCTTGCGTGCTTCTACGATATGAACTATGATGAAAATAAAATACCTTTTTCAACCTTTCACTTCATTGATTTTAAATAACTACGAGGTAATTTTTTATTGTCATATTTTACTATGTTTTAAATTTTTATGGTTTGTTATTAAAATAATTTTTTAAAACCCTAATGAAATTAATTGTTTAGCTAAAGTTAATTTAATTTTTTGAAAATTTCACAATCAATCTCTAAATTTTAAAATATGTTACTTGAAATTTTTAATTTGATCCATTAAACTCATTTTTACATGTTGATGTTGAATTATGAATTGATATTGTTCATACAAGGTTTTCGAAGAAACGTGATTCGTGGAGTTGAACTTATGTTGATGTTGATTATTATGTAATGTGGTTCGCTCTCTAGTATTTGATCATCTGATTCTCTCTCGGTTGAATGTATACACTTGATTTGAGAAAGCGGAGCACGTGATGTTCTTGAAGTTGGAGTCTTAGAAGAAAGCTTGTATCTTCAAATGAACTTCAATCTTCGAGGGTGGTCTGCTTCAAGAGTTAAGAAGTCTTTTGGTTCTTGGAAGAATTCTCTCTAGATCTTCTCGAGTAAAATTTTTTGTCCACCTTCAAACGAAGAGAATTCCTCCGGTGGGCTTTTAAAAGCTTGAGCTTTGTTGGTTCATGAATTAGACTTATGGACTTAACCACATGGATTTTGGTCATATTTAGCATTTGGCTAAATTAAGTTTTTTTTTTTAATTGAACTTTAACCCAAACAAATAAATTTTAATTGGATTAAAATAATTAACGTGATGTAACGGTCATGCTGAAAACACGTGGCATCATCAAATTTAACCAATTTATGTCTTCAATTTCAATTTAGTACACATGTCAACTTTTAATTAGTCTCAAATTCAATTATTTGAATTTTTCGTTGTTAATTTGATAAATGACATGATATTTTGTGATTGATCCAACATTTTTCGTTCTACAAGTGTTCTCTTTTCGAGATTTATGCACATATATAGGTGAATGAATTTCGAAAAAAGATAAAGTTGAAGTCAAAATAAGAGCATTTTTTAGGCTCAACTTGACATATCAAACTATGAACTTAGTACATAAGTTTGATTTAAATTTAGGACAAGGGTTTGAATATGACTGAAACTTAATTTGAGACAAGTTTGAGGTTTTATTTACAATTTTATTTGATTTGAGTTTAAAATCCTATATTTGAATTTGGAAATTTCCAAATTTTAATTTTAGACAGGGTGATGTCTCATTCATACTCTAATTTCTCTCAAGGATGCATAAAAATTTAAATTATGACTAATTTTAAATCTGAGATAAATAGAAGTTCTCAAAATTGGGATTACAACTCCAATTTAACTTGAATTTTAAATTTGGAGTGAAATTTGACATAAGATTTGTGGTACGACCAAAGTTTAATTTAAAATTGGAAATAAAATCTAAAGTTTGAACTATTTAGAGATTTTAATTATCTCAAATGTGAAATTAGAGATTTAACTTGAATAAAATCTTTTTGAATAACATAAGATAATTGATTTTTTTTATTTAAAAAAAATTTGAACGATTCCAAATCGTTTTAGGAATTGGGTTTTTTTTTTATTTTAAAAAAATTCTCAATCATTTTTTTCTCATCAAGCAAAGCAAATTAAAGCAAACCTATAAAGGAAGGTATAAAAAGGACCTCTCTTATTTCTCTATTTTTTCTTTTTTTATCTTATTTTTTCCTTTTCTCTCTCTTTTTTAAAATTTTTATTAAAACTCATTTTCTTTTGTTTTCTTAAACTTTCTACACCTTTTAAAAAAATTTTATTCATTCAATTCTTACTAACTAATTGCTTATTTCTTTACAAGAACTAGATTTGTCTCACCTTGGGAGAATAACTTTTTTTTGCTTCCATACATATTTTCAAAAGGTGAGTTTTTTTCTTATCTTTTTTTCGTTATGTATATTTGGAACTTTTGTAGGGGTGACTTTCTTTTTGCTATCAGTGATCGATCTACTCTTAGTAGGAACAATCAGACACTTTTACTCTACAATCGAGGATTCCACGTTTAGTAGGAACAATTGGGCCCCCTTACTATACAGTTAGCGATTCCACTTCTGTTAGGAACGATCATGCATCTTTGCTCTGCCATTAACGATTCCACTTCTAGTAGGAATGATCAGATACATGTACTCTTCTGTCAGCGATCCTACTTCTACTCGAAACGATTGGGCACCTTTATCATGCCATTAACGATTCCACTTCTAGGAGAAATGGTTAGGCACCCTTACTCGGTGGTCAACGATCCCAATTTTACTATGAACGATCTGACACCTTTACTTTGCTGAGATTATGAAAAGGTGGAACTGCACCATCTTCATTTTAAAGAGGCAGAAGTAGACCTGCATGATTGCCATTTTCTAGAGGCAGAGGGAAAATTGTACCACTGTCATCATCTTGGAGAGGTGGAGGTAGAACTACACCATCATTATCATCTTGGAGAGGTGGAGCAGCACCACCACCATCTTAGAGAGGTGGTTTACACCACCATCCTTTTGGAGAAGAGGAGTTTACCATCATTTTGAAAAGGTGGAGCTGCACCACCATCATCTTGAAGAGGAGGAGGTAGAGGTAGAGTTGCATCACCACCATCTTAGAGAGGTGGAGTTGTCTTGGAAAGGGGAAGTTATCTTAGAGAAGGGGAGTTGCACTACCACCATCTTGAAGACCACTATATTGAAGAGGTGGAGCTGCACCATCTCCATCTTGAATAGGCGAGTTTCACCACCATTATCTTAGATAGGCCAACATCACTACGATCATTTTAGAGAGGTGGAGCTATACTACAACCTTGGAGGGGTAGAGCGAACTACCACATTGAAGGGAAATAGCTACATCACGCCTAGGGGATAAAGGGCTGCACCTCATTGCACTTTGAAAATAGAGTAGATCGATAAATCCAACTTTTGAGATAAAGTAAACCATCGACTAGTCCTTCACATTTGTTCTTTAAAGGTGGAATGCGATTTCAGACTTAGTGGATGAAGGGAATCAAGCTACAACATACATAAAGATGAAGTATCAATCAATGGAGCAGCCACCAACCTTCAAGATGAAGAAATTGCCACAACGTATCCATCAGACTTGGAGATAGAACTAACAAAGAAACTCTTAAACTTGGACATGGAAAACCATCAGTGTAATCCTCGAAGTTGGAGATGAAGAAGCATTAGTGAAGTCTCCAATCTTACATTTGAATGGACCTTTATGAAATCTTTGAACTTGAATTTAAATAAACATCAACAAAATCTCAAATTTTGATTATGAAGAACTTCTAAACTTAAAGATAGATTGTTGAACTTCAGGGGAGTGATGCCCCCTGCAAACATCTAACTTTGTAGCACTTTGCTCTTGGTGCAACACATCTTTGATTTCTTATATTGTGTCCAACAGGGCATCTTTAACTCTAAGTTGATATTCTTTAATAAGAATGTGTTGGGATTTATGTCCTAAAACTCGTAGATTGTAAATCTAAACCATTGACCATTATTAATAAAGTGTTATTTTCATAATATCAATAAATGCTATTGATTATATTATTAGTTTTGTCTTAATAAACCAAATCGAATAAACTAACATCCTAAGCAGTTTGATGAATATTAAACAGTATATAGAGATATACAAAGATCAATGTCCGAGATCAGCTTAAACAGTCTATAGTATTGAGATAAGATTAAGTACCTTATCTTGGTGACATTATGGATACACTAACTTTGTATTTGATACAAACACAATGATCCAATGCGTTTGTGTAGTTAATATACGAGTGAGGATATCATATGCAATGAGTTTGCATAAGATCGGATTGCGAAATAGTAACCACTAGATGTAACTTCGTTAACTAGTTAGGTTTTTATTTCATTAAGATGACCTAGATAACTTAGTTTTAATCTTGAGTGTATTATGAACTCCTGTTTAGGAGAGATTATTCTTTGATTTGTATGGGTGAGAGTGGTCAGATCGCTGACTCAATAAGCTTATTATTTTGGAGACAAGACCGAGTGAGGAGTTGAGAACATAATTACACAAGATGAAATTCACCTCTTCCTTTACTTTAGGATAGGTAGATGGGTGTTAGCTTAAATAGTGTCTCTAGGGCTTGAACAAAGGCTCTACCCTCTTTATGGTAGTGAAGTGTACATACAGTTAACAAATATTGATTAATGTGGTTAATGAGTTTATCCATTTAATCTCATATCATTGTAGCTTATGATCTGTAAAGTCCATTAGATCCCCTTTCTAACTTGTAAATTGTAATGAGATTTATTTATATTAGTTGAAATTTAAAATGTTCAAAATTACTTTGGAAATTAGTTTGATGTATAGTGATACATTATAATATAAAGTTTATCAAACTTATTATATAAATTTAATTTTGGATATGATTCAAAAGGAATTTATAAGAGATAAAATATTTGAATGAGTTCAAATATTATTTAAAGTTACTTGGATTCATATTAAAATTATTGGTTATGAGAGAAACTTATATTTGAATATGAATCAAATTTAATTTAAGTTAAATATAAGATATTTAATTTAGCTATTAATTAATTGAAGAATTAATTAATAGTTTAGTTTTATTTTATTTAATTAAATTAATATAAAACTATAAGATATTAGAGAGATATTCATTAAATAAGATTTAAATGAAATATTAATTAAATATGATTTAATTAATTATTAACTAATTGATTAGTAGATTTGAATTTTTATTAATTTAATATTTTTTAAATTAATAGAATCTTATGATTCTCTTATACTCTCTTTCCTACTCCATGAAGGAAAGAGAGTTATAAATAGGCAGAAGAAAATAGTTTTTCTTCAACTAATAATTTTGCTTTTCTGCAAAAGACTTTCTCTAAAAAAATCTCTAAACTTTTTCACCCCAATGGGTTCCCACAAACCAATCTCATCCTAGAGGATAGGAAGGTCTCCGATGGATAGTGTCCCAATTTCGAGATTTATTTTGTAGATTCAAAGACATCAAACAAGTAAGTTTTTCTTTCTTTGATCTATAATTAGAAAGCATGCTTAGCAAGTCTTAATAAGAAAATTTGTTTATGTTTTTTTTTTTTGCCAATGTAATGGTATTTTGAGATTCTCAAATTAAATTGAGGAATGGTTCTGTAAAATCTTCTACTGCCAAGGGCTTTTATCCCTTCAATTGGTATAAAAGCCATCTCAAATTTTAATTGGAAATTTTAAAATTTTTATTAGTTTTTTGTGGGATTTTTCCATTATGAATGTGGTTTGCAATTGAATGTTTTATGTAATTTTGGCTGTAGATTTTCAGTTTTTTTGATATGATCATGTAAAGGCCTTGTGTTTTGGGGCTTTTTTAATTGTAAATCTTATAAATTAGAGCCCAATTTTGGAGTCATGGTGTTTTTCGGAGAAAAACGATACCAAATTTGCCAAAAACGCACCAATGAAAGGCTTAAATGGAAGGATTTACGAACAGTACGAAAAACGTGACAAAAAAAATAATTTTCATGTGAAGGAGATGGTTGACGTCAGCCGAGAACATGAGGGGTGCATGCGAGTGATTGACTGACATGTGTCAATGATTTATTTACTAAAATGCCCTTGATTTTTTGTTTTGTCTATTCTCGCTCGTTTGAACTCCGATTTAGATGATTTTTATGTTGTTGGGTTTGGATCGGAGTCTATTTTCATATTTTGCATAAAAATATCAAAATAATAAATATGTTCATGTAATAGATTGAGAATAAAATATATTTAAGTGGGTCAATATTTGCCGCAATACTGGTTCGACTGATTTTTAGGATGGTTCTTCATAGTTGGGGCCGAATCAAGGTTTTTGGACCCAAAACTTATTGAAGGTTTTGAGGCTGATTTGGAAGCAATTTTAGGTTATTTTACGGCTTAATTATTGTAATTTATCACTTTATTTTTCTTATGGGTCAATTTTACAGGTTCAATTGCTATTTAAATGGTTTATGAATGTCATTTAGATAAATTCTACCTTAGTTAAGCATGTTCATGCATTTTTACATATTATAAATGTTATAATATATGATTTTAATGTATGATTTTGAATTTCATGAGTTATTTAAAGTATGTTGATATTTTAATTATATGAAATTAGATAAGGATGACACATGAAATTACTTAGTTAAATATAATTTGTTATATTTAAATTAATATCTTCTGTATGATTGATTGATTTTTATGTATTTTTTAACATAATTATTATATTAATTAAGATGAAAATCAATTTGCATTGAGCATATTACATTCATAGATTAATATAATTGTTATATTAATGTAATGTTCTGTATGTTGCATGATTTATTTTTTTAATTAAAATTTGTTTTAATTAATTAAACCATAAAATGTATATTATAGGACTAATTAATTAATTTAATAATATTTATAAAATTTGATAATTAAAAACCTCAACCTATAATAAAGAGTTGCATGCAAACATAGGATGTTAAGATTAATTTGATTTAATTTTAAATTGTTTAAAATTAAACAGACCTGAGATCACATTAATTTTATAACAGGATGAGAATTATGTCTTATTTTTAGTTTAATGAAACTAAGTAGGATAAATAGGATTTAAGGTTATAAGAGAACTCGATCGGTAAACTTCTATCTCAAGCTGGAGGTACATAAGTTGACGGTTTACGGAACACCTCCTACGTGAGAATTGAGTCGAAAGCAACATTGAATTAATCTTATTCCTATTAGCATAAGATTCCACTAGGTAAATAAAATGGTTTAATACACCTAGAAACTTTAAAAGTAAATAGGATTTAAGGTTATAAGGGAACTCCACCATTAAAGTTCTGCCTAAGGCTAGGGGTACTTAAGTTGACGATTTACAAAACACCTCCTACTTGGGAACTGACCCAGAACCGGTGTTGAATTAACCTTATTCCTATTAAGCATGAGATGCCACTAGGTAAATTAAATGGTTTAATATACCTAGAAACTTTAGAGTAAAGTTTTATTATAAGAGTTATAATAAGAATAGATTTAGATATATTCATTTAGCTAAGTACAACAAACCCTAAATTAATAGAATATTTTAGTGGACGAAAAATGGTATATATGATATATCAATTTTTAGCTCTTATGTCTCCAAGAGTTCACCAGTGAGATTCATACTTGGCTTCGTGTCGCCCTGGGAGCGGCCTCCCTTCAAAAAGTGTTTGTATGGGTGAATAACAAGATGAATAGGGTAATTGTTCATAATAAGTGGAAGAAGGACATGTGTAAACGTATCCTACGGTCTCCTCCATTAGGTTGCACCGTGATATTTCTATGATTTTTTTGCCTGTCGTTCTAGAGCAAGCATCCCTTCAGAGGGTCTGATTATAGAAGTCAGAACAATGCAAACTCCAGAAATGGATAGGGTTTCTTAGGTTAATCTTCTATAGTTGTCTTTTCTTTCCGTAGCTTGTTGAAGTGTACCTCTGAGAACTAAAAATGGTAGGGTCACACTTATCGGATGAATTAAGTTAGTTAATGAATCCTTGACCGAACAATGATAGCTAAAAACTATAGGAATATGAGTTATTCTGGTATTAGTTATTAGTTGAAATTGTCTCAATTTAGGAGAGTAGTTGATCACCCTTTGGTGGCTGTTGCTCAAAACTTCTAAAGTATCATTGCAAAAACTAAATCATTTGTTTGATTAGGGTTCTTTAATTGCTTGATAATGCTGAATTGATTATATTATTTTGTGTAATAGGTTAACACAAAGAGAACTAATACGGTTAATTGTTTCATATTTCAACATGTCTTCTTCAATTATTCGACTGCTTAAAAATAAAAAAATTAACCGCTGAAAATTATGCAACGTGGAAGTCAAACCTGAATATGATTCTGATTAATGATGATTTATGCTTCATCTTAATGGAGAAATGTCCCCCTTTCCCTACTCGAAATGCATCTCAAAATGTGAGGAATGCATATAACTGTTAGACAAAGGCCAATGACAAGGCCAGCATCTATCTCTTGTCCAATATGTGTGACATACTAAGCAAGAAACACGAGACCATGATTACTGCAAGTCAGATCATAGACTCCCTCTATGAGATGTTTAAGAAGAATAAAAAAGAAGATAAATATATTTCCTTGTCTTAGAAACATGTTTAGTAGAAAATGATCAAAATGCCTGGATACTTGATTCAGAAGCCACTAGTCATGTTTGCTCTTCTTTACAGGAAACTAGTTCCTTTAAGCAGCTCGAGGAGGATAAAAAGAATTAATTAGTAGATTTGATAAAAAAAATCTCGTAATTCTCTCCTACTCCTTTTCCTATTCCAAGAAGGAAAAGAGAGTTATAAATATGTAGAAAAAAACAGTTTTCTTTAACCAATTTATTAAGAAAAAAGTCAAGGTTTTTTTCTCTCTGCAAAAATAAAAGAAAAGAGTTTCTCTAAAAATCTCTATACCTTTTCCCATCCCAATTGGTTCCCACAAACCAATTTCATCCCAAAGGATAGGAAAGTCTCCGACGGGTGGTGTCCCAATTCGGTGGTTTGCAGATTCAGAGATATCAACAAAAGTAAGTTCTCTATATCTCTTAAATAAAAAAGCATGCTTAGAATTTATTTAGAATTTTGATTCTAATTTTGCCAATGTATTGGTATTTTAATATTTCCAATTAAATTGAGTAATGGTTCTTTAATTCTTCCGTTGCCATAGGGCTTTTATCCCTTCACTATAGACCCTTTAAGTGTATCTCGAACATTGATCCTTGTATGTCTCTACATACTGTTTAAGACTCATCAAACAACTTAGGATGTTAGTTTATTGGATTTGGGTTATTAAGACAAAACTAATAATATAATAAATAACACTTATTTAAATAATAATAATAACATTTTATTAATTAATAAATTTTATTAATAAATAATGGTCAATGAATTATATTTACTATCTACGAGTTTTAGGACATAAATCTCAACAAACTCCCTATTGGACTAAAACTCTAGTCTCTATCGGATGTATATAATAAAGTTATTCTCAAACATTGAAAATGGTAAAACGTATATATACAAATACAATAAACTAGGGCATCCTCATACCCATTACACATCTCTTACTTGTCCTAGATTACTTAATGTACATATCTTGCAGACCTAGACTTTCTAGATAAACCTCGAACACTTTAGCCTTGAGACTTTTCATAAATGGATCAATAATGTTGTGCTCCAAAGCGATCTTGGTGATGAAACATTCCATTGTTGCACAATCTTTCGTATCAAATGATACTTGTTCTCTCTGTGTTTTTCTCGTTTGTGGTTGCGAGGTTCTTTAGAATTGGCTACTGTCC
>JBBPDI010000032.1:9742560-9753639 GCA_037974545.1 Cucumis variabilis | reverse complement strand
TTGTGGTGGCCCTTGATGACCGTATATCAAAGCTTCTTGGATGCAGTGCACAAGAAAATATTTTGAGGGTGTTTAAAGTTCTAACATAACATGAACAAGGAACAGAAGTTCATCTGAAATTGGCAGGAAGATGAAACGGACTTTGTTAACGGTAGTGTCAGGTTTGAAATAGCTTCTCAAAGTTGTCTCTGCTCGACTTCAGCTTCGTTCAAAATTCCAAGTCTTTTGGAAGTGAAAAAAGCTCAATTCACAATTGACCTTTTTTTTCCATATGCATCGTTCAATTATAAAATTTGTGTGCGGTTCCAGATATCTCCATAGAAATGTGGGATTTTATGTAAACACCCATTTTCGGATATTGATGGATATTTCATAAACTTCATGGGAATTGATTGAAATTAATGAAAATTGATATAATGAGTTAACCAAACTTTCGTTACGGAAATTACACTAATATTGAACATTTTAAGAATTTTTTTAAAAAATATAACCAATCAACAATTTTATAAAGACAAAAAGCCTACATGCTCATAGTATAAAATACTAAATGTCATCATACTATAAATGAGTCACACGCGATATATGATCATGTAGATTTTGATACACAATTTCAAACAAACCATGCTCCAAGATCTCGAGATGAAAGAATTCTACTTTTATTTTATTTGATCTTAGATATACATTGTCCCGAGATGAAAGAATTCGACTTTTAGTTATTCGATCTCGTGCCTTAATTACATCGAGATGACTCGAAATTAATAAATCACAAAGAAGATATAAATACATATTGAACGTCGTAGGCTTTTCTTATTTTGTTATACAAATCATAAATAGTTTAAATTTTTGTCACTAAACTTACTCATAAAAAAACTTGTATTTTAAATAATTAATAAAAATAATATTTTAAAGGAACATCTTTAAAATAGCAAAATAAATTAAAATATTCACAAGCTATAGCAAAATTTTATATTCTATTAATGATAGTCTTTGTTGGAATTTATGTCCTAAAAACTCGTAGTTTGTAATCATATTCTATTTAATAAAGTTGTTATTGATACTATAACCTTAAAACCAATAAACTAAGGACCCAATGCTATTATTAAGTAAACTTGAACTTTATGTAAAAACATAAAAGTGGATCAAGTTAGAGTATATAGCCTAAATAATATATAGTATACAAATACAGTTGGACACCTTATTCTGGGGACACTATGGATGCGGCCCACTTTGTAGTTAGTACAAACAATGTGATCTTGAATTGTTCATGTAGAGACATGAAAGTGGGAGCATCTTAGTGAAGAGTTTGCATAAGACTGAAACCATAAAATAATCGCTTTTAGGTTATAACGCCGTTGACTTTGATAAAACCGACTATTTTATTTATAGATATCCAATATAACTTAATCTTAATCTTGAGCTAACTATGAACTTCTATTCACACAGAATTATCCTTAGATCTACATAGGTGAGGGTAGCTCAATGGTGCTAGCCCAATAAGCATCTCATTTCAAGGGTAAGACCGGGTGGATAGCTAGGGACATCGGACGCAGGATGAAATTCACTCCTACCCATTTTAGGGTTAGTAGGTTGTTCCCTTAAGAATTGAATCCATGTCTTGAATAAGGAGTCCCACCCTCTCATTGGCTCGAGAGGGATTCGGTTTAATGGTTGGACCTTAAACCAATTGTTCAATAGTGGATTAGTAGGACTTAAGGAACAAGATGTAGTCTTGGGTATAAAACGGTACTTTGACTCAGCCAAGGTTACAAAAAACCTTTGAAGGATTAACTTACTTATCATGGTTATATAAATCACATGGACACAAATATATCCATAGTGAGGGAAGTGTAACTACAGAACTTTAGTGCAATGACCCGTTAGTTAACGAAGGTTGATTAACTCGGACTAAAGAGTTTAAATAGTTAATCTCGGATCATTGGAGCCCATGATCTATAGGTCCATTAGGTTCCCCGCTAGCTCACAAGGAATCAATTTAGAACATTATGATTGAATAATTCGAATTAGGTAAAGAGAGAGAAACCGACAATTATATATTTAATATAGTCATTGATTATAAGTTTAAGATAGAGTCTTATGTTTAAATGTGATTTAAATATTTAAAAATATGAATATGGATTCATATTCGGAAGCTTGGAATTGATGAAAATGACGAAGTTGTAAAAAGTCAAAATGTTGACATTTGACTTTGAAAAATCAAACTTTGACTGATTTTATATTCAAATGTGATTTAAATTTTGAAAAAATGAATGCGGATTCATACTCGGGAGGTTGAAATTAGTAAAGATGGATAAAATGGTAAAAATTCAAAATTACCATATTACCCTTAGAAGCACATTGTATGCAATTAACAAATGGCTTCATGCATGCGAGACACCTACTTGGTGATATGCCAAGTATAGAGAGTTGAAGCTCACTACATGCAATTTTTGCATGTAGTTTGCTTATAAGAGGAATGGATTGCAAATGAAAGTTTAAAGTTTTTTGGTTGAAATTGATTTTGTAATTTGGAATTGCAAAATCAAACCAAAATTTCTTTCTCTCCACAAATATTCAAAGCCAAGTTCATCCTCCTAAATCCATCTCTCTCTCTATTTTCTCCACCGTTCGAGTTTCACAACTCGATGCTAAATTTGGAGAATAGTGTGTCAACGGTAGTGATAGTCCCGACTTCGAGAACGTGACGAGATTACGACAATAGAAAAGCATCAAAGGTGAGTTTTTCTATTAACCCTAATTTTGTTTCATTTTAGGGTTATAATGCATGTTAATCATTAAAGTGTTTAGTTGCAATTAGAGTAAAATCCAATATTTATTCTGTTGCGCATGTCTACCATTTCCATTAGTCTTCTATCACTATAGCATATCAATAACTATCAGTGGTAGAATGTAAATATTTTGTAAAATTTGCTATTTTTGAAAATTCCCCTATTTTTAATAATAATATTGTTAACCATGTTAAAAAGAAAAAAAAAAGTCTCAAACATCTTCGTATTCTACATTTTAACATTTTCCGTGTGATACATTTTTAACACTTCATCCCGTGTCTTGTCTTGCGTGCTTCTACGATATGAACTATGATGAAAATGAAATACTTTTTTCAACCTTTCACTTCATTGATTTTAAATAACTACGAGGTAATTTTTTTGTCATATTTTACTTTATTTAAAATTTTTATGATTTTTTATTAAAATAATTTTTTAAAACACTAATGAAATTAATTGTTTAGATAAAGTTAATTTAATTTTTTAAAAATTGCACAAACAGTCTCTAAATTTTAAAATATGTAACTTGAAAGTTTTAATTTGATCCATTAAACTCATTTTTACATGTTGATGTTGAATTAGGAATTGATATTTTTCATACAAGGTTTCCGAAGAAACATGCTTCGTGGAGTTGAACTTATGTTGATGTTGATTATTCTGTAATGTGGTTCGCTCTCTAGTATTTGATCATCTGATTCTCTCTCGGTTGAATGTATACGGTTGATTTGAGAAAGTGGAGCATATAATGTTCTTAAAGTTGGAGTCTTAGAAGAAAACTTGTATCCTCAAATGAATTTCAATCTTCAAGGGTGGTCGGCTTTAAGAGTTAAGAAGTCTTCTGGTTCTTGGAAGAATTCTCTCTAGACCTTCTCGAGTAAAATTTGTTGTCCACCTTCAATCGAAGAGAATTCCTCTAGTGGGCTTTTATAAGCTTGAGCTTTGTTGGTTCATGGATTAGACCTATGGACTTAACCACATGGATTTTGGTTATATTTAACATTTGGGCTAAATTAAGCTTCTTTTTTTCAATTGAACTTTAACCCAAACAAATAAACTTTAATTGGATCAAAATAATTAACGTGATGCAACGGTCATGCTGAAAACACGTGGCATCATCAAATTTAACCAATTTATGTCTTGAATTTCAATTTAGTACACATGTCAATTTTTAACTAGTCTCAAATTCAATTATTTGAATTTTTCGTCGTTAATTTGATAAATTACATGATATTTTGTGATTGGTCCAACATTTTTCGTTCAACAAGTGCTCTCTTTTCGAGATTTATGCACATATATAGGTCGATGAATTTCGAAAAAGATAAAGTTAAAGTCAAAATACGAGCATCTTTTAGGCTCAACTTGACATATCAAACTATGAAGTTAGTACATAAGTTTGATTTAAATTTGGGACAAGGGTTGGAATATGACCAAAACTTAATTTGAGACAAGTTTGAGGTTTTATTTACAATTTATTTGATTTGAGTTTAAAATCCTAGATTTGAATTTGGAAATTTCCAAATTTTAATTTTAGACAGGGTGATGTCTCATCCATATTCTAATTTCTCTCGAGGATGCACAAAAATTTAAAGTATGACTATTTTAAATGTGAGATAAATAGGACTCCTCAATATTGGGATTACAACTCCAATTTAACTTGAATTTTGAATTTGGAGTGAAATTTGACATAAGATTTGTGGTACGATCAAAATTTAATTTAAAATTGGAAATAAAATATAAAGTTTGAGCGATTTAGAGATTTTAATTATCTCAAATGTGAAATTAGAGATTTATCCTTAAATAAAATCTTTTCGGATAACATAAGATAATTGAATTTTTTTATTTAAAAAAATTTGAACAATTCCAAATCCTATTAGGAATTGTTTTTTTTTTTTTAAAAAAAAATTCTTAATTCTATTTTTCTCATCAAGTAAAAGCAAATTAAACCAAACTAAGGTTTAAAGTACCTCTCTTATCTCTCTCTTTTTTTTCTTCTTTTTTTTCCTTTTCTCTCTCTTTTTTTTTAAATTTTTTTATTAAACTCAGTTTCTTTTGTTTTCTTAAACTTTCTGCACCTTCTAAATTTTTTTTATTCATTCAATTCTTACTAGCTGATTGCTTATTTCTTTATAAGAACTAGATTTGTCGCACCTTGCGAGAATAACTTTTTTTTTGCTTCCATACATATTTTCAAAAGGTGAGTTTTTTCCCTTGTCTTTTTTTCGTTATGTCTATTTGAAACTTTTGTAGGGGTGACTTTCTTTTTGCTATCAGTGATCGATCTACTCTTAGTAGGAACAATCAGACACTCTTACTCTACAATCGACGATCCCACGTTTAGTAGGAACGATTGAGCCCCCTTACTATACAGTTAACGATTCCACTTCTGTTAGGAACGATCGGGCATCTTTGCTTTGCCATTAACGATCCCACTTTTAGCAGGAACGATCAGATATATGTACTCTTCTGTCAGTGATCCCATTTCTACTCGAAATGATTGGACACTTTATCGTGCCATCAACGATTCCATTTCTAGGAGAAACGATTGGGCACCTTTACTCGGTGGTCAACGATCCCAATTTTACTAAGAACGATCTGACACCTTTACTTTGCTGAGATTATGAAAAGGTGGAACTGCATCATCTTTATTTTAAAGAGGCAAAAGCAGAGCTGCATGATTGCCATTTTCTAGAGGTGGAGGGAGAGTTGTACCATCGTCATCATCTTGGAGAGGTGGAGGTAGAACTACAACATCATTATCATCTTGGAGAGGCGGAGTGGCACCACCACCATCTTAGAGACCACCATCCTGGATTGGCAGAAGCTACATTACCATCAATTTGGAGGGATGGAGCTGCACCATTAACATCTTAGAGAGGTGGTTTACACCACCATCCTTTTGGAGAAAAGGAGTTGACCATCATTTTAAAGAGGTGGAGCTGCACCCACCATCATCTTGAAGAGGCGAAGGTAGAGGTGGAGTTGTACCACCACCATCTTAGAGAGGTGGAGCTGTCTTGGAGAGGGGAAGTTGCACCATCACCATCTTGAAGACCACTATATTGGTGAGGTGGAGCTGTACCAACACCATCTTAAATAGGTGAGTTTCACCACCATCATCTTGGAGAAGCAAAGCTGCACCACCATTATCTTAGATAGGCCAACATCACTACGATCATTTTAGAGAGGCGGAGCTATAGTACAACCTTGGATGGGTAAAGCTAACTACCACATTGAATGGGAATAGCTACATCGCGCCTTGGGGATAGAGGGTTGAACCTCATTGCACTTTGAAAATAGAGTAGACTGATAAAGCCAACTTTTGAGATAAAGTAGAGCATCGACTGATACTTCACATTTTCCCTTTAAAGGTGAAATGCTATTTCAGACTTAGTGGATGAAGGGAATGAAGCCACAACATACATAAAGATGAAGTATCAATCAATCAAGCAGCCACCAATCTTCAAGATGAAGAAATTGCCACAAAGTATCCATCAAACTTAGAGATAGAACCAACAAAGAAACCCTTGAACTTGGACATGGAAAAGCATCAGTGTAATCCTCGAAGTTGGAGATGAAGAAGCATTAGTGAAGTATCCAATCTTACATTTGAATGGACCTTGATGAAATATTTGAACTTGAATTTAAAAAAACATCAACAAATTCTCAAAATATGATTATGAAGAACTTCTAAAACTTAAAGATAGAGTGTTGAACTTCAAGGGAGTGATGCCCCCTATAAACATCTAACTTTATAGCACCTTGCTCTTGGTGCAACACATCTTTGATTTGTTATATTGCGTCCAGCAGGGCATCTTTAACTCTAAGTTGATATTATTTAATAAGAATGTGTTGGGATTTATGTCCTAAAACTCGTAGATTGTAAATCTAAACCAATGACCATTATTAATAAAGTGTTATTTTTATAATTTCAATAAATGTTATTGGTTATATTATTAGTTTTATCTTAATAACTCAAATCGAATAAACTAACATCCTAAGCAGTTTGATGAGTATTGAACAGTATTTAGAGACATACAAAGATCAATGTATGAGATCAGCTTAAACGGTCTATAGTATTGATATAAGGTTAAGTACCTTATCTTGGTGACATTATGCATACACTTACTTTGTATTTGATACAAGCACAATGATCCAACGCGTTCGTGTAGTTGATATACGAGTGAGGATATCGTATGTAATGAGTTTCCATAAGATCGGACTGCGAAATAGTAACCAATAGATGTAACTCCATTAACTAGTTAGGTTTTTATTTCATTAGGATGACCTAGATAACTTAGTTTTAATTTTGAGTGTATTATGAACTTTTGTTTACGAGGGATTGCTCTTTGATTTGTATGGGTGAGAGTGGTCAGATCGCTGACTCAATAAGCTTATTATTTTGGAGACAAGACCGAGTAAGGAGTTGGAAACATAATTACACAAGATGAAATTCACCTCTTCCTTTACTTTAGGATAGGTAGATGGGTGTTCCCTTAAATAATGTCTCTAGGACTTAAATAAAGGCTCTACCCTTTCTATGGCACGAGAGGGGTTTCTGTTTAATAGTAGGACTATAAACATGTTGTTTATTAGAGGAGCACTGATATTTAAGGATTAGAGGTAACCTATGGGTAAAACGATAATTTGATCCAGTTGGTGTTACAAACACTCATGAAGGACTAACTTACTACTATTTGTCTATATTTATGAACACAAAAATATATCTACAGTGAAAAGAGTTCAGTTGTGAGTTTTTAGTGAAGTGTACATACAGTTAACGAATATTGATTAATGTGGTTAATGAGTTTATTCATTTAATCTCAAATCGTTGTAGCTTCTGATCTGTAAGGTCCATTAGATCCCCTTTCTAACTTGTAAAGAGTAATGAGATTTATTTATATTGGTTGTAATTTGAAATGTTCAAAATTACTTTGAAAATTAGTTTAAAGTATAGTGATACATTATAATATAAAGTTGATCAAACTTATTATATAAATTTACTTTTGGATATGATTCAAAAGGAATTTATGAGAGATAAAATATTTGAATGAGTTCAAATATTATTTAAAGTTACTTGGATTCATATTAAAATTATTGATTATGAGAAAAATTTATATTTGACTATGAATCAAATTTAATTTAAGATAAATATAAGATATTTAATTTAGCTATTAATTAATTGAAGAATTAATTAATAGTTTAGTTTTATTTTATTTAATTAAATTAATATAAAACTATAAAATATTGGAGAGATATTTATTAAATAAGATTTAAATAAAATATTAATTAAATATGATTTAATTAATTATTAACTAATTAATTAATTAGTAGATTTGATTTTTTATTAATTTAATATTTTTAAATTAACAGAATCTCATGATTCTCTTCTACTCTCTTTCCTACCACATGAAGGAAAGTGAGTTATAAATAGGCAGAAGAAAATAGTTTTTCTTTAACTAATAATTTTGCTTTTCTGTAAAAGACTTTCTCTAAAAAAATCTCTAAACTTTTTCATCCCAATTGGTTCTCACAAACCAATCTCATCATAGAGGGTAGGAATGTCTCCGACATGTAGTGTCCCAATTTTGATATTTATTTTGTAGATTCAGAGATATCAAACTTGTAAGTTTTTCTTTCTCTAATCTATAATTAGAAAACATGCTTTAGCAAGTCTTAATAAGAAAAAAATTTTATGTTTTTTTTTTTTGCCAATGTAGTGGTATTTTGAGATTCTCAAATTAAATTGAGGAATGGTTTTGTAAAATCTTCTGCTGCCAATGGCTTTTATCCCTTCAATTGGTATCAAAGCCATCTCAAATTTTAATTGAAAATTTTTATTGGTTTTTTGTGAGATTTTTCTATCATGAATGTGGTTTGCAATTGAATGTTTTATGTAATTTTGGCTGTAGATTTACAATTTTTTTGATATGATCATGTAAAGGCCTTCTGTTTTGGGGCATTTTTAATTGTAAATCTTGTAAATTAGAGTCCAATTATGGAGTCGTGGTGTTTTTTCGAGAAAAACGGTACCAAATTTGCCAAAAACGGACCATTGGAAGGCCTTAAATGGAAGGATTTACAAACGACACGGAAAACAAGATAAAAAAATAATTTTGACGTGAAGGAGGTGGTTGACATCAGCTGAGAACATGAGGGGCGCGTGCGAGTGGTTGACTGACACATGGCAATGATTTATTTACTAAAATGCCCTTGATTTTTGTTTTGTCTATTCTTGCTCGTTTGAACTCCGATTTAGATGATTTTTGTGTCGTTGGATTTGGATCGGAGTCTGTTTTAATATTTTGCATAAAAATATCAAAATAATAAATATATTCATGATATAGATTGAGAATAACATATATTTAAATGGGTCAATATTTGCCGCAATACTGGTTCAACTGATTCTTAGGTTGGTTCTTTATAGTTTGGGTCGAATCAAGGTTGTTGGACCTGAAAGCTTATTGAAGGTTGTTGAGGCTGATTTGGAAGCAATTTTAGGTTATTTTATGGCTTAATTAATATAATTTATCGTTTGATTTTATCCTAGGGGCCAATTTTACAGGTTCAATTGCTATTTAAATGCTTTATGAATGTCATTTAGATAAATTCTACCTTAGGTTAAGCATGTTCATGCATTTTTATATATTATAAATGTTATAATATATGGTTTTAATGCATGATTTTGAATTTCATGAATTATTTAAAATATGTTGATATTTTAATTATATGAAATTAGATGAGGATGACGCATGACATTACTTAGTTAAATATAATTTGTTATATTTAAATTAATATATTATGTACGCTTGATTATTTTTTATGTATTTTTTACTATAATTATTATATTAATTAAGATGAAAATCAATTTGCATTGAGCATATTACATTCATAGATTAATATAATTGTTATATTAATGTAATGTTCTGTATGTTGCATGATTTATTTTTTTAATTAAAATTTGTTTTAATTAATCAAACCATAAAATTCATATTATAGGACTAATTAATTAAGTTTATAATATTTATAAAATTTGATAATTAGAATCCTCAACCTATAATAAAGAGTTGCATGCAAACATAGGATCTTAAGATTAATTTGATTTAATTTTAAGTTGTTTAAAATTAAACAGACTTGAAATCACATTAATTTTCTAAGAGGATGAAAATTATGTCTTATTTTTAGTTTAATGAAACTAAGTAGGATAAATAGGATTTAAGGTTATAAATGAACCCCACCGGTAAAGTTCTATCTTAGGTTGGAGGTACATAAGTTGATGGTTTACGGAACACCTCCTATATGAGAACTGAATCGAAATCGACGTTGAATTAATCTTATTCCTATTAGCATAAGATGCTACTAGGTAAATTAAATAGTTTAATACACTTAGAAACTGTAAGAGTAAATAGGATTTAAGGTTATAAGGGAACTCCACTGTTAAAGTTCTGCCTAAGGCTAGGGGTATTTAAGTTGACAGTTTACAAAACACCTCCTACTTGGAAACTAACCCAAAACCGGTGTTGAATTAACCTTATTCCTATTAAGCATGAGATGCCACTAGGTAAATTAAATGGTTTAATATACCTAGAAACTTTAGAGTAAAGTTTTATTATAAGAGTTATAATAAGAATAGATTTAGATATATTCATTTAGCTAAGTACAACAAACCCTAAATTAATATAACATTTTAGTGGACAAAAAATGGTATATATGATATATCAATTTTTAGCTCTTATGTCTCCAAGAGTTCACCTGCGAGATTCATACTCGGCTTCGTGTCGCCCTGGGAGCGGCCTCCCTTCAAAAAGTGTTTGTATGGGTGATTAACAAGATGAATAGGGTAATTGTTCATAATAAGTGGGAGAAGGACGTGTGTAAACGTATCCTACAGTCTCCTCCATTAGGTTGTACCGTGAAATTTCTATGATTTGTTTACGTGTCGTTCTAGAGCGACCATCCCTTTAAAGGGTCTGATTATAGAAGTCAGAACAACGCAAGAAATGGATAGGGTTTCTTAGGTTAATCTTCAATGGTTGTCTTTTCTTTCGGTAGCTTATTGAAGTGTACCTCTGAGATCTAAAAATGGTAGGGTCAAACTTACGGGATAAATTTGAAGGGATAAAAGCCCTATGACAACAGAAGAATTAAAGAACCATTACTCAAATTAATTGGGAATATTTAAAATACCAGTACATTGGCAAAAATAGAATCAAAATTCTAATTAAATTCTAAGCATGCTATTAAAGATCTAGAAAACTTACTTTCGATGACGTCTCTGAATCTACAAATTAATCTCCAA
>JBBPDI010000032.1:9706725-9729170 GCA_037974545.1 Cucumis variabilis | reverse complement strand
GGGCCGTATCCATAGTTTGTCTGAACAAGGCGCCCAACCTTTATTCATATACTATAGACTATTCAGGCTATTAACTCAAACTTAATCCACGTTTATGTCTTCACATAAAGTTCAGGTTTACTGAAAAATAGCCTCGGGACTTAGTTTATTGGATTTAAGATTATAAAATTCAATTTCTCAATAACTACTTTATTGAACAGAATATGATTACAAACTACAAGTTTTAGGACAAAAATTCCAACATTAGGAACTATGTACATATTTTCTAAAAACAGGAATCTATTTTTGAAAGACAACTTAACATCTCCCACTGCACGAGCTAAAATTACATCTTCCATTCTAACCTTGAGTGTCATCTCACTCTCCTCGAGCTGCTTAAAGAAACTAATTTCGTGTAAAGAAGAGCAAACTTGGCTAGTGGCTCTTGAATCAAGTATTTAGACATTTTGGTCATTTTCCACTAAGCATGTTTCTGAGACAAGTAAATAATATTTACCTTCTTTTTCATTCTTCTTCTCAACAAGGTATTTAGGATAATTTCTCTTACAATGTCCATTCACATTGTAGAGGAAAAATGGTTCCTTACCGGCTACCTTAGTCTTCCCTTTGCCCTTAGCAGCAGTAGGACGCTTCCCCTTCCCTCCTTTCTATTTCTAAATTTTTTTAAACCTAAAGGATGAAGGTGTAGACTTGGTTTTAGAGGATGAACCCATCTGTAACCTCTTGGAATGGGCAACATTTGCCTCTCTTTCTTTCTGTCCTTTAAACATCTTTTGGAGGGAGTCTATGATTTGAGGTGTAGTGACCATTGTTTTGTGTTTCTTGCTTAGTATGTTAGACATACTAGACAAGAGATGGACGTGGGCCTTTGTCTAATGGATATATGTATTCCTGAAATTCTGAGATGCATTTTGATTAGGGGAAGAAGAACATTCCTCTATTAAGATGAAGTGTAGATCATCAAGAACCAGAATCATATTCAAGTTTGATTTCCACGTTGCATAATTTTCACCAGTTAATTTTTTGTTTTTAAGCAGTTGAATGATTGAAGAAGACATGCTGAAATATCAAACAATTGATTGTATTAGTTATCTTTGTTTTAATCCATCTAATAAAATAATCCAATCAATTTAGCAAAAGTAAGCAATCAAAGAACTCTAATCAAACAAATGATTTAGTTTTTGCTACAATACTTCAGAAGTTTAGACCAACAGCCACCGAAAGATGATCAACTACTCTCCTAAATTGAGACAATATCAGACAATTCATTGTTTGGTCAAAGATTCATTAACTAACTTAATTTATCTCGTAAGTGTGATCCTATCATTTTTAGATCCCAGAGGTACGCTTCAACAAGCTACCGAAGGGAAAGATAAGTATCCCCAACATTAATACCATACATTATAATATTTATAATATATAAAAAAATACATGAACATGCTTAACTTAGAGTGAGATTTATCTAAACTACATCCACAAAGCATTTAAATAGCAATTAAACTCGTAAAATTGACCCCTAGAATAAAATAAAGCAAAAAATTACATTAAGTATGCTTTAAATTATCCTAAAACTGCTTACAAAGCTCCAAAATCCATCTCAAAACCTTCAAAAAGGTCAAAACCTAATCCAAAAACCTTGAACCAATAAAAAATAGCATCAAACTAGCTCCAAAAAGCTTGAATGACCCAAAATATGAACTAGCCTAAAAATAGGCTGAATTTGTGCCAAAATACTGAAACGCATCGAATTGGAGTCGATCACTTGAACCAAGCCGATCATAGTCAACCGTGTGAGTCCAAGTTGCACCCGAGCTTCACCATCAAGCCTCCAAGCCACGTCTCTCCTGTGTGTTGCTGACGTCAGCCCTTCTTCTCTAGATGCGTAGCGTGGAATTTTTTCTTATCTCGGTTTATGTGCAGTTGCGTAAATCCTCCCAATGGAGGCCTTCTGGTGGTCCAATTTGTATGCATGCAATTCTTTATTGTAGATTGACGGTTTCTAATTATCAAATTTTATAACTATTATAAAACTAAGTAATGTCATACATCATGTTTATCCAATTTCATATATTTAAAATATCAACATACTTTAAATAACTCATGAAATTAAAAATCACTCATTAATACCATACATTATAACATTTATAATATATAAAAATGCATGAACATGCTTTGAAAATCATTCAACTAAAATATAACAGTTATATTTAAGAATGATGCACGATAACTATAAACCTAGGGTGGAATTTTAAACTATATGACATATATTATGCATATAATTAATTTAATCAAACATCACATGTAATAATAGATTAAATAACAAAATAGACTAAATTTGGCACCCCTAAAAAAATAATCAAATTAATAAAGTCATATTCTATTATTTTAATTAATTAAAATAAAAAAAAAAACAGAAAAAACAAGATGCACGAACATAAGCTTAAACCCAAGACTTCCTTTAACCATGAAAGATGAACTATACCAGAAACCACCACATTGTACTTTGAATGCGCACATAAACAATATATTTGTTTCTAATTTTTCTTTTATTTTTTTTAAAAATCAAACGTTGCTGCAACTCTGTATAGATCAAATCTACACAGAACTGGAAAAAATCCTTCAAAAATATCACTTCACAGCAACTCTTGCCAACGAATTACTCGATATTACAAACTCGATTACAAAATTAAAATGTCCAAAACAACTGGCCATTACATCAATCAAATTGACGAAAAACTGTAATCTGAGGTGCCAAAATCAAAATCATCTATTTTGCAAACCCCATTCATAATGCAAAACTTCTACCTAACCAATGTAAATTTTAAAATTTTCAATTAAAATTTGAGATGACTTTGATACCAATTCAAGGGATAAAATCCCTAGGCAACAAAAGATTTTATAGAATCATTCCTCAATTTAATTTGGGAATCCCAAAATATCAATTGACAAAAAATATAGAAAGTAATTTTCTTATTATAACTTAAAGGCTAAGCATCCTTTCTAATTATAGATTAGAGAAAGAAAAACATACTTAGTTTGACGCCCTGAATATACTAAAACTCCAAACTGAGACACCACCCATCGGAGACCTTCCTATCCTATGAGATGAGATTGGTTTGTGAGAATCAATTGGGACGTTAAAAAGTTTAGAGAGACTATTTTTTGCAGAATTGGCTTAATTTTGACTAAGAAAAATTGTTTTTCTTCATATTTATAACTCCCTTTCCTTGAGAGAGTAGGAGAGATTCGTGAGATTCTATTAATTTAAAAAAATTAAATTAATAAAAATTTCAAATCTACTAAATAATTACTTAATTAAATCATATTTAATTAATATTTCATTTAAATAAAATTTAATGAATATCTCTCCAATATCTTATAGTTTTAAATTAATTTAATTAAATATAATTAAGGAAAATTTTCAAAAATAGTAAAATTTACAAGATATTTACAACCTATAGCAAATTCTATCATTGATAGTTATTGATATGCTATAGTGATAGAAGACTATCATTGATAGAATCCAAAATTTTGCTATAGTTTCTCAATATTTTAATTTGTTTTTCTATTTTTAAAAATATCCCTATAATTAAACCAAACTATCAATTAATTTTTCAATTAATTAATATCTAAATTAAATATCTTATATTTAACTTAAATTAAATTTGAATCATATTCAAATATAAATTTCTCTCATAACCAATAATTTTAATATGAATCTAATTCACATTAAATTAATATTTGAACTCATTCAAATATTTTATCTCTCATAAATTAATTTTAAATCATATCCAAAATTAAATTTATATAATAAAGTTTGATTAAAATATATAAACTTTATATTATAATGTATCATCATACATTATACTAATTCCCAAAGTAAATTTGAACATTTCGAATTACAACCAATACAAATAAATCTCATTACCCTTTATGAGTTAGAAAGGGAACCTAATGAACCTACACATCAGAAGCTACAACAATATGAGATTAATTGGCTAAATTCATTAACCACATTAATCAATATTCGTTAACTGTGTGTACACTTCACTAAAGACTCACGGTTGAAATTTTCTCACTATAGATATATTTCTGTGTCCACGGATATAGACCAACAACAGTAAGTTAGTCCTTCACGAGTGTTCATAACACCAGCTGGATCAAATTATCGTTTTACCCCTAGGCTACCTCTAATTCTTAAATACCAGTGCTCCTCTAATGAACAACCTGTTTATTGTCTAACGATAAACATAATCCTCTCTCGTGCCATAAAGAGAGGGTATGGCCATTTGTTCAAGTCTTGGAGACACTATTTAAGGGAACATTGATCTACTTACCCTAAAGTAGGGAAGAAGTGAATTTCATCTTCTGTAATTATGTTTCCAACTCTCCACTCGGTCTTGTCTCCAAAATGTTAAGCATATTGAGTCAAAAATTTGGTCACTCTCACTTGTACAAATCAAAGGACAATCCATCGCAAACAAGAATTCATAATACACTCAAGATAAAGACTAAGTTATCTAGGTCATCCTGGTGAAATAGGAACCTAACTAGTTAACTCTAGTGGTTACTATTTCATGGTCTGGTGTTATGCAAACTCATTACATAGGATATCCCTCACTCGCATATTTCCTACACGAACGCATTAGATCATTGCCTTTGTATCAAATACAAAGTGAGCCTTATCTATAGTTTTACCAGGATAAGGTACCAGCCTTATCCCTATACTATAGACTCTTTAAGCTGATCTCGAACATTGATCCCTATATGTCTCTACATACTATTCAAGGCTCATCAAATAACTTACGATATTAATTTATTGGATTTGAGTTATTAAGACAAAACTAATAATATAATTAATAATATTTATTATAATTATATTAGTAACACTTTATTAATAACGATCAATGGATGTAATTTACAATTTACAAGTTTTAGGACATAATCCCAACATGAAAGACTAACTTACTTATCATGGTTATATAAGATGAACTTAAATACTTCTAAAATGAGAGGAGCGCAACTATGAGCCTTCAGTGAAATGACCCGTTAGTTAATGAAGGTTGATTAACTTGGTTAAGGGTTTAGTTCAAATATCTCAAATTAGATGTGGAGAGAGAACTCGATAGACATATGTGATATAACCTATGGTTATCCATTTAGAGATAGAGTTTTATGTTTAAATATGATTTGAATATAAAAAGTATGTATGTAGATTCATTTTCAAAAGCTAAAAAACAATTGAAATTATCAAAGTTGAACAAAGTCAAACTTTAACCAGCTTTATATTCAAATGTGATTTAAATTTTATAAAAATGAATGTGGATTCATGCTTAGGAGATCGAACTAGTTAAGACAGACAAATGGTAAAAGTCAAAATGTTAACTTTTGACTTGAGAAAAGCCAAAATATGACTTTGACTAGAATAGTTAAATGACCATTTTACCCTTTGACTAAAGTTAGTGGGAAAATTCAAAATTTTGTTGGATACTTGGTAACTTGTAAAAATACAAGTTATTATGACCTTTTAGATAGAATAATGGGACTAAAATGTATATGAAAAGTGTCAAAATGAGTAGCTTTTGTTGTAAATGCATAAATATTTAGAAATACATGTTATTTGTTTCATTATTATTTAAATGAGGATCTTTGCACAACCTATCAAAAAGTTGTGTTAACTTGGTTATTGTTGCTCATGCAGGCTGAACGATTTCATTATTTGAAAGTTGTTGCTTTAAAATCTTGCAATCTGGACGGTGGACACTATAGTTCCATAATTCATTAATCTTTAGAAGATGGTTTATTTCCTCTTGATTCATTTTTTGGAATATAAAAATTTAAGGGTTTAACAAATTTCTTAATTAAAAATGAAGCATCCCATTCAACTTAGTAGTGGTGTTAGTTTCAAGGTATGTGTAGGTACTTGAGCCATTGATTTAGCCTGTTACATATGCTTCTACCTTATACTTTAATCCTAAAAGTGGGAGAATTGAATAGGATCCCACCAATAAGAATGTGGTCATTTGTGATGATAAGTTAAAGAGTATATTGTTCGACAAGCCCAAGGTTAAACTAGCCAAACTTCTTGCACTGATTAAATTACATTCCCTAAAAATCCCTTTGTCAGCTGTGGAATGAGGTCTTCAAATCTCCAATGGTTAGGATGCTTAGCCTCAATTTTATATAATTGTCCTACTAGGTTTTTTTACTATGTATTATAAAAAAAGCTTCAATGGTCATTGTAATTTTAGTTTTGATTCATCGTGGTTTTAACTTTGACTCATTTTAGTTTGTCCTAATTTTAAAATGTTCATTTGGTTATTAGACTTTCAATTTTGATTCATTTTGGTCCCTAAGCTTTGAAAAAGTGTCCATTTGTATCCATTAGAAAGGAAATAAAAATGAAATGGAAGGGACCAAAATGTTTGTTTTTTTAAAGTACAAGGATCAAGATTACTTAAATTAAAAAATACGAGGACCAAAATAAACATTTTCAAATTTGTGACTAGGTTCTATATATTGTTGGATATCATTTTCTATCATAATGATGAAAAGAATATTATTCTTATAAAATAAATATTTCTTCCATAGGTTGTCGAGTAAAAAATTGAGAGTTATGATGTGGAAGTATCTTCTTTGAGGAATGGAATAAAAGAGCTAAAGGTGAGGTTGGAAACCGCAAATGCAAGGGCTCAATTTTTTGAGAAAGAATCGAGAATTTTGCAACAAGAAAATGTTCATATTGTAGCTTAGATATGTATATATTTTGTTTCTATGGTACACCTTTGGGCTGCACATATATTTTGTTTATATTTGTTGATATAGTACACCTTTGGGCTGCACATATATTTTGTGTTGGAAGCTTGTTAGGCGGCAAAAAGAGGAAAAGATAACCTCTAGAGGTTATCTTTGCATTTTGTGTGTTGTCGAGAAGGTCAAAGTGAACCTCTAAGTGTTTGCATTTTGGTTATTGGCTAGGCAAGAAGAGTGCTTGAGAGGTTAGCGAGGCATTAAGATTTGCAAGAAGATATGGTCTTGGAGGTTATTTTGAGCATGGCTATGCGAAGAAGGCTTGGCTAAGCGTTTAGAGATTAGCATGTGATTAGCTAGGTGGCCAAGGCTAGGCGTCGACAGGTTAGTTGAGCGGCCAAGCTATGCTAGATGACCATGGAGGTTAGCTATCGATTAAGACAAGTATATGGCATGCTGTAAGCAAACGATTTAAGGTTAATCTAGGTTTCCTAATCTCATTAACGTGTATTTTACAACCAAGGAGGACGTGGAAGAGATGATGAGGTGTAATCACACACTTAAGAGGTGAGTGGAATTAAGATTAAGTGTCAATTGAAACTCATGCAAGGACTTCTATAAATAGGCAGCTTCAACATTGAGTTTCTCAAAACTCACTATTATAAAATCACTCAAATTGATCTTGAAAGTTTAGAAATTGTGTCTAGTTTGTGAGAGAGGACTTCTATTCAATTTAGATTTAAGAAGGTTGGCGATTGAATCAAGATTTGGCGAGAAGGTCATTTTCTAGAAGAATCTGAGTAAGGTTTACTTCCAGAGGGCTATAGGACTATTTTCTTGGATTTTTCACTCAGAAATTTAAGGTAAGAAAGTTAAGAAATTTTAGATAAACTTTGTAGAAGGAAGTTTAGTCAAAAGATTTATGGATTTAAAGTTATAAAGCTCTAAAGTAGAAGTAAGGTTCTAATCAAATTTGAGTTTATGGGCAAAAGAGGTTTTTGGCCGAATTTCAAGGGTTTGTTAGGCATTGGTTTTGTGTTAAGAGAGGTTAGCATGGTGTTTTGGATTTTTGTTTGACACATAAGACATGCAATGACGTGCACGGTCAAGGAAACACTCGATAAGCCCTGCGAGCGTGAAGGGATCATGAGAGATGCATTAGGTGTGCGCGAGATGGCCAGGTGTGATGCATGAGGCACGCTGGGCAAGGCCTTTCATAAGGTTAGCATGCCGGTGGTCTACATAGGCCAGGCGCAAACGTGCAAGCTCTGCAACCCACACCCTATGCGCTAGCCTTGCTAAATGTGTAAACACTAAATTTTATTGAACTTGGATCTTTTCAAGAGCATGAAAGGATTAAGTGAAGTTATGACAATGAAGTAAGCTGAAAACTGTTATGGTTTTATGTATCTTGGTAGGTAAAATGGAAGGAAAGCTTTGGTAGAAGAAAAGATAAAATGAAAATAGGAAAATTTGGCTAAGTATAGAAGCTGGCATTTAGAGGTTTGTTATTGGCGGCCAAAGGTATAGAGAGGTTATTTCAAGGTTGGTTAGGCGTTTTGAGGTGGCTTAGGCGAGAAGAGTTGTGTGAGAAGCTCTAAAGAGGTTATCTTGGGTGAGAAGAGAGCATGCTAGGTGACAAAGAGGAAAAGTTAGAGGTTACTTTGCGTTTTGATGTGTGGTCGAGAAATTCAAGTAAAACCTCTAAGCATAGGCGTTTGGCTGAAGGCTAGGCGAGAAAGATACCTTGAGAAGTTATCTATGCGTTAAGCTTGGCGAGAAAGAATCCTTAGAGGTTAAGTTGGCGATGAGAGGCTAAGTGAGAAAGGCATGACAATGCATTTGAAGGTTTGCAGCAAGGCAAGAGAGGTTAGTTTTGTCGCACCCCCACCCTGTAGACCTTCTTTCTTGTCTCGCGAGACGCGGTGTGACTAAAGCCTCCTCGATGCACTTAAACGCCAAAGACACTTATCTTAACTTAGCTTAATCGCCAAACACTTAACAATAGTACTTTAGGCGATAAAGAACTTAACACAGAACTAATTAAACAAACTTTAACTTTTATTACCAACAAGGCGTTCAATACATAAAAGTATAGGTAGCCAAAATTACAAACAAAACACTTAAGCGTAAAACTAAATGCCTGGTAAGACCAAACTTTACTCTTCTCTTGGCCTTAACTCCTAATTCTGGAAGATAGATTTTAAAGAATAAGTCTAAAAGACTTAGTGAGGTTTTATGAAATCCTTTTCGCAATATTTTTTCACAAACATCATTTCGCAAACCAATTTAACAGAACAAGATAATGTATCAAATCATATAAACATATCATTTCACATAAATACCATTATTAGGTAATAGTCATTCCTTTTACCAAGGATCCCGAATCATCCTCTATGTTAAGTCACGTAACTTTGCACACATTTAGACTACTGAGGTCATCAGCATCTGAGGATATATAGATTTTTTTCTTATTGCTCAGGTTGCTAAGCTTTATACGCTCCTTTCAATGCATAAGCCAACTTCATATCACCATGTAGCCTCGTACACCCCATTATGGCCAAGACTCTTTATGTGCACATAAAAGTTAATATCATCTAAAAGAAACATCTAATGGTTTGAAAACCATTTCATAGTATTGAATCCATAACCATCAAATCAAGCTTTAAACATCATAAAACATGCTTGAAAACATATAAGCTTTTCATAGAAATTCCTTTTGAAACACTTTCTTATTTGAAATCATCTTTCAAAATAGTAAAGAGGAATCATAAGAAAGATTTTGACATGGAAGCATTTAAGAAAAATTACTCACAAACATTACTAAAGAAGTCCTTCTCGCAAGCTTCTTCTCGCGTAGCAAAACCAGCAACACTTCAACACTTTAACTTTCTCTTTAAAAGAATTACCAAAACAAATGGCTGAGGTCCTTTATTTATCGAGTTCTTATACCAGCTTAGTCATGATTAAACTCTTCTCAGATCACCAACTCCTACTTCTTAATGGAGCACGTGTAAACTTAAGATGTGTCCTTAATCATGCTTAACTTGAACTCCACGCGTCTGACTTTCCTTACTTCTGTTCGTCAAACTTCATTTTGTGAAAAATCTTACTCACCCAACATTTCTAGCGAACAATCTTATCGAGTGGTTACACTTACACTTTAAAAGTCCACCTTGCGAACCACTTTAAATACAACCTTCTTATCACCTAACCTTTTCAAAAGTCTCCTCACAGTCTTCTTAAGACAACTTCTTAGCTCACAACCATAAATTTCCTATTTTCCTCGCAAAATCCTTCTCCCTAAAATACTTGATTCTTCTCGCAAAGACCACACAAAATGACAACTCTAACACTTAGTGAAAACTTTTACTTCTCAACTTAAACTTTAGGTACGAGTCTTATAAACCGTGCTTTGATACTAGGAGTAGCAAGTGATGAACATGGTAGTGAAATGAAAAAGCCACTTAGGATCAAAGGAATATATCTAGATGTAGATTATGAAGATGTGGTTGATGTGTTAAAGTTAGTGAAGGTGAGAAAAAAAGCGAGAGAAGAAAAAGAAGAGAAGGAGAGAAAAGAAGAAGAAAGGAAATCAAGGGAGGAAGAAGAAGACCTTCTTAAGAAACGCGACAAAGAGGAAAGGCAAAGAACGAAATCAACTGAAGAAACAAAGCAAAAAAGAAAAAAGAAAAAACCTACTCTCCTACCGCCCCAACTGAGTTTAAGAGGGTCTCATAGAAGACTCAAGAAAAGAAAGAGAAGGTTGCATCTGGCCTTCTTAAAATTAAAGTTATGACACAAGGCATCAAGGTCTCTCAAGCAAGAGAAAAAGGAAGTAAAGTTGTGGAAGCGGAAAGTGTTCCTCATAAAAATTGATCATGTACCCTCTCTACGGAGAAGAGAAAGGTGAGAAAATCTCCTAGTAAGAAGATATGCAAAGAATTTTAGAGGGAGTTGGAAGATCTGAGCCCTCTGAGGGTTGAAGTGTTGAAACCTTCAAAGAAGAAGAAGGTTGGTGACGATAAAAATGAAGGTTTTAAGGGAACAATTCGCCAAAAGGTAAGAAGAAGAAGAAAAGAAGAAAGGTCCACCGAGTAGTATGACAATAGAAGAAGATGAGGACCAAGAAAGTAATGAGAATGAGTCCCTCTTCACTAAGACAATCAACAAGTATTTTAAGATAGAGAAAGGGCTCTATTCTTTTAAAGGCGTCCTACCAACATTTTTTCAACACTCATTCACATGTTTAAATGAAAAGTTTTCTTTAAAGGGGTGACTGAAATAAAGGCATATGTAGTTAATCTCATTTACAAGGATTTTATACACGAAGAAGAGAACTACGTGGGGGTGAAGCAAGAAAAAGTCTATTTTGGGCCAGAAGAGTTAAACGTGTTTTATGGATTGGATGATAACGCAATTGGATAAGTTATTTTCAAGAACCCAATGCAGGAGGACATGAAGAACGCATTAAAAGGAATAGCATGGTCAGGCACTAAGTGGGACATAACGCCAATTGAGAAAGATAAGATTATGGTGATGTGCCACGATAGTACGATCTCCATGGACAAGGCAATATAATGTGACTTTACTACATCATGGAAGAGATCCTTATAAATGTGAGAGAGATAATTTGTGAGCACATCCACGCATAGGTCAAACATCCACGCGACACAAGATCATTTCCACATCTGATTGAGCAGTTGTGCTTGAAGGCATGTTCTACATTGAAGAACCTCCCTAAGATTGCAATTAAGGACGAACTTTGCACAATAACAAGTCTTAATTGCATGATCAATCTACACAGGAATAAGGCTGAAGATAAACACCTCAAGACCAAGAAAACATAAAAGGTTAATGAGGATGATGAAGTGGAGATTGAAGACGAAGAGGATAGGGAGAGTGAAAAGAAAAGACCACTGATTCGTAAGAGAAAAGGTAAGGATGAGGCTTCTCGGTCAAGGAAAAAGGAAAAGAAACCCAAAGCCAAGGAGTCTAGGGACCCTATTCCTCTTGCAATCATTAACTCACTTGCTGGTCAAATGCCTAAAACCACCACCACTACCTCCTCCAATAATCCAAATTCCATCTCCCCAAAACTCCATATCGCTAAGCTATTCCTACCAAATCCAAAATACTACTACTACAACCACTACTCAATGACAAGAGGAAAATCTTCAAACTCTTGTTGTAGATTTACCTGATCAAAGAACCACCATGCCCCAAGATGACCATGAATCCCAATCTAACCAAGGGATGAATGATGAGTTCGCCCAAGACCCATGCGATCACTTTCTCTGTGATCCACAACTACCAAACGAAGAAATTTCTACGAATCAAGAGAACACGATTCTAGTTTCTAGTGGGTTACAAGAAAACAAAGTCTTCGGGGAGTATGTTAATGATCCATTCTTCAAGGGTAAATGAATCTTCTTTGAGGAAGCAAGTAAGACACGTGCTTCTTCACCTCCAAAACCAAGCATAAAACCAATAGGAGAATGTGGCAATAGAATTCAATGATGATGATTACTTCAAGTCCATTAGCAACACATTTGGCAAACTAGTAATGGATGGACTTCAAGATATTTTTCAAACCAAGTGGATCTGCAAGAACACGCAATGAGACATGAGAAGAAGATTCTAGACTTCAAATTGAAATATGATAATCATTAGCGAGCTTACTATGATCATCTTACGTCTAAAATTGAGAGCCTAAAAGTGCAAAATCAGTCGTTTGTTGGCTTTGTAAAGAAAGCTTCTTTGATATCTAAGAGGCAATACAAATCATTGATCAACTACATCCACACAGCTATCACAAGCCTCATGCCTAAGCTTGTCATTCTGCCAGAATTTTAGGAACCCCTATCCGAAGATGAACCGAGTGTCGTGTCAGGACCTTTCGAAACATGTCTAGAAAATTAAATTTGAGGGTGTAATCTTTTCTATTTTCATTGTTTTGTAATTAAATTTGTACTTATATAATTTTGATTCTTTTGTAATTATATTCTTTGCAATACAATTACAAACTTTGATGCATTTACTTTACTTGTTGCAAGCATTTACTTTAGCAATTAAGTTCTTTAATGAATATAAACTATGCAAGGTTAAGTTTCATTTGTTACTTAAATATCCAACCTATTAAGTAAACTGATAACTTGTAGAACTACAAGTTAATATGGCCTTTAGGTAGAATAATGGGACTGAAATGCATGGTAATTATGTCAAAACGTGTAACTTATGTTGTAAATACATAAATATTTAAAAATGCACTTTACATAAGTTTCATGCCTGCTTTCCCAATTTTTAGTGTCTAAAGGAAGGATTATTAACAAAAGAATAAATTGGTAAATCACAAAGGAGGCCAATTTATCACACAAGAAGAGGTTTGCTAGAAGACAAAAGTGGTAGTTGGAGTGATATGACTTGACGAAAAGGACAACTTTTGGCATTGACCTGGTCAGACTGATAGATTTTTCGCTAAAATTTGTCTATATAAGAAGCTCCTTCTCCATCAAGAAAAGAAGACATATAGGTCATAAAGCTCTTAATGGACAAAAACCTAGAGAGTTTGTGGCAAGGATTACCCTTACCACCTTTTGTAAAGTTCTTCCTTGTCTTCTCTGGTCAGTCTATGGAGTGAAAGCTTGTAGTCTGAGTGAAGAAGATGTCATTCTCATCTCCCCCTAACTTGTATTCCTTTTCTTTTCTTTCTATTTTATTATTTCTTTATATTGTATTTGTTTATATTGTACAATAACCAAATGCCTTATTCTTTAATACAATGTATATTTATACACTTCTTAACTCATTCATCTCTTTTCTATTCATCTATCTTTGTGTTATTTGTAGTTTAGGTTTACGATGCATGCTTAATAAGTAGTCTTTATTTATATTGCTTATTGCATTAGCTGAGCTACATTCTACATTTGGTCGGTGTATGTTGTCAACTATCCGAGAGGGTAAGTAGCAAGGATGTGGCTAACACAAGTAAGAAAGAGTTTTCTCAAACTTAGTAAGATGACTTCCTTCATTTATATCTCAAAAGGTAAACAAGTGTGGACAATGGGCGCTGAGAGGTTGTTGTCCTTAAATGTGAAGCACTCTAAGTAGTATGAGTAAATGCTTCTAGACATACCTCACTCAACTAGGCTTAGACATTTGGATCCCAAAGAAGATCAAGTGTGGCATTCAATGACTCTAAGATGAGCACACTTTAATCATGAGATAGTTCAACGAGTTAGATCGCATTGAGGTGGTTGTATAGTTTATTAGCCTAGTAGCATTAGACCTTCCTTCACTCTCTTCTTTCAAGCAAGTTAGTTTGTTCATTCCTCCATTCGCACAACAACCCTTATTAAATTAACTTTGTAGCATCTCTAGGATACTAGGTAGTTATGATTCTTTTTATATTCTTTTAACTTAATGCTCATAACGCCTAGCTGATAAGTAGATCCTAGAACTAAGCTTTGATATCAATTCCCTATGTTCGACCTTGGATCATCCATGAAAACCTATTGTTTCGCTGACACTTGGACAAGCAATAGAAAAACTTGCACTTTACAGACAGTAGGTGGTAGGGACCTTGGGAGCATTTTTCATGTCAACTTGCATGATGAAGAGGATATTGGAGAGCAATTTTCATGCAATGATCCATATTCAATGACACGTCATCACATCAAAAACCAAAAAATACAAACAACCATTCTACAATAAGTCTATATGTCTTACCTAGAGGTAAGTTTTGTAGAATATTACTCTCAAAGGCATTACAACTTATTCTGCACCGAGTCCCATGAAACACAATCCCAATTTCAAAACAATCACATCCACAATCATTACATTTTGGGTAAGAGTTTCATGAAACCAATGCTAGCACAAAATCCTCTAAGTAGAAACCTACTTAGAGGATATTTCTAGAAAAAGTTAGTTCACTAGGGGGAGCAAGCTTTAACCCAAACCTCTTTTGTATGATTTTTCTAAGTAAAATTTTATCATTCACTTTTCAGCACTGAAGACTTTGTTGTATTCTAAATTTCGGGATGTGCAAAGTCCAAGCTAAAACTTTTGAAACTTTTGATTTTTAGAAGGCTTTTTAAAAAAATTTAAAACAATGTAAAAATAAAGTAAATTAAAAAATTCTTTTATTCAAAATTAAATTGAAATAAAAACTCCAATGTTGCTGCCTCTCAAACAAAAAATAAAGAAGTAAAGCTTCAAAGATCTGAGAGCAAAAGTAAAAAGCGGCAACAAGAGTTGTAGTTAATGAGAGGAACAGATTCATAGAACACCCATGATTTTCTACTCAATGCCAAAGCCAAATAAAGTAGCCAAAGCCAAATAAAGTAACAATAAAAGTTTCCTCGCCACAAATGGACCAAATTTTTCAAAAGTTTAAGCCATTTTTAAAAATTAAAAAATAAAATATTCTGGAGAATGAACAAGGATATTTTGGGATTTAAGTTTGCTGCGTTCTGAACTTGAAAATGTTTTCATAGGTTGGGAACCAAATGGTGAGTAAGACTAAATTGCACTATGATAAATTTAGTGCATAGAGGAGGAAGGTAAGGGTTAGTTGTGAAGCTATGCTTGAGGACAAACATTGTTTTAAATTTTGAGGTGTGATAACTTGTAGAAATACAAGTTATTGTGGCATTTTAGGTAAAACAATGGAGTCCAAACACAAAATAAATGATCAAAATGCGTAGCTTTTAGTGAAAAATTGTAATATCAAGAGAGTGCACCTTATATAAGTCTTAACGCTTGATTAACTGTGCTTTGAAGTGTTTTTCCACAGAGGATGGTGTAAGAAAGAAATGAAGTGAAGATCAGCAAGAAGAAGCAAACTGGTGATTCATAAGTCATAAGGCAAAATGCCAGTACAACAATACGCGAGATGATTCGCTTAAAAGGCATGAGTGGTAGTTAGGGCTGATGTGACAAGAAATTGCTACTTTCTGCACTGACATTTGTAGGCAAGAACAATTGTGCAGCATAGGTAAGGACGGATTTGCAATATGAGCATTTAATTTCTCACCTAAAGTTTGCCTAAAATTTTCCCATGAAAAAAATGAAAAGAGGAGACTATCCCTTAAGAAGGTTGGTGAAGGACAAGTTTTAGAATCTTTCACCATTTGAAGTAGTAGTTCTTCTATCACGTCCCAAACCAAGGATTTGAATCAAAATTTAGAATTTGGATCTCTAACATTCCTTTGCATCCCCTGTGACCTGGTAACATCATTCTTACTTGTCTTAAAGGCTTATTAGAGTAAAAGTTCTCTCTATAAACTAACACGAGCCCTTTCAGCATGCTTTGTTCTCACTCACATGCATCCAAGAAAAATTTCCAAGAGGTCACATAACATAGAATTGTTCCAAGCTAAGCATGTTTAACTTAGGATTTCCTATGATCAAGCCACCGAAAAGTAAGGTACACCTTGTTGGTATAAGAAGTAGATTTTAATTCTTTTATGTCTTTATTAACCTTACTTTCATATCCTCAAGATCCCTTTCATTCATATGTGATACCAGTTCACTCATGTCTTCCTCCTAAACTCAGGATTTTGCATGTCCACTAGCTTCTGCTTGGTTCGTCCTTGAACCACATCTTACTGGAAGAGATTCTTCTCTGATACCATCTATCACGCCCCAAGCCCAAGATTCGATTTAGGATTCGAAATTCAAATCTCTAACATTTTCCTGCGACCTGGCAACATCATTCTTATTTGTCTTAAAGGCTTATTAGAGAGAAAGTTATCCCCACAAATCAACACGATTCCTTTGAGCATGTTTGGTCCTCACTCACATGCATCCTAGGAAAATTTCCAAGAGTTCACTCAACATATAATTTTTTCAAGCTAAACACGCTTAACTTAGGAGTTCCTATGATCGAGCCACCGAAAAAGGAAGGAGCACCTTGTTAGTATAGGTAGTAGCTTTTAGTTTTTTTAAGCTTTTCTTAACTTTATTTTCATGTCCTTAGGATCCATCTCATCCATATATGATCTCAGTTCATTCATGTCCCCTTCCTAAACTCGAGGTATTACATCTTCCACAATCCTTTTCCTAGTCAGCATCTGAGTGAGAGCTTAAAGAGAGATTAGAGAGAGAAGTTTATGAAAACGGTAGACATGCATAGCAGAATAAAGATTGGATTTTACTCTAATTGCAACTAAACACTTTAATGATTAACATGCATGACAATCCTAAAATAAAACAAGAATAGGGTTAATAGAAAAACTCACATTTGATGCTTTTCTATTGTCGTAATCTCGTCAAGTATTTGAAGTCAGACTACTAATAACGTTAACCTATTATTCTCCAGATTTAGAATCGAGTTGTGGGACTCGAACGGTGGAGAAAATAGAGAGAGAGGTGGATTTAGGAGGATGAACTTGGCTTTGAGATCTTGTGGAGAGGAGTTTTGGTTTGATTTTGCAATTCCAAATTACAAAATCAATTTCACCCAAAAACAACTAAAATTCATTTACTAATCCACTCCTTTTACAAGCAAACTACATGCAAAAATTGCATATAGTGAGCTTCCATTCTCCATACTTGGCATATCACCAAATAAGTGCCTCACATGCATGAAGCTATTTGTTAATTACATGCAATGTGCTTCCAAGGGTAATATAGTAATTTGACATTTAAAAAAGTTAAAAGTCAACATTTTGATTTTTTACTATTTTATCTGTCTTGACTAATTTCAACCCCCTGAGTATGAATCTGCATTCATTTTCTAAAATTAAAATCACATTTGAATATAAAGTAGGTCAAAGTTTGAATTTTAAAGTCAAAAGTCAACATTTTGACTTTCTACAGCTTTGATATTTTTCATCAATTCTGAGCTTTCGAATATGAATCAGTATTCACATTTAAATATAAAGTTTTATCTTTAAGTTATATCTGATGACTATCTCAAATATATTCATCGATTTTTCTCTGTTTACCTAATTCGAATAATTCAAATTATTCTATCATAATGTTCTAAGTTGATTCCTTATGAGTTAGCGGGGGAACCTAATGGACCTATAGATCATGGGTTCTAACGATCTGAGATTAACTAGCTAAACTCTTTTAGACCGAGTTAATCAATCTTCATTAACTAACGGGTCATTCTACTAAAGTCTCGTAATTTCACTCCTATCACTATAGATATATTTGTGTCCATGTGATATAACCATGATAAGTAAGTTAATCCTTCACAAGTTGTTCATAACCTTGATTAGGTTAAAGTACCGTTTTACCCCCAAGATTACATCTTGCTCATTAAGTCCCACTAATCCATTATTGAACAATTAGTTTAAGGTCCAACCACTAAACTGAATCCCTCTTGGGCCAATGAAAGGGTGGGACCCCTTGCTCAAGGCTTGGATGTAGTCATTAAGAAAACAACCTATTTACTATCCCTAAAGCAGGTAGGAGTGAATTCCATCTTGCACCTTATGTCTCCAGTTATTCACACAACCTTACCCCTTAAATGGAAGGTTTATTAGGCCAGCACTAATGAGCTGCCAACCTATGCAAATCTAAAGATAATCTCATGTGAACAGGAGCTCGTAGTTAACTCAAAATTAAGATTAAGTTACACTTGATATCTATTAACGAAATAGTTGGTTTTACAAAGTTAACAGTATTATAACTTAAAAGCGACTATTTCACGGTTTCAGTCTTATGTAAACTCTTTACTTAGGATACTCCCACTTTTATTTCTCTACATGAACGATTTAGGATCACATCTTTTATACTAACTACAAAGCGAGTTGTATCAATAGTGTTCCTAGAATAAGGTGTCTAACCATATTCGTATACTATAGACTATTTAGGCTATATATTTGAACTTGATCGACTTTTATGTCTCTACATAAAGTTCAAGTTTACTTAAGAATAGCCTCGAGTCCTTAGTTTATTGGCGTTAAGATTATAGTATCAATAACGACTTTATTGAATAGAATATTATTACAAACTATGAGTTTTAGGACATAAATTCTAACAAAAGTTCCCCTTCCATTTCCCCTAAGTTGTAAAAGAGTCAAGGAATATGTAAACGGCCAATGCATTCTACGGATCGACTCATATCTTTTCTTTTCATTTTTGTACTTTATGATTTATAGTACAAATGTTCTTCATTTTATGGTTGAAAGGCCTACATTTCAATACAATGCATTTTTATCCATCGTCTCTCTTCCATTTTTTTACTATTCATCTTTTTTATGTGTTTTAAGTAGTTTAAGTTCATGTTATGCACTTTATAAGGATTCTTTAGTTATAAGTCTCATCGCGTTTAACTGAGCTTAACTCAATCGCTTGGAAAGCATTGGTCATTAACGACTCGAGAGAGTAAGTAACAAGGACATAGCTAAACATATACAGAAGGGAGTTTGGACAAACTCCGTGTTTTGACTCTAATCATTTATGTCTCGAAAGAAGAACACGTGTGGTTTCTAAGCATCGAGAGGTTGCTCGCCTTAAATAAATAGTCAATATGATGCTTATAAATAGGAAAGCCTAGCTAGATGTATATCACTTGATTTATCCTTACCATTTGTGTCCAAAAGGAGAACAAGTGCGGTGTTTAGGCGTCGAAAGGTTGCTCGCCTTTAATATAAGATGGTCAAGTGATTTGTATTGCATCAATGACATGTGCATAACTTAGATCACCTAGAATACTAAGACTTTCTTTTATCCCTCTTAACGCAAATTAATTCAATTCCATCATCATCTCATTCCATTCCCCTCTACAGAATCTTGTGTAAATAAGTAGAATAGTATAGTTTTATACTAATACTGTATAGAATTTACACCGCTTGGTTGAAAAGTAAGTGTTATAACTAAGGTTTGATAGAAATTCTTTGTATTCGACCCTGGCTTACTTAGGAAATCTCTCGTTTCGCTTACACTTGGACAAACGTGAGAAAAACTTGTACAAACGTTAACCATGCATGATGTAACGAACAGGTAGGACATGCATCTTTTATCACATAATCCTAGCCTAGACACCTGTTATTAGTCGCATAATTAGAACCCAACATGATAATTTTATGATTGAGTTTTGCATAAGAGGAAAGAATGAAGGTAAAAACTTCTACAAGCAATCTGCGTGATGACAGAACCTTGATCCTACTTTTAGATGATCGTCTTTGAACGTCTACAGGTAACAAGTCCCATGTAAGCGTCACTTGCAATAAAAGATTTGGATGCAGTTTTCTTTAGTGACATCGGTTTGCTTTTAGATTTAGATGACAAGAGAGAGATATGAGAGGTAGAGATATCCCATTAGATGTGCCAATTTGTTCGCACAAGATTTTTGGAGAAACGTGCTTCGTGGAGTTAAACCTTTGTTGATGTTGATTATTATATGATGTGGTTCGTTCTCTAATATTTGATTCTCTGATTCTCTCTCAATTGAATGTCTACACTTGATTTGAGAAAGTGGAGCACGTGAGCTTCTTGAAGTTGGAGTCTTGAAAAAAAAAATAACTTGTATCTTCTACAAACGAACTTCAATCTTCGAGGATGGTCGGCTTTAGGAGTTAAGGAATCTTTTAGTTTTTAAGAGAATTGTATCTAAACCTTGTAGAGTAAAAAATTTGTGTCTCCCTTCAAATGAAGAGATCCTCTATTTATAGTCCTCTAGTGGGCTTTACAGGTTTAGGCTTTGTTGATTCATGGACTAAACTACATCAATTTGGGTCATATTTAGCATTTAGGTCATATTTTAATTGGACCAAAATAATTAATTTGATCCAACAATCATGATGAAAACAAATGGCATTATCAGAATTAGCAATTTATGTCTTCAATTTCAATTTGGGACACATGTCAACTTCTAATTTGTCCCAAATTCAATTATTTGTATTTTTGACGTTAATTTGGTAAATGACGTGACGTGATTTGTTCAAAATTTCTTGTCCAATAGATATATTTGTTATTAAAAGGGTTGAAGGAAAAAACTGACATTAGATTTTGCTGGAAGTCTGGCTCAAACTTTTTTTTTTCTTGGAAATCCTACAAGATCCATTTGTTCTTCTTCTTCTTCTTCTTCTTCTTTTTTTTAATTTATTTATTGTGTCTATTCTACAGAAAGGAAATTGAAAAAACAACCCATTTAATGGGATCATAGTGCAATTGAAGCTTTTCTTTTAATGAGAGTATTTCACATATATATTGAACATTTAAGCGTAGAAACTAAACATTACTTTGGAAATTAGAGCCACAATAAAACTTCAGGAATAACTTATACTCTCGAATACTTGAAAGGAAACTTTGATGCCTTTCAATTATTGGAATAAAATATATAATAAAAAAGAAAATGGCATGAACCACGGGGTTGGTAATCACACGCATCAATTTTCAATTTGATCAATTATACCCTAAATGTTGGTTATAGTTACAATTAAATCTATGTTTTCAAATTAATAACTATGATTTAATACTTTTTGATTTTTTTTTTTTTTTAAAAAAAAAACTCTGATCTTATCTTAAATCACTTTCTCTCTCCTCTCCTCCTCCACCCTCCATCTCCATCTCTTTTCAGGTAATATAGAATTCAATTTTTTTTAAAAAAAAAAAAAAAAACTTTTCCTCCTTTCTTTTTAACAAATCACCGAAAAACAACGATCTCTCTCTCTTGACTCAATAAACAAAAACTCATTTCTCTCTCTAAAGCCCCTTGCTTCTCTCTCATGAAGTTGCCACGTCATTTCCCTCACTCCATCCAACCACCTCCTTTCTCTTCTTCCATCTCCATTTCACTCCAGCCCCTTCTTCCGTTATTTCTAATTTCCCCAATTCCTTCAACTTCATTCTTCAACTTCCGGGTGATTTGTATAATAAAAGTCAAGTCAAACTAAAGAATCAGGGAGATGAAACGGGAAGATATGAGATTGGAAAGACGGAGTATACATTGTGAGAGATACCAACTTCAGCATATTGATAAAGATAAGTGATACATAGACAATGTTTGCCAATCCAAGTAATTCCACGACACATGCCATTGTCAGAAAGTTCAAGAACATCGAACACGTGCACATCAATTATTATTTCGAGAAGACGAAAAACTAATTTGAAATCGAATGTAATGGGTGAGAAATTAACGAAGAACTAATTGGAAATCGAATGTAATGGTGTGAAATTAATGAAAAAAAATTACGACATAGCTCTATGTTAATGTTGTAAAAGAAAAAAAAGGTGTGATTTTTAATCGATTTGTATTACCAGAGAAGAGAAAGATAAAGATGGAGAGGGAAGTTGGAGGAGAGAAGTGAGAGAATATTTCTTTTTTAATTTTAAAATATTCCATCATAAATTATTAATTTAAAAACAAAGGTCTAATTGAAAACTTTAAAGGCATATATGATCGGTTTATGCAATTTTCTCTAGTAAAAAACATTGGGGGATTTCAACAAACAGTACCTAATAATTGAAAGGCTAGCAAAATCTGAACTCGCCTGACTAGCACCTAATAATCTCAAATATCAGCACCAAAAACTCTCCAGTCGAATAAGCGGTAGATAGAGAAAGAGGCTTAGATCTAGGTCTTCAAGGAGCTCACCAGCCGAAATAGAGGGGGGCGCAAGAGACTGCTTAGGTATGGGTTTAATGGCCTAAAAAATGATTTCCTAACCTGACTTTGAAACTAAACTTTGGTCCCCAACTAAGTAGCTCTGTTCAAGTACATAATGATTAAAAAGAGT
>JBBPDI010000032.1:9681397-9699136 GCA_037974545.1 Cucumis variabilis | reverse complement strand
TTTTAGGCTAAGCTCCAACTTCTCTCAATTATTATTATTTTAATTTTAATTTTTCTAATATATTTTTTAATAACATACGCATGGAACCAGAGATTCAAGTCCGTCATCCGTGGTAGGGGTGTAAGCATATGGGTTGAATCCGAATAACCCGGACTACCCAATCCATATAATATGGGTTGTGTTAGATTAAAATATGGGTTGGGTTGGGTTAAATTTTTTTTTTATTTTTTTGGGTTGGGTTGAGAAATTCGGTTCAACCCAACCCAATCCAAATTAATATAATATATATATATAATAATAATAATAATAATAATAATAATAATATATTATTTAATAAAAAAATATTTATTATTCTTTTAGTTTTAGGTTATTACGAATTTACGTGTCACTCTCCCTTAGACCCTTACTTCATTCCTCCGTTCTCTGCGTCTTCCTCTCTCTCGTGGCTCGCACGCCACAACACCTTTCGCCTCTTCCTCTCCCTCGTGCAACCTTCAAAATCTTTTTCTTCGTCTGATTTTTCCGTCTCAGATCCGTCTTCTCCAACATCTCCTTCTTCGTATGATCTCTCCGTCTCAGATCTATCTTCTCCGGCATCTCCTTATTCGTCTGATCTCTCCATCTCAGATTCGTCTTCTCCTCCATCTTCTCCTCCTCCGTTTCAAATCCAAGACACATCTATTCGTCCAAAACTGAGACGCATCTCAAAACTCAATCCCTTCGATCTCTCTTACTCTCAGTTTGTCAACCCAACAACCTAATCCAACCCAACCCATATTTTACGGGTTGGGTTAAAAACTAAATTTGGGTTGTCAACCCAAATAACCCGAAAATATGGGTTGGGTTGAGAATGTCTCTCAACCCGACCCAATTTTACCTCTAATCCGTGAGTCATCTTCAGCCATGTGTGGAGCTTAGGAAAGACGACAACAAAAACCATACTAGCTTTAAGAGTTTCGGCAACCACGTGGAGCGACAAGGTGTAGAGCTTGGGTGATGGAGCAAGAAGGTGTCGCGCAATTGTCCATGGTGGAGCATCAGCCGTGTGCAGTGGAGTTGAGCTTGAGGCAGAGGAAGATTTTGAAAAAATGGGGGAAGGGGAGGAAAATTTGGATTTTCGTGGGTATATAGGGAAAAAGAGGAAATTTAGGGAAATGTACGAGAGAGGAAAGGAGATAAATACTTGTAATTTTATTATTTATATTTAATCACATTTAAAAATTGTCATAGATTTATGACACTTAAAAACTGTCGTAGATTCTTTAAATTGGAAACATTTGTCTTTTACCACCAAAAACGTCTTTTTGGCATTTAGACATTTTTTTCACCCTCTAACTTCACATTGGCTATTCCTAACTATCATAGAAACTCAGTTCTTATAGTGAACACACATGAAATACGCTTAACAATCCCAGCTAGATGCAAGTATACACTACAAGAATTTTGGTCTCTGGTGTCAGCTTTTTCTAGCAACCTAAAACAAACTATGGGCAAAGATATGACGTGTCGACATAATTTCATTGCGTAGGCACATCTTCATTTTTGCCGACGAAAATATAGACGTGGGCAAAAACTTATGTATTGCGTGGGCACATCATTGTTTTTGCCGACAAAAATATATACATGGGAAAAAAGTTGTGTGGTTGTAAGAAAAAATTTAAGTTAGAGTTCTACCGACGTTTATTTTAGTTTATGGCTACGAATGTTATATGGCAACCTAATTTACGTGGTGAAAAATCCACATTTTTTATACGTATTTATGGCAACACAAATAATGTGGTCATGAGTTTTTTTAAAAAACCTAATATTTTTTTGCTTTCTCTCCCTTTCCCCACATTTTCCCCTTTCCCCCTCGAAAACCCTCCCCCCCCCCGATTTTCTTCTTATAGGATGTCGAACGAAGAAGGTGCCCACCTCCCGATTTTGTTTTTCGACAATACCCCCTTTTTTATTTTCTTTTTTTAGAGACTACCACGACCATACCGACAGACCGTTCCCATTTTCTTCTTGCAATATGCCGGACGTCAAACATTGTGCTCGTTGAACAGTTCGTCGAATAGCCCCCTGACCACCACCCTTGAATTCCTTCAACACTAGAACTCACAGATATCTCCTGGCTTCCCACAAGCACCACCAATTGAATTTAAGTTTGAACCTATTCGATGGAATTTCAGAAGAAGTTACATTTTTTTATTAGTGGGTAGTCTCTGTTCATGTTTACTTGAGTGCATTGAATTTGATTCTAATCATTGGGACTCTTTTGTATATAGGTTCGAGTTGCTAGATTCAAGTTTAAGGTTGACATTGGTAAGGGATAGATTCATTTCAATTAAGGCTTCAAGTTGAATTTTAGGAATTTTGTTTAGAATAACTTAGTAGCACTTTAGAAAGTGTAGTAAATAGTTCTTGTGAAGTATGCTGTCATGTTTTTGTATATAGAATTTGATTTTTATACTACGAACATTATTATGTATTCTGAAATATGTTATGATGTTGGGTTATACGTGTCATACCTCCCTCCACAGGCTGATAACTTGTAGCAATACAAGTTATTGTACAAGTTATTGTAGTCTTTTAAGTAAAATAATGAAGTCCTATTGCATAAAAATAGAAGAAAATAGAGAGCAAAAGTAGGTGATTTGATTACTATGCAAAAAGCTTAATGCAAAAGAACTTCATCCCTCTTTTACTGCATTTCAGTGCTCTTACAGCAGGATTCTAAGCGAAGAAGAGTGAAGCTCAGCGAATAGTATGTTGCATGCGAGGAGACCCAACCAACCTAGCTCTTCAGCACGAGCAAGTACATGTTAGGTGATTAAGCCGCTAGCAAACAAAAGAGGTTGGTGGGAAAATCAGAAAAGGAGAACTAGGGCAGGTTGCACAGCATAGCTACAACTTTTCAGAGATGTTAATGGCGCATGCTGCCCTGTCAACATCAATTCTTGTATATAATAAAGCTTTTCACTGAAAAACAACATATGCACATTTGGCCGGAAAAGCAAACTCCTCACATCGTCCATCCTTCTCTCTTACCTTGAGTTTTAGGTGAGAGCCTAGAACAAAAGAAAGAAAGAGAGATAGCAAAAATCAAAGCCAAAGAGGATGAGATATCAAACTCTGTGACATAACACATCTCTTGTATTTCCATTTTGTAATTTTTATATTGTGTTGTTTTGTAATAAGAACTTCATGGATGAAAAGCCTAACATATTATTTATGAAAGCAATGTGCTTCTTCTTCCACTCTCCCATATTTCTTGTCTACTCCATGTCTATGTAGTTGGTTAACTAAATAGTAATAAATGATGTTTTTGCTACTTTGAGAATCATAATGAATGTAGTAAGAGTTTTGCTTAGTTAAACATGAGTATCGTAACCTTGTTCATTTGAAAGAAGGACATGGTATGGATTGTAATCACTAAACAAGTGAGAAACACTTTTAGCTAAGCAAGTGGCGAGAAGAATGTAGCAATGTATTCTTATAGCCAAGCTCATCCTTTACATACATTACTAAGTGGTTAATATGTGTAGCAAAAGCACTAAAAGGTGTGCATGTTAATTAAGGAGTAGCTACTGTTACTACATTCAAGATGATCATATACAAATCATAGCTTAACTATGAGTGTTTGCATCTCAAAAGGTTAGCAAGTATGGCAAAAGCGTTGAGAGGTTTTCACCTTAATTTTTAGTTAATAAAAATGCTTTGTATCTCCTCAAGGTATTGAAGCATCGTTTATCGCAAGTAGTTGATTCATTTTTCCTTCCTCGCAATGACTATGCTGTGTTCATATTTCTTTACTCCATACCACCACGATCACCTTGCACCGCCAAGCACAGTAGTTTAAATAGTTAAAATACTTAGTAAATTGTTAATAGTTTTACTGTATAGTGTAATAATGCATGATTTAGCAAGTGATTAGATAAACTAGGATCTTAAATTCTCTGTATTCAACCCTTGACTTACCAAGAAACCTCTCTTCGCTTATACTTGGGCGGTAAAGAGGAAACCTTGCACGACAAAGTTTAACCATCATGTGAGCAACGTGTGAATAAGAGTGTACCTTTTATCGCATGACCTTATTCAGTCACCCTTTCGTCTGTAACATAGAACCACTCATGTTAATTCTAAGAGCATAACACTTTAGAAATTATAGCACACAAATGAAAACAAGCAAGTTTTTAGTGTCGTTGCAGAGAAAATTTTAAGTTTTTCCTATTTAACTAAATTGTGCGCTAAATTATGCAGAAGTTCAATTTCAGCTGAATTGCGTACTTTAGCCGAAAAGCTCGCAAATAAGTTTATGAGTGCAAGCGAACAACATAAATTCCAACTTGACCCTAAAATTAAATGAACATTTCGGGGAAATCATAGACAGAGGAGAGGCAACATCAAGCAAACATAGACAACCAAAACAATAACCCTGCCAGCCCACAGGCCCTAGAACAAAATCCCGCTTATCTTGCCCATGATCTAGTTCGCCCCATCAGATCATATGCATCATCGAACCTCTATGACTTCAATTCTGGTATCGTATACCTTGAATTTGGAGAAAACACACAGTTTGAAATCAAGCCAGTAATGATTCAAATTATTTATAACGCTGGGTAAATTGGAGGACATCTATGCGAGGACCCCCACGAGCATATACAAATTTTCTACTCTATTTATGCGTTATTTATTATGTCGAACATATAGCGAGAGGAACTGCATTTAGTGCTATTCTCGCTCACATTAAGTGACGAAGCTAAACAATGGGCTAATTCCTTGGATAAAGGGGAACCTACAACATGGGACAACCTCATCAAAAAATTTATGAAGTTCTTCCCTTCCATTGAAAATGCGAGAAGAAGGCAGGACCTTATGACCTTCTAATAGAGAGATAGTGAGAACTTGATAGTGAGGAAAACTTTCACGAGAAAGTTTGACCATCATGTTAGCAATGCATGAATGAGAGTGCCTTTTATCACACGACTCTATTCAGGTGCCCTTTAATATGTAACGTAGAACCACTCATGTTAATTCTAAGAGCATTAAATTTGAGAAATTATAACACACAGATGAAAACAAGCACAGACGTCCTTGCTTGTCCTTCAAGGCGCAATGAAAATTGAGTATCATTGACACGATTAGACCCCAAAGACACTCATTCTTGAAGTCCTTAAGCTTTGCTTAATCACCTACTCTCTTTAACTAATTAACTTAATGAATTATACTTTAGGCGATATAAACAATTTAAAAAATAGAAATAAACCAACTCAAACTTCTATTAATCTTTGTCCAAATTCTTACAAGAGCTATAATAACATAAACATAAATACAAAAATTAAACTTAAGCATATATGCCTTAGCAGTCTTCTCGCCTAGCAAGCCCTTCAACCCTCCTCACTTGGCCTTAACGCCTATGTAACGATCCAATTTTTCAGACTAAGTTGAAATTATTACTTTAGCACAAAGACACTTTGTTTGACACAAAATATAGTAAAATTTATTTGCAACAACAAATATCAAAGAAACTTTTTTCGAACCCTATTTCAAAGAAAATAAAAATTTCAAAAGTATCGTTTATAAATTATCAACAAATAAATAGTTGTTCTACACATAAAACTTATTTCAATCACCAAAAACTTGAAAACAGTAAAACATTAAGTGGAAGCAATTTTGACATAATGTACCACTTGTCCTTCTTCTTGTCTCTCGTCGGTCTACCTCTCATATTACCTATGCTTGAAAACGTTGAACATGAAAGGGTGAGTATAAAATATACCCAGTAAGACATCCACTACTGATCACATTAAGGGTAAAAACTATTAACTTCCTACTGGGAGGTACCCTACATTATAACAGTCTCGTGATCCCGAAGAATGCACATATTAGTCTAGTGCTTTCGAAGGATGCACATATCAGTCTACTTCTCTCGAAGGATGCACATATCAGTTTAGTACTCCCGAAAGATGCACAACAAGTGGTGATCCCGTAGGACACCTGCAAGGTACACTACCTTAGAGATAAAGCTAACAATTTTTCTCCAGTCAATCCAAATAGTTCATAACGGTTACATCAAAGTACAATTAAAACTATCAATATTTCTCATTTTCTACACATAACCAGTAAAAAATATACACTAGTGCATATCATAGTTCAGTTAACCATACTAGTCATCAATCATCACGTTTAAATCTACATGTCAGTCAAACCATCTCAGTTCTGTAAAATCCATACAGTCAATATGTTTAAACTTCAATACACATATAGCAGTCAATCCTTTTAGTCAATACATTTCAATTTCATTATAAAGTCCAGTAGTAGAAACCATTTACCTTACCTTTACTTAAGCTCTTATATCACACTAAAGTCCAATGAACCAACCTAAACATAAGCAAATAGAAAGTCAAACATAATTTCATCCATCTAGTTCACCTAAATGTGAGCTTGACAACTTATCTATGTTAATGGAGAATCGAACCCAAACCAAACCTATTAAAAATTCAAGGATTTGATCGCTATCCTCAAACAGTACCTTTAAGAAATAATATCAATCCAACCAATTAATCCAACACTACACCTCAAGTATTTACAATGAAGAACCATAAAACCCACAAATACACACTTACCACCAAAATCCCAACAGTTCACGGTAAGGAAGACTCAACAAAGCACATAACGAATCCAAACAAGTGCGAGTAAAACAGAACTAAGTGTGGCTCGGTAAGAACTCGACATACATAATGCAAATTTAAGGATAGCGGCTTGACGAAGAATAATGCACTCGAAACTGATGGATGGGTTCAGCCGGAGGGGAAATGCAACAAACCGATGGTTGACTCTTGTGATCGACAGGTAAAGATGAAATGACAAGTAGAGCTTCTTGCACGGAGATGGATCCAAACCAAACGCACTCCACAACACGCGACAGTCAAACGACAAGGAAAAAGTGGACTTTGTGGCTTAGGGTAATGGTCGTCAATTTGGAATTACTAGTTTTGTGGGTGTGTAGCGCATTTGCAATACGTCACTGAGTCAGATCATCACGTGTAATACGCTCACTGTAATTCTCTGTATGGCATGCGTTAATTCTAGGCGATGAGTAATGGGTCATGATCATAGCATGAAAAGTGCTAACTGTATGTGCCTCTTCATCGCGTGATACATAAGTCCTCATTGCGTACAAGTTTTTCTACAGCTTGCCTAAGTGCAAGCGAAATAGTAGATTTACCTGGGTGATGCAGGATCAAACACAGGGAATTGTTTATAGATGTTAGTTTTAGGGTCCACTTATCGTTTAGGCATTATGACAATTAAGTTGAAAGAATGTAATGCTAACTACAACTACTTATCTAGAGCTAGAGACTCATGCACAGAGAATAATATGGCAAGGTGAAAGATTGAATGAACTAACTTGTATGTGAGAAAAAGGTGAAGGAAGGTCTACGTATTAGATGATTGAGTAGTGCGGGAGTACTTTTGATGCGATATAACTGCATTATCAACATATGATTAAGGAGACCTTTTCTGTAAGTGTTTAAACACCACACTTGCTCACCTTTCGAGATGCAAATGCCTATGCTTAATTAGGTGGGCTATATCTAGAAGAATTTAATTATAATATTTATATGACTTCTCGTTTAAGGACGCCAACCTCTTGATGCCTAATGTTTGCACTTGTTCACCTTTCAGGACAGAAATGTTGGAAGTTACCTCGCTAAGGTAAAGTTTGTTGCCAAACTCCTCCTTCCACTCATTAGCCATGTCTTTGCTACTTACCCTTAGGATAGTTGACGATTGACACTGGCCAAGTGATGAATATAGCTCAACTAATGCGATAAGCCTTATAAGCTAGACTCCCTATCAAGAACTTATCACAAACCGACTACTAATAACAGAAAGTTAAATGAGAGGTCAAGAAATAGTGGATTGAAAAGGTGGAGAAATGCAATATATGTATAAAGAATATAAGTCTTTGGCCATTGTATAATATGAACAACACATATATTACAATGAAGTGTAAAAAATGGAGAGAAAGAAGAATGGAAAACTATTACAAATTAGGGGAAAATGGAGGAATGATTCTTCTCTTGCTTTGAGCTCTTAGCTCTCTACTGGCCTATTCGAACCTTGTACCCATTCAGGCTCTCTCTCTTCTTGTTAATTGCCAAGCAAGTTTCCATCGTGTGACCTCTGTGCAAGATGTTCTCTATGATTTGCTCCTTTCGTCTTGTCCTACTTATTCTGCATTTAGACATGGTAATCGCGTAAAACAGGCATGCCATTTATGTAAGCTATATTTCTAAATATTTATGAATTTACACAAGTCACGCATCCTGAACATTTTACTTATGCATTTTGACCTCATTATTCTAATAAGAAGGGTTATAATAATGATCACTTCGACATGTTATCAACTAAACGAAGACATGATGACCAGATGAAATTTGCTTGACGTTCGTTGTAGGTGGGAGTTGATGGTTGAGTTAATCAAAGAAGGAGAAGGGAAAGAAGAGGGGCAGCTGACTGTTGAAATGTGAAGAAGAAGAAGATGAACGATGAAGGAGGGAATGAGGGCATGCGAAATGAGAAGAGTTTTAAAAATTAAAATTTTAATAATAATAATTATAATAATATATTATAATTATTATTATATTATAATTAGGGAAATTGCATAGGATAACATTTAGAATATGACATAGCAATTATAGCACATTGTTTTAGAATTTTGCAATTATGGCAAAATTTTCACTTCTCCATCTTAAATTTGTTATTATTCCTAAACTATCCTTCAATAATTTCTTTCTCTTACTCTTTTTAATACCCTACTCATTATTTATTTATATACTAAAAAAATTATTTGTTCTTTCTATCTTAATCTTAATTTTAAAATATCAATAATACAATAATTGCAATATGAAATATAATATAATGGTTATTGATCGAAATAATTTAATTTTATTTGTGATTTTTTTTACTTTCTTCTGTGTATTTTGAGTTGAATTTGATTCCAAAAAATTTTGTTTTATTTTTTACATTAATTTTCTGGTTTTACTTTGTCTCAATTTCGTATATTAGTGTTGTGATATACTTATATTATATGTATTAGTTGGTACTACGTGATTTTTGTTTTTTCAAATTTTATGCAGTTCTTTAGAGTATTATTAAATATATGAATGATGTAACTTAGTGAATCATTATCAAGTATATCAACAATATACTGTTAAAGCATATTAGTAAAGTAAATCATTATCAAGTATATGAATCAAGTTTACAAGTGTATATCAATCAAGTGTATAAGTAGGACTTCAAGCATATCAAGTGCATTTAATCAATCAATTATATAAGTGAAGAATACTAAATGTATATGCAGTGTATCAGGTGTATCAAACATATATTAGTAATGTTTCAAGTGTGTATCAAAAGGTATCGAGTATATCAAAGTGTATGAGGTGCATCAAGTGCATCAATCAAATATATCAAGTATATCAGGTGTATCAAGGGGTGTATTAGGTGTATCAGATGTGTATAAGGTGTATCAAACATATATTAGTAACACGGGCATTTGTGACATTTTACCTCTTAATGTATGAACTGAGCTTCGTTTTTGTCATTTTCGCAAATAATAAAGTGTGTGTGCCATGGACTTAATTATTATAACTTATTTTTCCATTTTTGCAAGTGCACCTTATAATTATTGGGGGAATTTTTAAAAATAGTAGATTTTACAAAATATTTATAACCTATAACAAATTCTATCACTGATAGTCATTAATATGCTACAGTGATAGAAGACTACCAGTGATAGAATCCAAAATTTTGGTATAACTTATAAATATTTTAATTTATTTTGCTAATTTTAAAAATGTCCCTAATTATTATTACTTTTCCATTTTCTTTGACGAATCTAAAATTTTTCTACAACTCTGGGTAACGAGCTCACATGTCATCTTCCCTCTTCGATGTAGCCTCTTCAACTTGATGATTCCGCCACTAAACCTTTACTAAAGCAATTCCTCTGTTGCGAAGCATCTTTACCTCTCTAGCCAAAATCTCAACTGGTCGCTCTACATAGCTCAAATTCTCATCAATTTTCAATGGTTCGTAGTCCACTACATGAGACAAATCTACAACATACTTTCTCAACATCAAAAACATAGAAAACATTATGAATAATAGATAGTGATGGTAGCAATGCCAAACGATACGCCACAAGGCCAATTCGCTCTAAAATCTCAAACAGTCCAACAAAACAAGGACTTAATTTCCCTTTCTTTTCAAATCATAGAACACATTCATGGGTGCTACTTTTAAGAACACCTTATCTCCAACATCAAATTCAAAATCTTTTCGCCTCACATCATCATAACTTTTTTGTCTACTTTGTGTTGTTTGCATACGTGCTCTAATCTTTTGTGTAGCTTCATTAGTATATTGAACTAATTAAGAACCCATCAATCTCTAAACACCAAGCTCATTCAAATAAAAAGGAGATCTGCAACATTTACCATACAGGGCCTCAAATGGTGCCATGACAATAGTAGCCTGAAAACTATTATTATATGCAAACTTCATCATGAGAGTCCCAACTACCGAAAAATTTTAATGCACAAGCTCATAGCATATGCTCTAAAATTTGGTTTAAATGTTTCGTTTGACCATTAGTCTGTGGGTGAAAAGTTGCACTGAAATCTAACCTCGTACCCATGGCAGTCTGAAGTCCTTTCTAGAACATAGAAGTAAAACGTGCATCTCTGTCAGAAACAATCGATATGGGCACTCCATGCACTCACAATCTCGGTCAAATATAATTGTGCCTACTTACTGGCAGTATAAGTGAATTTTCTTAAGCTGAAATGAACTGATTTTGTAAGTCTGTCGACAACAACCCAAATCACTATATAACCCTTCAGGGTTTTAGGCAATCCTATAATAAAATCTATCGACACATTCTCCTACTTCCACTTGGGTACACCCAAAGGTTGCAGCAAACCTGTTGGTTTCTGTCTAGATGTTTTAACTTGCTGGCATACCAAGTACTTACTAACAAAATCTGCCACTTCTTTCTTCATATTACGCCACCAATAAACCTGTTTCAAATCTTGGTACATCTTTGTACTACATGGATGCATGAAAAATGGGGAACGATGAGCTTCAGTCAGCAAATCTATCTTAACTATAGTGTCTCCTGGCACACATAAACGACTCTCAAACAATAGCCGATCATCAGAGGATAAGGAGAACTCATTAGCTTGCCTTTTTTCTACAAGGTAACGTTTCTCAACCAAATAAGGATCATTACGCTGAGCAACAATAATCTTCTGTCTCAAAGTTGATTGTACCGTTAACTGAGCTAATTGTGAGGTGATTGCCCCTACTGATATAACAATCTCAGCTCTCTCGAAGTCTAGATGTAATGGGCCCTGTCTGGTAATAAGTGCTGTTGAATGTGATATTTTTCTGCTAAGAGCATCAACTACCACATTCAGCTTACCTAGATGATACAATATCTCACAGTCATAGTCCTGTACTAACTCAGACCATCTTTGCTCTCTTATATTTAACTCCTTTTAAGTGAACAAGTATTTTAGGCTCTTATGGTCAGTAAGGATCTGTATCTTCTCACCATATAAATAATGCCTCTAAATCTTAAGTGTAAAAACCACTTTTGCCAACTCTAAATCATGTGTAAGGTAATTCTGCTTATGACTGTTCAACTGATGAGAGGCATAAACAACCACCTTACCTTGTTACATCAAGACACAACCCAGTCCCTTCTTAGAGGCATCATTGTAAATCATAAAACTTCCAGATCCATCTTGCACTGTAAGGACTGGTGCAGTAACAGGCTTCTGCTTAAGATCCTAAAAGCTGCTCTCACATGTTGGGCTCCAAACAAAAGGAGTCCCTTTTCCTGGTCAATTGAGTCAAAGAAGTAGTTATACGAGAAAAGTCCTCCATAAACCTTCGATAATAATGTGCTAAACCCAGAAAGCTACAAACCTCATTGCCTATGGAAGGTCGATGCCAACTCGTAACAACTTTAGTCTCTGTTGGGTCCACAAAAACTCCCTCACTAGACACAACATGGATAAGAAAAGTCATCTACTTCAGCCACAACTCACACTTTGAAACCTTAGCATAAAGTTTATTGGCTCGAAGAGTCTCTAAAAACCTTAAGCAAATGCTCCTCATGCTCAGCCTCTGTCTTGGAGTGAACCAAGATATCATTAATAAAAACCATTACAAAAGTGTCTAAGAAATCCATAAACACCATGTTCATCAAATCCATGAATATGGTAGGAGCGTTTGTCAAACCAAAAGTCATTATAATGAATTCATAATGTCTATATCTGAAATCAAAGGCAGTATTAAGGATATCACTATCTCTAATCCTCAACTGGTGATAGCCTGAACGTAAATCAATCTTAGAGAACACAGTGGCTCCCTACAGCTGATCAAACAAATCATCAAATAGGGCTAAGGCATAATGCCCTAACACTGGTAGCGTACCTATCACGACTGTGTCAGTCTTCTCAACCTCAGATTTGTTGGTGGCAAATACTTCGCTTTGTTGTGGTGCTCTTGTCCCCTGACTGCTTTGGTAATCCCAATAAGTCTCAAAGGACACTTTTTAGTTGTATGTATCTTTTGCTTACACTTAAAGCAAAATAAACAACGACCCAAATGATTCTTTCCACAAGTATTGCACAACAGTTTCTCTCTGGCAGCTTCACATGCCTTAATGACGTTCTGCTGGTAACGATAATAGTCCCCGCATGATCTCAAGTTCTTGTGTGGAACTTCAACAGACTTCTGATCTACTTTCCTCTTTTGTCTAGATGATGTTCCCTTATCAAACCTCTATGGCTGAATTTCATCTTGCTGAATACTCATGTCTACTGCTAGACGCAGTGCTTTAGCCTGAGTAGAAGACTTCAAAGCTCGCACAAAACCTCTAATCTCATCCTTTAAACCTCTAACAAATCTCTTTACTCTGGTCTGCTTAGTATCAACTAACTTATGTGTGAAACGTAACAACATATCAAACTTCTGATCATACTCTTCTACTGTCATCTGTCCTTGCTTCAAATCCAAGAACTCCTAGGGTTTAACATCTCTAAGATTAGCAGAGAAGAACTTAGTGTAAAAGCACTCTTTATAATGCTTATATCAAAGTGATGATCCCAAAGGATGCACAGCAAGTGATGATCCTGTAGGACACTTGTAAGGTACACTACCCCATAGATAAAGTTAACAATTTTTCCCAGCCAATCCAACAGTTCATAATGGTTATATCAAAGTACAATTAAAACTATCAACATTTCTCCTTTTCTACACATAACCAGTAAAAATATACATTAGTGTATATCACAACTCAGTCAACCATATTAGTCATCAATCATCACATTTAAATCTACATGTCAGTCAAACCATCTCAGTTTACTATAATCCATACAGTCAATACTTTCAAACTTCAATATACATACAGCAGTCAAATCCTTTCAGTCAATACATTCCAATTTCATTATAGAGTCTAGTAGTAGAAATCTTTACCTTGACTTTATTTAAGCTCCTTTACCACACTAAAGTCCAACAAAGCAGCCTAAACATAAGTAAACGAAAGTCAAGCATTTACTCAAATTATTTCATCCATCTCGTTCACCCAAATGTGAACTTGACAACTTACCCACATCAATGGAGAATTGAACCCAAACCGAACCTATTTAAAATTCAAGGATTCGATCGTTATCCTCAAAGAGTTCCTTCAAGAAACAATATCAATTCAACTAATTAATCCAACACTACACCTCAATGTATTTAAAATGCAGAACCATAAAACCCACAAATACACACTTACCATTGAAACCCCGACGACAAAGCAGAAGCGACAAAGCACAGAACGAATCCAAACATTTGTCAATAAAACAGAACTAAGTGCGGCTTTGTAAGAACTCGACACACACAATGTAGATTTGAGGAAAAGGGATTAGCAAAGAACAATGCGCTCGGATGTGATGGATGGGTTTAGCCGGAGGGGAAATGCAACAAATTGACGACTGACTCTTACAAACGACAGATGAAAATGCGATAGCTAGTTGAGCTTCACAGACGAAGACCAATATGAACCAAACGATCGGACGACAAGAAAAAATTGGACGTTGCAGCTTGGGCTAATCGGAGACGTGACGACCGGATGAAATTTTTTTGACGTTCGGTGTAGGTGAGAGTCGATGGTGGAGTTAATCGAAGAAGGAAAGGGAAAGTAGAGAGGCTTTCGACTGTTGAAAAGTGAAGAAGAAGAAGAAGAAGAGAACAGCAAAAAAGAGGGAGTGAGGGCCCACGAAATGAGAAGGGTTTTAAAAATTAAAAATTTAATAATAATAATATATTAGAATTATTATTACTTTTCCATTTTCTTTTCCTTTTTGAATTCTTTTCTTTTCCATCAAATTAAATCTTTTCCTCATCAATCTTCAATAAAATAATACAGAAAAATCCTTAAAATCTTACTAAAATTGACAATTAAATTGAGAAAATACCTCAAATTTTGGGGTGTTACAACCTACTTCTTGGAAGATGGATTTTTAAAAACATAAGTCTACAAGGCTCGGTGAGGTTTTAAGAAAACATTTTCGCAATACCTTTACAAATATCATTTCATCAACTTGAGGTAGAAATATATCATTTCGCATAACACACATGTCACACCCCACCCCGAGCACCTGTTTACTGGGCCTGAGATATGGCGTGATGCTAATTGAAGCCATTCACCTTTGGAACATCTCCAACCGACCCTTGACTTGGAAATGTGAAACATTTACAGCAAAAGTCTTTAAACTTGAAATACTTAAATCCGTAGTGTGACACATTTGAAATTTCTTTTATAAATACCAAGGAAAAATATATCAAACATGAAAGTATAAACTCTTGAGTCAATACAGTAATGCTTTAAGCAAAGCAATTTCTTTTATGGTTAAAAACTAAGTTGGCCTAGCAATAGTAAGTTCAGCATGCAGAGAATCCACAATCTGTACCTAAAAAAGTAGAAAAATATTTTGAAAGTGTAAGTCGAAAGACTTAGTGAGCAGGTTTTAGAAAATAGGTTTTCATAAACATTTTTGTTATAAAACCGAAGCTTAAATACATTTGTCAATAAATAGTCATTTCATAACATGATACTTGAAACATTTGCTTAGCTTTTCGAAGACAATGTTCTATATCCACAGGTAGTATTTACCCTTTTGTCCTAAAACGAAACAATCATAGAGAAGTTATCCCCATCCTTTAAGGCATAAATATATACCCTTTCTAATGGCCTATAAACTATAGGCTTGTCAACCTTACCATCAGTATGGAGTTAACTACATATATACAATAGGTCTCATGATACATTCAGGCATGGAGAGAACATTTGAAAACATTGAAATAATTTCCTTGAACTTGATCATGAAATCATTCAAACATGGTATCACTTGAATAATAGTTCATAAACATTTATCATAAATCATAACTTGAAATAATTTGAAAAACATGTTTATAAATTATTTCACAAGCGTGGATTGAAAACATGTTTGATAAATAACATTTAAAAATGTTTTGTTACTCACAAGTTGCGTGTGAAGCTTAAAAACATGTTTAATAAATACTTTGGAAATAAATGTGTTACTCACAGCACTTGAACAAAGCCTTGATCATGAGATTCTTCGTTAGTCTCCTTGATCTATAAAATTTCATATTTTATCCTTAATTAATCTCTTGTACATAAAGATATTAAAGGAATGAAATTCTCATAGCAGAAGCTTGTGAACGTCGTGCAAATGGAATTCAATTTGAAACACACAAAAAATTAAGAGAAAATAACAGTAAAGCCTAAACATGCTCTAAGGAGGAAGAGAAAAAGAATTCTAACTTTGTAGAATCTCAAGAACACTAAGAACTCTTCGAATCCCCAAAGAACACCACGGAGTCTTCCTTATTATTCTCAAGGTGAAAATCAAAAGAGAGTTTGTGGACTTCTGTGATTTTGGTTTGGTGAAAAGCAAAACGTTTAGGAGAGATTTTCTTTTCTTCTTTTTGGAACAAAGATTAGATCGTAAAGCAGAGAAGAGAGATCATTCTTTCATTCTGTATCGTAACCAAAAATTATAAAGAGAGATGGAGGGAGAAGTTATCAAATAACTTTCTCCCTCTCCCTCATGTAGAATAACTCTCTTGAGAGTTATTATATTATTTAAGATTATATTAATTGAAATAATATAAAATCAATATAAATTTAAACTATATTATATCTCATATAATATAAATTTTATATTATATCATATATAATATAACCAATGGTTTAGATCTTATATAATCTATAGTTCTAATATGAATCGAATTCATATTAATTTTAACCTATAGTTTATTTATGAATCTTATTCATATTATTATTACTTGAATCATATTCAAATATTAACTTCTCTCATAAAAATTTATATTATAATGTATCAAAGACATATATTAATTGTATCATATACAATTTATTTCTTTTAATCAATTTGAACAATTTAAATTAAACCAAAATAAATTTGATTCTCATTTATCCTTATTGAGCTAACAAGAGGACCTTATGGACCTACAAATTAAAGCTCCAATGATATGAGATTAATTAATTAAACTTTTTAATTAAATTAATCTCTATTCATTAACTATTAGTTATTCCACTAAAGACTAATAGTTGTTACTGCAGATATATTTTTATGTCCATTAGATATAACTAATCAATAGTGCAATGACCCTTCATAAATTGCTCGTAAGCAAAGTTAGGCCAAAAATTACCATTACATCTAACTCCTTAAGTACCACTGATTCCTCTAATGAACAATAATTATAGTCCCACTATAATTGAACTCCTCTCGGGCCAAGAGAGAGTATGGTGCCACATTGTTCAAAACCTGGAATCAATCCTTAAGAGAGGAGTGAATTCCTTCTTGTATAGTTGTGTTTCCAGCTTTCCAATCGGACAAATCCCAAAAATGGTAGGCATATTAAGTCGGCAACATAGGCCACTTTCACCCATGTAAATCAAAGGATCGCCTTCATAGACTCGTTCACAACTCACTTAGGATTCAGGTTAAGTCACCTATGGACATCCTGGTGAAATGCAGTCTCAACTAGTAATTGTGTTAATAAGGGAGACTATTTATTTCATGATCGGTCTTATAGAAATTTTTGTATAGAATACTCCCGCTCTAATGTCTCGACATGAATGATTGGTATCAAATCATTTGTAGCACTTTAGAACAAGTATAATATCTACAAAGCATGTCGTATTCATAGTGTCACCAGGATAAAGTATCCAACCTTATCCATCTACTACAAATTATTTAGGTTTTCACTTAAACATGATCCACTTGCAGATATCCACATACATGTTTAGGTTACAAAAGATAACCTTGGATATTAGTTTATTGGTTTTGTAGGTTAATACAACTAAATGTCAAATAAAATAAAACACGTCAATTTATTAGATAAATAAAATGTTTGTATAATATATACAATTACAAACTAAAAGACCATGAGATTTAGGGCATCAACCCCAACAATCCAAAAGTCTTCTTGAAATTCCCAAAAATATCATGACAACTCAAAACAACCAAGAAACAATCCAACAGTGCCCAATAACATAGTAGATGGGGTTGTTCGTGCGCTTATGGACAAGGGGCCTTGCATGCTAACCTCACAATGAAGGGCGTACGCTGTGTGCCAAATTCG
>JBBPDI010000032.1:9641646-9674255 GCA_037974545.1 Cucumis variabilis | reverse complement strand
ATATATATTTTTATTGTAGTTTCTGTATATAATCACCGTGCCCAGATTTCAAGTTCATGAATTGAAACAATAATACATGAAATAATATCACACTTTTATTTCTAAAAAATTACCCAAACTAAAAATTAGATCAAAGTTGAAGAAATTACTCTAAACTAGTTGGCTAGGCATGTGAAGGTGACGACGGCTGGGCACGCAATGGTGGCGACAACTGGGCACGGTGGTGGCGACAATGGTTTCGAAGATGACTGAGCACGAACGATTTATGCGACAGAAGCACGAAGATGCGATTGAGCACAGCGGTGGGAAGGATTGACGGTGACTGAGGAGGAGTTTCTTATGGCCGAACAATTAGTTTCGAGCACGACGGTGATGGTACTGACTTGAACTTGAACAATTAGTTTCGGGCACGATGACAAATAGGAAGGATTGACGGTTGCTATATTAAAAAGAGAAGAGAAGGGAAGAAAACTAGGTTATAAGAGAAGAGAAGAGAAGGAAATCGAAGAAGCCAAAAGAGAAGAAAAGAAAAATTGGTAAAGTAAGAAAGAGAGGGAAATTTAGTTTTTAGAACCCAAAAAAAAATTAAAAAAGAAATTAAAAATGGAGAAGGTCATTAATGTCGGTTTTTAAAAATAAAAAAAATTGAAACAAATAAAAATGGATGGACCTTTAATGTCAGTTTAAAAACGACATTAAACCTATATCATTAATGTCGATTTAAAACCGACATTAATGATCCGCCTTTTCAAAAACGACATGAAAGACAATTTTATTTTTTCCACCTGACATTAAATGGCAAATTTCTTCTAGTGCATGTAACAATCATCAGCATTGCATGAAACACAAAACATAACAATCCATAATCATGTAATCCATAAAACATGCATAATCACCAAAATACACTAGTCATCAACTACAACATCTCATTATGCATTTTTGGCTACTATCAATGCATAATCACAAAATAGACTTAAATTTTGTTCGAATGTCAAGTAGTAAAATCTCTTACAACCCATCTATGCATTTTACCTACTGTCAATGCATAATCGATTAGTACATGCAATCTCTTAAGTTTACATTCGAAGGTTAAGTAGTAGAATCTCTTACAACTTATCTATGCAATTTACCAACTATCAATGCATAATTAATGCATAGATGTAGGCTCTCAAATTTTCATTTTAGGGTCTAGTAGTAAAATCTCATACCTGAGATGATCTAAAAATATTTCTTTGCTAAAAATCAATTTTTCTCAATTAAAACAAGTCCTAAACAATTACGAAAAAAATTCAATATCTTTAATTAATAAAATTATTAATGGCTAATATCCAAGAATTATTCCAAATTAATTTACCCAAAATTGAGGTTGAAACCAATTCAACCTTGATGGGAAAATTTCCACAATTAAATCTAAAAAAATTAGCTAATTAAACTGTGAAATCCCGATAGCGTACCACCAACGATAAGAGCCCTGTGAAAAGAATTCTGCATGAAGGAATTGCTAATAGTAGAACGAGCTTTGTGAAAGAATTACGTGAAGAAAGGTCACTACGCGAGGAAAGAACAACCAAATTCAATTAAGGTACGCCTAGAAATAGTGATATGACCTTGATGTCAGTAGGCCATCGACTGATTAGAGCCTGCTATCCAATCCAAATTCAAGATAAGGTTGCACAGAGATGCGTGATATTTCAAGATTAGGTTACCTCCTGCCGTTGATAAAGGTATTCATTTCTATATGGAAAAACTCACTAGAGAGGTCTATAAATAGAGGGACTCAAATAAGGTGAAGTTGCTTTTACCCTGAGCCACTAGAGAGAACTAAAGAGATTCTGAGGATTTTCGAGGATCCAAAACAAGCCAAAATTCGACGAAGAGTTACAAGAAGTGTAAAGGGAACTATTGACCGATGAAGCTGGGCTAAGTAGCTTGCAGACTGTAGCCGTGAGTGGTTCTCTTACCAAATATTTTCAAATTTCAAAGGATTCTAAAATGCATTTTTATTGAGACCGTGACTTTCATGATTTTCCTGTACACTAGAATTATACACTTTTCAATTTTTAAAATGCATACTACTTACAAACGAACAGGATTTACTGTACACTAGAATTGTACAATTAAATGATTTTTTTTTTTGGAGAAGGCATGAGAACATATAATGGTTGTATAAAATAATCTTTGTATCCTGTGCAATATAATGTCTCACATTTGCTGTATGTTCTAGTGTGGGATGCCTTATCCTTGCTATGTGATCTGAGATAAGATGCTTTATTCCTGCTCTGTGATTTGGAATAGAATGCCCTATTCATGTTGTGTGATCTTAAATAAGATGCCCCATGCTTGCTGTGTGATTTGGTATGAGATGTCCTTTGTTTGTTATGTGATATGGTATGAAATGCCCTTTGCTTGCTGTGTGACTGACATTGAAAGGCGTGTTATGCATAGTGAAATTGATGAAACTTGCAAAATACATTGAGAATACTCTACATGGCTACAACTCGACTAAAGAGTGTTCGAGGAACGATTATAAAGATGTGATAGAACATGCAGAATGATTCTACGAGCTGATTATGCAGTGTGCTATAGGCATACGATGCAATAAGACCTACAGTAAAAGAACCAAAGAGACGATTTTTATTTACAATGCATGAATTGTTGATAAGATGAAAATGCTTGAAAATGTAATGATTGACCCTCATGATGGTTATGTCACATGTTTTGACAAAATACCTATGTCGTGTTAAAGTGAATTTGAATTCCTATAAGTATTCATAAAAGACTCCACTAATTAGACGTTTTAGTCTAACCTTTTTAAATGTTTTGTTTTATTCCCCCTTCCCCTCCCCCCTTCCAGAACTTTCAGCCTTGATTGGCTACTGTGCCCTTGATAGCATCATTTTAATAGTGACTACTGTTTGTTTGCATAACATGTAATAGTTAGACAAAGAAGTCCATGTATTGTTTTGAGTCAGGTTCAAGGGGTTTTAATGAGCATTGTAAGTGGTACTAAAAGTACTTATAATTGAAATATCAATAAAGTCTCATTTTCTATGTTAAGTTTCTTCACGGTTGTTTTAAATTTCACTCACTAGGCGTTCGACGCGTTACTTCAAGGAGAATATTGCCTAGAATGTGTAGGTGGTCGTGTCTCATATCTATCATATAAAGTGGATAGAGCGGGGTGTGACAAATTGGTATTAGAGCATAAGTTTTTCAGAAAGGTCTTAGATAGAGTCATGCATGTAGAATCATGTGTAATATAGGAGTCTAACATATTGATGCGATAAAGGTAATATGGCATCACGAGGAAGGCCAAGGCGAGTCAAGAAAGTAGCAATAGAAGTTTAGCTACTGGGAGCTTCAATAGAACACAAGAATTTGATGAGGTATCTAGTAACCCACATTTTTTTTATGGCATCATGAGGAAGGCCAAGGTGAGTCAAAAAAGTAGCAATAGAAGTTTAGCTACTGGGAGCTTCAATAGAACACAAGAATCTGATGAGGTGTCTAGTATCCCACATTTTTTTATGGGAAGAAGATCCGAGGAAGGCATGCATAATCGTTTCCTCTAGAGGTTAGATGAAAGGTTTAACATCAAGAGGCTAAAGGCATTAGGGGTAACGACCTTTGCAGAAACCACTAATTCAGCTGACGCGAAAAAGTGGTTAAGTTTGTTTGAATTTTTTTTGGGGTGATGGACTGCTCTGAAGAGAGAAAAGTGAAATTAGCAACGTTTTTATTAAAATATGGCATAGAAGATTAGTGGATTCTCCACGCGGCAAGGGTAGGCAAGGAAGGCTCTATCGCATGGAAAGAATTTAGAAAGGATTTTAAGGATAAGTTCTACCCTCATTCCTTCTGTGATGCAAGGAGAAACAAGTTCATGAGTTTGGTTCAAGGCCACATTACTGTCACAGAGTATGAAAAACGATTTACTGAGTTGGCTAAGTATGCTTTATTCTTTGTGATTGATGAGACGGACAAGTCTAATCAGTTTGAAGAAGGCTTGAAAACTGAGATTAGGGCACCCATCATGGCCAAAATGGATTGGTCCGACCTTTCTAAACTAGTGGCAGCTGCCATAAGGGTTAAAAGATGCATGATGTACGATAAAATAATAAAAAATCTTGAAAAAGGACTCATATTAGTTAAGGCTTTAGCAGCTTGAGGGGCAACGAACGATGCATTGTGAATAGGTGCCAAGCTCTGGGCATCTAACAATGAGAAAATTTTAAGACTCGTTCCCCACATCCGTCTAGTTCTAGAATTAGCCATGGAGAGGGCTTTTAGAGGCAAAATCGAGGTCCATAAAAAGGAGGTACCTCAGTGTGGATGGATAATGTGCCCCAACGAAGGCCAACAGAGGGACATAATCCAAATTTTATGGAAAGAGGAGGCTTCCTAAAAAACTTTTTTAGTTGCAGACAACCAAGGCATGTTGACAAATATTGTCAAAACGTGGGACTTCAAGATAACCCACAGACTGTGTCTCAATCAATTAACCAGTCCTATTGGCAAGATAAAACAAAAGTTGTGCCTAGCGGAGTCAGAGGACTAGGAAGGCCCAAGTCACAAGAAAAGGTCTGTGTTATGACACAAAATGAGGCTAGCAAAAGCCCTCACGTGATCACAGGTTCGTTGATGGTTTATGATTCTTCTACTCTTGTGTTATTTAACTCTGGAGCTACATATTCTTTTATTTTTCTATCGCATACTAAGACGTTAAATCACAAGATCATTACAACAACTTGGTAGTTTCTCGATGCAGTACGACATCGAGGACGATTACAGAATGTGTCAGACACAACTTTCCCAACATTTTCTTCAACGTCGAGAAGGACGTTGGAAAAATCATGTTGGGAGACCCATTCCCGATGCAGGACAAAAAATGCGTCAGAGATTTCCCTTTTCCTAATATTCATTTGGCCGACGTCGTCAATGTGTCGGGGTAACCTATACAACTCTACTAATGTCCACATCACGTCGGAAGAATGTGTTTTCTGATGCTATGTCGTGGAACCTGTCTTCGATGCCATCTTACATGTGTCGCGGAAAGATTTTTTTCTCAATGTAGTACGTTCATCAGGAATAGTAATACGAGGTTTTTTTTTGTTTTTTTAAATTATTATTATTTTAATTTTTTTTGTTTCGATTGTAGTTTCTATTCGATTCCATTTCGATTTAATTTAAATAAAAACTAAACAACTAAAATAGTAAATAATATATCCAAATCGAAATTGTATTATAATTAAATAAACGTTTGTCACAAGAACAAAATTTTAAATTTGTTAAAAAAATTACATGAAAAAAGAAATTAAAATAATTTAGCCGTGAATGCTATACTGAACAGGTCTACACCTACAAGGTCAAAAAAAAAATTAAATTTAGATATAATATAAAATAAACAACGTTAAAGTTCAAAAATACGTACCGCAAGATCTCGACTCACAGTTCTCTCTGTGCTCGACTCATTTCTTCAATCTTCTTAATCATTTCTTCCATTTGTTTAGAGTGCAGTTCAGACATCCTTCTTTGCTCTTCAATCATGCATCTAGCTTCTTGCAAGACAACCATAATTAATTTAATTGCAAGACAACAATAATAAATCAACAACAAATTCCTAGTAGATCTAACAAATGAAACTATTAAAAAATAAACAACAATAAAAATTAAACTAAATGCTACCCCCCCCCCTCCAATTAATTTTTTATTCACCCCTTTTTACTTTTTAATTAAACACCCCTCCTAAAAATTCTAACCCAATCTTAAACCTCCTTTAATTTTTAATTCAACGATTCTAATCCAACCCTTCAATTTTTTATTAAACCCTTCCCCACCTAAAAATTCAAATTCAATTGACCCCCTTTTTTAAATTTCAATTCACTCCCCTCCCATTAATTTTTTACATCACCCCCTCTTTAAAAATTTGAATCCAATCCTAAACCCCCTTTAATTTTCGATTCAACGATTCTACAACACCTCCTAAAACATAATATTATTCCTCAAACATAATTTCTAATTCAAAACATAATTCAAAATCTTATTCCTAAAACAAAAACTAATTCAAAAACCAAATTTCTAATTCAAAACATAATTTCTAATCTAAATAAAAATAAATTACATCAAAACTAATATAAAACAAACCTACTTACCAATATGCAACGATGAGCAGTAAAAGACAGCGACAAAACGATGGGGAGTAGCGGGGACCGGCGGTGAGGTGAGAACTCTTTTTCTTCTTCTCAGGTCTCCCTCTTGTTTTCTTTCTCTTTTCTCTTTCGATTATGTTTTAAAGAATTATATATTAAAATAGAAACTCCCAACACTGCACGAAAATATCAGGATAGCCAACCTATTCTCGACGCATCACTCATGGCATCCAGAATAAATGCCCTTTTTCCCGACGTCGCTGACGTTGCGTTGGAGGAAGGCCACTAGTACAATTAATGCTTTTCCCCTTACCTGACATAACCCTATAGATGTCAAGAATGCCTACATAGTCTCGACGCCATTAGTAATGCATCGAGAATACATATACTTTTGCCTGAGTAATTCTGACATGTCTTATAATTGTGTCAAGAACAGAAACCTCCCCCGACGTCGAACATGGTTTGTTGGAAGAGACCCTCTTCTAGCGACATTTCTTTTCCTGACAATGTTTTATGCGTTAGGAAAATCTCGATTTCTTGTAGTGGATAGTACACTTAGAAGGTGGGTTAGTGATTCGCACTCCTTTGGGTAAAGTGTTTCTAGTAGAACTATTATGTAGGGATTGTAAAGTAAAGATTGAAAATGTCATAATGAATGTCGATTTCATTCTATTTAAGCTTGATGAACTGGATGTGATCTTGGGAATCAATTTTCTTACCACCATGTTGTATTGGACTACTCCAATAAGAAGGTACTACTAAGAGATCTTAGAAGGTTTGGAATCAAATTCATAGGCAATACGAAAATAAAATTGTCGGGGATCATATATGTGCTCAAGGCGGGAAGGTTAGTAAAGAAAAGGGCGTACCACTTACCTGGCATGTGTAATAATGGACACAAAGGCCCCACAAACTAACTCAAGTAAAGTGCCTATAGTTTGTAAATACTTGAAGGTATTCCTAGAAGAATTGAGTGCATTGTCGTAATAAGTGAGATTGAGTTCACGATTGAAGTAGCGCCTAATACTACACCCATTTCTCAAACCCCTTATCACATGGCACCGAGTGAACTGAATGAATTGAAAAACCAACTAGAGGAATTAGTGAAAAAAGGATACATTAGACCTAGTACTTCACCATAGGGACTCGTGTTCTGTTCATAAAGAAGAACAATGGATCATTGAGGTTGTGCATAGACTAACGATAATTGAACAAAGTAACCATCAAGAATAAGTACCCTTTGCCACAGATAGATGATCTCTTTGACCAATTGAAAGGATCCTCGGTGTTCTCCAAGATAGACTTGCATTTAGGCTATCACCAATTAAGGATTAAGGAGTAAGAGTACATACATAAGACAACATTCAGAACACGCTATGAGCATTATGAGTTCTTAGTAATTCCTTTCAGGTTAACCAAGGCACTAGCAACTTTTATGGACTTGATGAACAAAGTATTTCATTGCTATTTGGACCAGTTTTTCATTGTCTTCATAGATGACATTTTAGTCTACTCCAAAAAAGTGAAAAGATAAGAAAAAGACCTGAGAATCGTATTACAAACCTTACGTAAAGAAAAGTTATTTGCAAAGCTCAATAAGTGTGAGTTTTGGCTGAACCAAGTAATGTTCCTCAAGCACATTATATCCTCGAAAGAATGAAGGTGGACTCGTAAAGGGTCGAGGCAATCAAAACTTAGGAACGCCCCAAAACGGTTTATGAAGTTAGAAGCTTTCTTGGCTTGGCGGGCTACTACAGGCAATTCATGGAAGGATTTTCCAAGTTAGCCCTTCCTTTGACAATGCTTACGAAGAAAGCAACAAAGTTTAAGTAGTCGCAAGACTGCGAGAGGAGTTTTCAAGAATTAAAATGCAGAATTACTATGACATCCATTCTCACATTGCCTACGCCCAAAGAAAATTTGATCTTTTAGCGACGCATCCCACCAAGGTTTAGGATGCAAAAAAGGAAAGTAATAGCCTACGAGTTTAGACAACTGAAATCGTATAAACACAATTACACAACACATGACTCAGAGTTGGTGGCCATTGTCCATGCATTGAAAATATGGTGACATTATCTAATCAGAGAAAAGTGTAGCATCTTCATGGACCATAAAAGTCTGAGATATATATTTGACCAAAAGGAGTTAAATTTAAGACAAAAGTGTTAAATGGAGCTTATTAAACATTAAGGTTGCACTATGCGTACCACTTTAGAAAGGCCAACGTCGTGGTCGACACGTTGAGTAGAATGGGCCCTAGCATAAATAATGAAGGAAAAATAGTCTTACTAAATGAAATAAAGAGCTTCAAAGACATTATAAATGCAGGAATAACTGGAAACTTGATGGCACGCTTTTTGGTGAAGCCCACAGTTGAAGAGGAAATTGTTAGATGGCAACCTAAAGACCTTGAGTTGAGAAGGTTGGACGAGAAAGTAAGGTATGAAATGCGATCAAACTATGCGTTTAGAAAGCATGGCACGTTGTTAAAAGACAAAAGACTATGTGTCCCATAAAATAAGTCGTTGAACGCTAAAATCTTAGAGGAAGCTCATAGTTTGGCCTATGTGATGCACCATGAGAGTACTAAGATGTGTAGAACCTTGAGAGCCTATTATAGGTGGCCAGGGATACGGTGAGAGATAGCCGAGTTTGTAGTCAAATGTCTCATTTACCAACAAGTCAAACCTTAGTGACAGAAGACTAGTGGGTTGTTATGCCCGTTGCCCAATCCTAAATGGAAATGGGAACATATAACCATGAACTTATTATTTGGATTGCCTCGAATGCCAAGCGGTTGCAATGGAATTTTGGTAAATGTGGACATATTTACCAATATGACACGTTTCGTCCCTATTAAGCAATCATTTCCGTTGGACAAATTGGCTAAGTTGTATACTAATAAGAATTATAAGCCAATATGGAAGCCTAATGTCTGTAGTTTTGGATCGAGACTTGTAGCTCACTTTTAATTTCTCGCCAAAATTGCAATGGGAACTAAGTTGCATTTCAACACTGTATTCCACCCATAGACGGATGGTTAATCTGAAAGAACCATTCAAACAGTAGAGGATATATTGGGGGCCTTCGTTCTACAATTCAAAGGAAGTTGGAACGAGGCTTATCTTTGATTGAATTTTCTTAGAACAATAGTTATCATTTCAACATTGGAATGACCCCCTTTGAGGCTCTATATAGAAGGCGTTGCAGAACACCAGTTTGCTAGAAAGAAGTGTTCAAAAGGAGACTCTATGGACCAGAGCTAGTCCAGGAAATGATCGAGAACATAAAAGTAATCAAAGAAAATTTAAAGACTACTACGATAGGTAGAAGAGCTACGAAGACAATCGTTATAGGGCATTAGAACTGAAGGTGGGAGACAGAGTTTTCCTTAAACTATCACCATGGAAGGGGGCAATTAAATTTGGAAGGGAAAGAAAACTAAGGCCATAGTATGTAGGACCCTATTAGATTTTAGCACGTGTAGGGCCTGTGGTCTATAAGTTGAAATTGCTCATGGAATTGTCTAAGATCCACAATGTTTTTCATGTCTCCATGCTGATAAGGTTCTCGGGTGCCACATAATTTAAGATTATAACGTGGAAGGGGTCTGGATATTTCCATCGAGACTTCAAACACTAGCATGATGCTACACATGCTTGAGTGGAGATAGCGTAATGTAGGCGGGAATTGAACATCATTCCGTCTGGTGGTTTGTTTTATCATTCCCATGATTACCTGGTTCTGCACCTTGAGTTCTTGGTTCTTCAGTCTGAGCTCTTGCATTTCAGCCTTTAGTCCTTCAATTTAAGCTTGATGATGATGGTTTGCGTTGTCCAGTTTTAGTTCCAGTCTTGTAACTGCTTCTGACTTCGAAGTGCATCTCTTGGAAGTTGCTTTGACATTGGATTACATCTTCAAATCCACTTCTCATTGGTTTGCAAATGTAATCGTCAAAGAATTTGGGAGTGTAATCGTCATCATGACCATTTTCATCTTCCCTCACTGCCTCTTTCTATTTGGCATTTTGCATTGAAGCTTGTAAACTTTGCTTTGATGGTGAGGGGAAGGCTTGTCTCGACATCTACCTCAAGGTTGTTTTCTTCCCCCTTTGGAGTAGGTCATTAACTGCCTCTTCCAAAACTTCTCTTCTTGGTGACACCACAAGACTCAATGACACATCCTTTGTTTCCTTGAACGCGTCATCAATGAATGATAATGGGTCATAGAGGCTGAAATCTTGGAATAGGTCCTGATTGGACTCCTCCCCTTGATTAGTTAAGGGGTCTTCAAGGCTTGGCGATTTGGTTTGGTCAGGTAAGGTTGAGGCAAGAGTTTGAGGAGTTTCCTCTTACCGCAAAAGTGGGATATTGGTTGGGTCTTATGAAGACAAATAAAAAAAGATCAAATTAGCATGCCATCAGTAATAGCTTTGAATCACTAATAACATATTATCCATATGATAGCTTTAAATGAAATTGATATAGTTGCAACTTTTTTTGAAATAAATTATTGATTTCAAGTTATGCAATCAAATTTTATATCATTTAGAAATTCAAAGTTTAAGTTATCAATTGACCATTTCAATTTCTCCTTTGCTGATGAAGACCCACGGCTAACAGCGAACATTGACCATGAAAGCCTCTCATCTTCTATCTCCATCGCCATACTGCAAGAAAGACTTGCCTCCAATGATTTATCACTTCTTTGATTGTTCTACTTCTGACGTTATCTGTTTTTCTTCTTCACTTCATTGTTTCTATATTGGTATCTATTTCCTTGGAAATTTTTTTAGTTGTAATTGTTGTTGCTATTGGTTTTATAGCTCATTTTGGTTCAATTATTGGCTTCAATGTCTGCTCTATTATGTTGATTTGTCTTGAATGTATCTTTATTTTTTTTGTTGTAGGGTGTTTGTTGAATTTTTATAAAAAGTGTTTGTTTTCCTTTTTGTACAATTGTTTATCTGTGTGCTTTGATTGTTGTTGTAGGGTTTATCTATTTTCATTGTTATAGAGTTTACTAGTTGCTTGATTTTGTAATGCAACATTTATTCGTAGATATATCATCTTAATCTCTAAGTGATCGACTTAATAGGAGACTAGAATAGAATGATGCGATAAAAGGTGCTTTTCCTATCTACGTGTTGCTAATTTCCTAATGACATGCAAGTAGTACAAGTTTTCCTCTCGCTTACCCAAGTGTAAGCAAAGTGAGAGGTTTTTTGGGTAAGTCAGAGTCGAACACAAGAAATTTCTATCAAGCTTAGCTATACAATCTACTTCTCATTCTGGTGGTATACAATATCTATACAATATAAAGTAAATGTATATGTGTATTAAATAAACTATTTACATTAGAGATTTTGTAGAAGGTGACATGGAACGGTGTAGTTGTGGAAAGTGCACTAACTTGTATTAAAGAAATGTGAAGGAAGGTTCCATGTTGTAGGCGATTATGCCACGCGGTATTCCTTTATGCGATAGAGATCACTTAATCATCTTGTAATTAAGGCAGACACTTCTCAGTGCCAAAACATCACACTTGCTTACCTTTTTGGGATACAATTGATAAAGATTTATTAGGCAATAACTATCTAGATTTCATTACTTGTAAGGGTCACATTACCTTTCTTTTAAGGGTGACAACTTGTCGCCAAGATGGAGTTTGTTTCCAAACTTCTTTTTGTGCGCGTTTAACCATGCCCTTGCTACTTACTCTATTGAGCAGTTGGTGATGAATGTTGGCAAAGCGATGGAGTCAACTCAGCTAAACGCGATGATTATAAGTAAAAACCTCTTATCAATAATTTATCACAAGCCTAACTACTTATAACACTTTAACAGATGAACAATAAAGATTGAAGAGATAAAAACACTAGGCAGCGAAAGATTTTACAAAACCATTTCTCAATTTAATTTGGGCTAACTCCAAAATATCAATACATTGGCAAAATAATACAAAAACTAATTTTCTTATTGTAAGTTAAAGGCTAAGCATGCTTTCTAATTATAGATTAGAGAAAGAAAAACACACTTAGTTTGCTGCCTCTGACTCCACTAAAACGCCAAATTGGGACACCACCCATCATAGACCTTCCTATCCTTTGGGATAAGATTGGTTTGTAGGAACCAATTGGAATGAGAAAAAAATATTAGAAAGACTATTTTTGCAGAGAGCAAAAACATAAGTTTCATTAAGAAAAACTTTTTTTCTTCTGCATATTTATAACTCCCTTTTGAGAGTAGGAGAGAATTATGAGATTCTATGAATTTAAAAAATATTAAATTAATAGAAATTTCAAATATATTAATTAATTAATTATGAATTAATTAAATCATATTTTATTAATATTTTATTTAAATCATATTTAAGAATATCTCTCCAATATCTTACAGTTTTAAATTAATTTAATTAAATAAAATTTAATTAAATCAATTCAAACTAAACTATTAATTCTCCAATTAATTAATAGCTAAAGTAAATATCTTGTATTTAACTTAAATTAAATTCGAAGCATATTCAAATATAAATTTCGCTCATAACTAATAGTCTTAATATGAATCGAATTCACATTAAATTAATATTTGAACTCATTCAAATATTTTATCTCTCATAAATTAATTTTGAATCATATCCAAAATTAAATTTATTTAATAAAGTTTGATTAAAATATATAAATTTTATATTATAGTGTATCACCATACATTATACTAATTTCCAAATTAAATTTGAACATTTCAAATTACAACCAATATAAATAAATCTCATTATCTTTTACGAGCTAGGAAGGGGACCTAATGGACATACAAATCAAAAGCTACAACGATATGAGATTAATTGACTAATCTCATTAACCACATTAATCAATATTCATTAATAGTGTGTACACTCCACCAAATACTCACAGTTGAACTTTTCTCGTTGTAGATATATTGTGTCCACGTATATAGAACAATAACAATAAGTTAGTCCTTCACGAGTGTTCGTAACACCAGCTGGGTCAAATTATCGTTTTATCCCTAGGTTACCTCTAGTCCTTGAATACAAGCGCTTCTATAATAAACAACCTGTTTATGGTCAAACCAATAAATAATAACCCTTCTCGTGCCATGGAGAGGGTAGGGTCCGTTATTCAAGTCCCAGAGACACCATTTAAGGGAACACTCATCCATTTATCCTTAAGTTGGGAAGAAGTAAATTCTATCTTGTGTAATTATGTTTCCAGCTCTCTACTCGATCTTGTCCCCAAAATAAAAGCATATTGAGTCACCAATTTGGTCACTCTCACATGTACATATCAAAGGACAGTTCCTCACGAACAAGAGTTCATAATACACTCACTCACTTAGGATTAAGACTAAGTTACCTAGGTCATTCTAATGAAATAAAAACCTAACTAGTTAATGAAGTTACATCTGGTGGTTACAATTTCGTGGTCCGATCTTATGCAAACTCATTGCATAGGATAGTCTCACTCATATGTCACCTACACAAACACGTTGGTCATTGTATTTGTATCAAATACAAAGTGAGCTATATCCATAGTGTTACGAGGATAAGGTACCCGACCTTATCCCTATACTATAGACCATTTAAGCTGATCTTGAACATCGATCTCTATATGTCTTTACATACTGTTTAAGACGTATCAAACAACTTAGGATGTTAGTTTATTGGATTTGGGCTATTAAAACAAAACTAATAATATAATCAATAACATTTATTAAAATTATAATAATAACACTTTATTAATAATGATCAATGAATTATATTTAAAATTTATGAGTTTTAGGGCATAAATCCCAACAAAGATATGATAGATTGACAAGGAACAAAACTACAATATATTGATAGATGTAGGCCTTTCAACCATGTACAATATAAAAGTCAAACATTACCATGAAAGTACAAAAATGGAAAGTAAAGAGGGGGAGCCAAGCCGCAGAATAATCAAATGGCCACCCTTCACAATTTAAAAGTAATCTTAGGTTATACAGATAATTCACCATCACAAACATATCACAAAGCTATGCATATAGTTCTTTTACCATTATCACACAGTAATCCAACCCTGAATTGGAGATCCAGTAGTAAAACCTTTACCTTAGGTTATGCTAAGTTCCTTGCTACACATGAAACCACAATGCCACCTATGTATAACCAAAATTAAATTAAAAAATTTTGGCAACAAAGTTATTAAGTTAATGCCTTTAATGGGTAGTAGCAAAGTTATTAACTTGACGCCTTTAATGGGTAGTAGCAGTAGCAGTAGCAGTAGCAGTAATATTAGGAGTAACATTAGCAGTAGAAGTAGCAGTCGTAGCAGTAGTAGTAGCAGTAGCAGTAGTAGCAGCAACAACAGTAGCAATAGTAGCGTAGTAACAGTAGTAGTAGCAGCAGCAGCTGTAGTAGTATAACAAACAGGCATAATATTTACGACCCGTGTAACAAAATGAAAAAGCCCATGAAACTAGCCATTGTTTTTAAATATTTCAGGCTTTCCCTTTCTTTTCATCATCTTTCTTCTTTTCCTCTTATGCTATTTTTTTCTTTCCATCATATTTTTCTCTTCTTCTTGTGCAGTTTTTCTTTTATTTTTTTTCTTCAAACTGTTATTTGGTTCAAAATCATGTACCAAATATAAAAGATCTATTTTTTAGATTTTTCTTTCAACCTGTTCTTTGGTTGTTCCAAATATAGATGATCGTGAAAAAATTGTTGGATATTGGATAACCAAATCTAAACGATCGTGTACCAAAATAGTCAAATCTAAATGATCTTCTACGAAGAATCTTAAAAAATCATTTAGATTTTGGATAGTCAAATTTAAACGATCAAATTGAAATGATCACTTTTCAAATATAAACGATCGTGTACAAAAAAATCTTGAAAAAATTTGGTTACCCAAATCTAAACGATTGTGTACGAAACAATTATAAAAAAATCATTCAGATTTGGCTACCAAAATTTAAATGATCAAATCTAAACGATCATGTAGGAAAGAATAGTCAAATCTAAACAATTGTTTTCTAAATATATTACGCGCACTGAATGTCAATTAATCATTGAATATTTTTTGTATTTTCGATTATATGCCAATGGGCTTTTTTTTGTTTTTTGAAATTGTTTTATACCGTGTAAATATTTTGCCACTTTGTTGTATTTTTAAAAAGTCTCTAGAATAATATTTATCATTATTATTTTTTTTCCTTATACAATACAATATATATATATATATAGGACACTTACAAAAATGGCAAAACAAGTTATAATAATTAAATTCATAGCCAAATACTTTATTATTTGTGAAAATGGCAAAAGTAAAGTCTAGTTCACACATCAAGAGATAAAATGTCACAAATGCACTCATTACTAATATACATTTGAGACACCTAATACCCTTTTATACACCTGATACATTTGATAGATACACTTGATCCACTTGATACTCTTTGATACCTTTTGATACACACCTGAAAGATCTTGATACACACAATACTCCTCGTTACACTTGATTCTTCTTGACATATTTGATGCCCCTTAGGCCTTGATACACTTGATTCGTTTGATACACTTAAAGGTTTCACTTATAAGTTTGACACTTGATACACCGCTAATAAACTTTTTATGCTTCATTGGTACACTCAACAAATTTGATACGTTTTATGTACATGATATGTTTAATACACCCGATGCACTACAGATACACTTAATATTCTTCACTTATACATTTAATTGATTAAATACCCTCGATATGCTTGAAGTCCTACTTATACACTTGATATACTATTGATATACACTTGTAAACTTGATTCATATACTTGATCATGATTTACTTTACTGATATGCTTTAACAATATATTGTCGATATACTTGATAATGATACACTGAGTTATATCATTTATATATAATTAATAGTACTATAATGAATTGCATAAAATTTGAAAAAAAGGAAATCACGTAGTAAATATACCAACCAACTAATACATATAATATAAGTATATCACAACATTTATATACAAAACTGAGATGAAGTAAAACCAAAAAAAAATTAAAAGAATAAAATAAAATCTTTTGAAATCAAATTCAACTTAAAATACACATCGAAGAGAGTAAAAAAAAATACAAATAAAGTTAAATTATTCTTATCAACAACCATTATATTTCATGTTGCAATTATTGTACTATTGAATTCTAAAATGAACATTAAGACAAAAAGAACAAATAATTTTTCTCGTATAAGAATAAATAAACAATTAGGGCCTTAAAAAGTGAGAGAATAAATAAATAATGAGTAAGGCATTAAAAAGAGGAAGAGAAATAAGTTATTGAAGGGTAGTTTAGGAATAAAAACAAATTTAAGATGGAGAGTATTTTTATAAGTGAAAATTTTTCCATATTTGCAACATTCTAAAACAATTTACTATATTTTTTATATCATATTTTCAAAATGCTATCTATACACACACGTCTATACATTTTTTATTCCCATTCTCTTTCCTTATCCAATTTCTTAAATGCACAAAATTTAGGCATTTATAACTAATAATAATAATAATAATACTTTATTATTATTATAAATGTAAACTATTCTAATTAGGAGTAAAATCATTTGTTGCCTTATTTACTTGTACGTGACTTGTATTTATCCTCTAATTCTCTTAGACGTAAAGATACACGTAATATTTATCAACAAAATATTCACCACATATTATCAGAGCCTAAACCTTTAACCTAGGTCTTGTGTACTATACCAGCCGTCGACGTAGCTCCTCCCTATCGTGAAGATTGCCAGCAACGACATCGTCTATGTTCCTTAATTGCTCTTCGTCCAGATCCATCTCTGTTCTTCGTTTAGGTCTATTCACTCATCTTCGTTTTTTGTTCATTCACACGCCCGCCTCCAGATCCGTCTGTTCGTCTCTGTTTGATCTTGTTTTATCGTTCATCTTTGTTCGATCCCATCTGAACCATCGAACCTATCTCTGTTTGTGCAACTGTCTTTATATCTAGTACACGATCCCAACCGTCTTCGAACCTGTCTGTAATCTTCTGCTCTGATAGCTCATCTCTCTGTTTGGCTCTTCGTTGATTCAGCACAATCATCTTCTCAAATCTATATCGATTTTGGCCAAGCTCCTCGAATCTGCTCAGATCTGACCCGATTACTTCTTACATTCAGCTCCTTGATTTCCTTTAGTCTTTCCTACTCAGTAACTCGTGGATTCCTCAGAGGTTAGCTTCAATGGAGAAATACCATATTATTTGCCCTATAGCACAATCCTTGATGGCAACAATTATCTCACTTGGGCAAATCAAATGAAAAGCTTTATAATTGAGCGAAAACTATGACGGATCTATCATCTCTTTCCATCCATTGAAATCAACTATCTTTCTTAACGACCCAACTTTTCAAATTAAGTTGAAGTCATTATTTCAAACAAAAACACTTTAGTTAACACAAAATAGACACATTAAGCTTTTATTTGAAACAATAAAGAAAGTCAAAGAAGCTTTATTCGAGCTCTATTTTAAACAAAATAAAAATTCTGAAGTATCGTTTATAATCACTTAGAAACAAACGTTCTAAACATGAAACTCATTTTAAATCCTCAAAATTGGAAAAACAGTAAAAATAACTAAGCAAAAGAAATTTTTGAAGAAAGTTCCCCTATGGCGATCACGTCTTCTTCTTGTCCCTCATCGATCTGTCTCTTGTATTACCTTTGTCTGAAAAGTTAAACATAAAAGGGTGAGTATAAATATACCCAATAAAAGACCCACTACTAGTCCCGTTAGGAATAAAATTGTTAACTTTCTATTAGGGGTACCTTGCATCATAACAGTCTCGTGATCTTGTAGGATGTACATAATCAGTCTAATGCTCTCGAAGGATGCATATATCAATCTAGTGCTCTGCATGATGCACATGTCAATCTAGTGCTTCCGATGGATGCACAATAGGTGGTGATCCCGTGGGACACCTGCAAGGCACACTACTCCATAGATAAAGCTAACAATTTTCCCTAAGTCTATTCTAACTATTTAAGCAGTCAACTCAAAATATAGTCCTAGCTACCATCATCATATAATATTTCAGTCCAACATAAATACAGTCAATTTACCCATACTAATACATAATCAAGCATTAGCATAACGATTCGTTAAACAATCAAACTATACATAGGTGTCATCCACCTTAGTTCAATATAACACTATCCATACATTAATATATCAGTCAACCATCCTCAATTTAGTGTATCCATCAAAACATTCAAATCTACATAACAGTTGAATCCCTCTCAGTCAATACATTCCAACTTCAATATAGGGTCTAATAGTAAAAATCTGTTACCTTATTGTTACCTAAGCTTCTTGATCAAACTAAAATCCAACGAAACAAAACTAAACACCAAGATAAGAAACTCAACATTTTCTCCAACAATAACGTCCACTTAAATTCAACCATTGTGAAATTCACAACTTACCCAATTAAATGGAGAATTGAACTCCAACCAACTTTCGTGAACCCAAGAAATTCAAACACTGACCACAATTTACACCTTCAAAAAACAATACTAACCAATCGATTAATTCGACATTACACCTCAACGAAACTACAAAGTAGAAACCATTGAACCCACTATTACAAACTTACCACCAAAACCCAATAATCCTTATGGAGTGGTAAAGACGGCAGCGACATGCAACTTGAATCAAAACGACGTGCGAAACTTGCAACTCACAGCTTGAAAATGAGGAAATCGTGTGACAGCGCTTCGCGATCGGAGGCAGAACGGGTACTCGACACTGACTCGAACAATGCAAGGCTTCAATTGGGCTTCAACGGAACAGAAGTGGCTCAAGATGCATGGTGTAGGTGGTCGACGAAGCAGGAAAATGTAACGGTGGCTTCGAAAATTGGAGAAACGACGTGGACCAACAAAGAACGCTTCGTCTTGACTAACGGTGTTAGGACAACGACTGAGTGCTAGGTGTTTGGCTCATGAGGTAGACAACTAAGCTGAACTGAGAGGAAGAACGAAGGGAAAACGAGCGACAGCTAGGGCTATAGTCGTGCAAGAGGAAGAATGGTGAAGGAGAAAGGTTGCATGCGAAACGAGAAGGAGAAAAAAATAAATAGTAATAATAATAATAATAATAATAATATATATAATTTATCTTGGGGTTTTACATCTCTCCTCATTATTTATCTTACTTTCCAGCAATTATAATTATATTTTATTATATAATTTAACTTTACTCTTTTCCATATTAATTATTTATACAAAACCAAATAATTAATATCATATTCCACAAAAGTCCAAATTCTTAATTAAATATACATGCTCATATATAAAAATATACTTAATTAATTCAAACTTTTCCTTTTTAAATCACAAATCAACTTAAATTCTCAATTCTTTTTAATTAATCAAATCCTTTTCCAGTAAATCAGTTACTTTAAAATTTCATAAATTTCAACCGGAATTATATTAACCCAATAATTCAATTCTAGCTTCAATATTCAAGATAACACCCAACTAATTGAAGATAATTAATAAAACTTCCTTAAAAATTTGAGATGTTACGTTTCTTTCCTAATAATTATATTACAATATATAATTGGGGCATATTTAAAAATAGCAAAATAAATTAAAATATATTCAATCTATAGAATTTTTTTGATTCTATCAATGATAGAAACTGAATAGACTTCTATCACTGTCTATCAATGTTACTGGAATAAGGATATCAGTGTTTATCAAATGTTTATTATGGATAGAATCTGAAATTTTGATATAGCTTGTAAATATTTGGGACACTTGGAAAAATGGAAAAATAAGTTATAATAATTAAGTTCATAGCACACACACTTTATTATTTACGAAAATGATAAAAATAAGTCCAACTCACACATCAAGAGGTAAAATGTCACAAATCCCCTCGTTACTAATATACGTTTGATACATCTTATACACGTCTGATACACCTAATACCCCTTGATACACCTGATACTCTTTGATACCCACCTGAAGCATCTTGATATACATAATAATACTCTTCGTTACACTTGATTCTTCTTGATACATTTGATACCCCTAGGGCTTGATAGTTTGATACACTTAAAGATTCACTTATAAGTTTGATACGCCGCTAATAAACTTGTTATGCTTCATTGGTACACTCAATAAATTTGATATGTTTGTTGTACATGATATGTTTGATACACCCGATGCACTACCGATACACTTAGTATTCTTCACTTATATATTTAATTGATTAAATACATTTGATATGCTTGAATTTCTACTTATACACTTGTAAACTTAATTCATATACTTGATAATGATTCACTTTACTAATATGCTTTAACAATATATTGTTAATATAATTGATAATGATACACTGAGTTACCTCATTCATATACTTAATAATACTTTAATGAACTAAAAAAATTTGAAAAAACAAAAATCACATAGTTAGTATATTAACCAACTATAGCATATAAGATAAGTATATCACAACATTAATATACAAAACTGAGACAGAGTAAAACTAAAACAAAATCAATGTAAAAAAATAAAACAAAATCATTTGGAATCAAATTCAACTTAAAATACACATTGAAGAAGTAAAAAAAAAAATATCACAAATGAAGTTAAATTACTCCGATCAACAACCATTATATTTCATATTGCAATTATTGTACTATTGATCTTCTAAAATCAAGATTAAGACAAAAAGAATAAATAATTTTGCTAGTATACGAATAAATAAATAATTTGGACCTTAAAAGTGAGAGAATAATTAAATAATGAGTAAGGCATTAAAAAGAGGAAGAGAAATAAGTTATTGAAGGGTAGTTTCAGAATAATAACAAATTTAAGATGGAGAGTATTTTTATAAGTAAAAATTTTATCATATTTGTAAAATTCTAAAACAATGTGCTATAGTTGATATATCATATTCTCAAAATACTATCATATGCAATTTCCCCTAAATATTTTGTCAAATTTTCCATTTTTGACAAATTTTGTATATAATAATCAGATTTTCTTTTAAATCATATTCCTTCTCTTTCTTCATTTACCCAATCATATTAACCTCTCTCCTCAATCAATATTTATCTTTATCCAAATAATTAATTATATTTGACAATAATTAATTTTTCACAAATAAAATTATCTTTATCATTTTCCATAATAATTATATGTATAAATATATATAATTAACCATAATTCTACCAACACTGAAATTCAATAATTATTAAATATTCCCACAAAAAAATATTTAATTAATTTTAATTTCAACAAACCAAATAATTCTCATTCAAATAACTCAAAATAAAACTCAATAAACTCAAACATAATTAAATAAAATTAATTTAATTAAATTAAAAATTACCTTAATTTTTTAGACGTTGCTGTTGGTTTTTTATCGTGCTCTATAATAATTTTATGAGTAATTGTTTTATTATTTAATTATTAAATAAAAGTTATTACTCTCATTATTATGCAATTGCTTGTTATTGTATAATAATATTCATGAATATGTTATTATATTCTAATTGTCCCTAATCGATTATCATTGTAGGAACATTAATAGATTAAGATTATTATGAGTTATAGTTGATAATCATAGGATGATTATATATAAAGACATAAATTATAATCATATTTTCTTATTAGAGAATAAGAATTAGACTGACTCCTTTTGAGATTATTACATGGACATGTGTCATAAATAATCTAAAAAAATTGATTGTTTTGATCCATAGACCTGAGATTATCATAGTGTCAAACATAAGAATTAATCTATTATGATACAATCAAACGTTATCTTTAATCGGATAATTATAAAAGGTTGTACTTGAATATGTTAAGAACTATGTATGTAACGCTCCAAAAATTAAGATAATTTTTTGAGTTAATTATCTTAGTTTTTTTAATTATGTTTAATTTATTGCACGTTATTTTTTAAGATTATTTAGTTTTGTGGAAATTGAAATTAATTAAATAATTTAGGTGTTATTTAATTAAATTGAAGAGTGGAAATTTTCTTGTAGATTTGATGATTATGTGTATATGGATACATAAATATAATTATTATGGAAAAGAGAAAAGGATAAATTAATTATTGAGGCTATAATTATTTAAGGAAAATGTATTGTATTTTGGAAAGAAGATAAACATAAATTAATTATTGAAGGTTGATTTTTGAAAAGATATTTATTGAGAAAAAAAGAAAAATAATTATATTATGGAAAAATATAATTTTTTGGAGAAGTAAAGTTAATTATATGATGAAATATAATTATAATTGTTGGAAAATAAGATAATTTATAAGGAGAGAAATGGTTGATTTGATTAGATGAGAAAAGATGATCAATTTAAATGAGAGAGAGAATATTGGTCTAAATAAATATATATGTTTATTATATATTTTGGTGAGAGAGTAATATAATAATAAAGGAGTATTATTATTATTATTATTATTTATGGTTATAAAGGTCTAAGATTTGATGCATTTAAAGAATTTATTAAGGAAGGATATAATTGGAGTATATATATATATTTATTAGTATTATATACATATTCAAAAAAATATTAATAATGAAAATAAAAAATATTAGTATTATTATTATTTGAGTCTATAAATAGTATTGAAATGCTCAAATTGAAAAAAAAAAAGTTTTTTTTTGAAAGGTATTGTAATAAATGCTGGGGTGGGGATTTGAACCCAGGATCTTCTGTCCACAGGTCCATACAGGTGTCAGCTGAGCTAAGCTCTTGTTGGTAAAAAAAAAAAAAAAGATTTTCATCTTCTTTACTTAGGTAACCCTCTCCTTGAAAAGTTCTTTTAGCAAATCTTGAAGATTTAAATGACAAATTTTTCTTCCAAGGTTGAATTAGTTTCAACCTCAATTTTGGGTAAGTTAATTTGAGAGAATTTTTTTCTGATAACCAATTGTTAATTTTATTAATTCTGATATTGAAATTTCCTTTCATGATTAGGATCGATCTAATTGGAGATTTTTTACTGTCAAGTTAAAATTATTTTGTTTGGCTAAATTCTCAGGTAAGAGATTCAACTACTAGACCTTTGAACATGAACTTAGAGATTGCATGTATTTTCTATTATGTATTAACGTAGCTAAGATGCATAATGTGTTCATGTTGATGACTGGTATGTTTATGATGCATGAAATATTAATCATATGATAAAGACGTGTAATGATTGATATTCATGTCATGTCATTATGTTATGATGTTTACGATATGCTACATGTTATGGATGAGTGTTGTGCTAACTTTTTTTATTAGGATCGTACCCATATGGGTGTCCCTCGTGATCACCACCTTTTTATGACTGATGCGAGTTCGACGAGATCACTAGCTTGTCATGTTATGTTTTATGAGTTGTCGGACGGGGTCATTTACAGTCTGATTCTCTTAGGTGTTTTCTTTGGGCTCACTGAGAGCCTAGCTGTGTCTCTATGGGATCACGAGATAGCGTGTTCATAAGTACGATAGTTTCAAGTACTTCCTTACGAAACCCTAATGGAAAGTTAACAGACACCTAGCTGAACTAGTAGTGAGTCCCTTACTGAGTATATGTATATACTCATTCTTTTCTATGTTTAATATTTTAGGAAAAAGTAAAGACAGAGGAAAGATGGCGAGCGACAAAAAGGATCAGTGACATGCCATATTGGGACATAGTTGTAGGAAATGTAAGAAAAGAAACAAAAGGAAGTGAATAGAAAGAAAGGAATAAAAGAAAATGCAACAAGAAGAAAATGAGAAGAAGAAAAAAAAGGCAAATCAGCCAGGTGAGGAAGGGGGAAATTGAGCTTCCAATAGAGAGCACTTCTCTGCCTGATGCTAATTTTAAAGGGTTAGCCAAAAGGGCCCAAGAAAGAATAGCGAAAGAAATTTGTGCCCTTGGAAGAAGAAGTGAAGAGAAAGAGTTGAAGGCAGAAGTGAAGGAGGAAGTTGCCAAAGGGTTTGAGAAAGAAAGCGATAGAAATAATCTATCGTAGGAGGAAGTGCTCATTCGCAAGAAAGGAAGAAGAGAAATACAATAAAAAAGTTCTTGTGGGCATAGGTAGAGGGAAAGTGAGAAGAAAAATTGAGACGTCATCACCATCCAAACGACAAGGATAAATCAAATCCCCCAAAATCAACTAAGAATATGAAGGGGTTAAAGAAAGGGAGGTGATGACATTGAAGACGAGATGGAGAGGAAAACTTAGAATTGAAGAGTGGACAATCCCTTAAGGCTGAGGAATCCAAGGACATCTTGTCACATGCCCATCGCCTTAACCTCTATGTTACAATTTAAACCCTCTGAGGACAAATCATTCAAACTCCTCTCCATTCCAAAACGCTAACACCCCACTTACAACTCTTTAAGGCAAAACCCTCATCGCCAACTTCCCTTTTAGATTTCCTTCAACACGTTCTAACTCAGCAGCACAAGTGAGGATGAATTCACTAGAACCATCTCTACAAGGACCTCATTTACCTTTGAAACCTTAAAAGGATTTTCTAAACTTTAAAATTTTCAATTCTTTTGTAGTACTAATTTCGCGTTATGTAATTTATATTCCTTTGTACTTATGTTCCTTTCAATATAGTTACAACTTTTGATATAATTCTTTTGCATTTAATATTTCTTGTTGCAAGCTTGGTTCTCCACTTTTTAGCATTTTAATTTTTCTTTATGCCTCAATGATAACTCCAATGAAATAAATTATGCAAAATAAGGTTTCATTTGTTATTTAGACGTTGAACTTGTTAAGGAACCTTACTTACGAAAGATTTCTATAGTTTATTAGGTGAGCAAGCTTTACCTCAAACCTCTTTTGTAATATGTTTTTGCAAATAATCTTATCATTCACTTTTAGCAATTAAAACATCGCTAACCTCTAAATTTAGGGGTGTGCAAGATTTTTGCTAAAGCTTTTGAAAAGTTGTTGTAAAATCCTCCAGTGCATCCTTAAAAAAATAAGGTGTTTTAACAAAAGTTAAATCTTCACCAAAAATCTAAAAATTTTGATTTTTTTTTTTGTATTGAATCACAATAGCAACTCTTATGTTGCCTTCTCTCACAAAAATAAGAATCACAATGATGTGGATTCAATCAATAATCCATTGCATATACCTGAAGGACCAATCACAAGGAGCAAGACAAAGAAGATACAAGAGGCTTTCACACTGCATGTTCAAAAGTTGGCAAATACACAACAAGAGGCCGAGAATTTTAAACCCAAATTTTTGTATAATGTTAGTTCAACAATTCAATAAGAGAATGGAATCAAAATAGCATGGGAAAAGTTGTGTGGTTTGGAAGATGGCATGAGGGATAAAAAAATGTGCAGAATTTGTAAAGAGGTGGTTGTCCAACTTGCATCTCTTGGGATTTTGTGATGTCAAAAGTTGCCATAATGAGGAGCGAATTACATAGCACATATTTAAGAAAATTTAAAACAATTATATCTTTTTTTAGTTTTTGAGAAATGACTGCTCGTTTGATGTGCAATCAAGTTTTAAATTCCTAGGTCTTATTTTCTATAATTTGCAATTAAGTGTATTTGAATGACTTTTGAGTTCCTTGGTCAATCCATGACCATTTGTCCAATAAAAAGGCTTGTAATGCTCATGAAAAGGATATGATGAATACTAAAAAGCTTTTGCTTATTCAACCCCTTCGGTGTTGTCTTTTCTTTCAAATCTTGTCTTAGGTTTGATGTTCAATCGATTCATTGGATTAGTTTTTGATCAATCTAATTCTGGAGTGAGTCTTCTTAGGATTTAGGAGTGGCCATCATAGATTCTAAGTTTGATCTAAGATTTAGAAATACATCGTACATAAGCATTATGCATGTTTTACACGATTTCCATGTCTTAACGCATGATGATTAAAAAGGAAGAAACTAGTGAATCACAAGGGACATCTCACACAAAGGCCACGCAATGGGAACTCATTTGGCGACTAATACCTCTAGGTGAAGAACTACATCATCACGTGAGGAAGATTCACTAAACGACAAGGATGGCAGTTGAAGTTGATGTAATGTGACAAGACTGCTATCAGGACTGAAATGATCATAATAATAAAAATTTCCCACCAAAAGTTGTCTATAAAAATTCTCCTTCTTCACCAAAGCAATGGAGGCCTGCATGGGACAAGGAAAGGCCTGAAGGGGCCAAGGTCTAGAGAGAAGGGTGTAAAGGAATAGCCTTTCTGTCAGTTGTAAAGGGTTTCTTCTTCTTTTTTGGTCGTACTAGAAGTGAGAGGTTAGAGTTTGAGTGGTGAAGGTTCCATTTTCCTATCCCTTTAACTTGTGATACTCTTCATCTTCTTTGTCTTCTACTTTTTGTATTTCTTTGTAATATATGTTGTTCATATTGTACAATGGCCGAAGTCCTGCATTATTTAATATATATTACATGTTTATACCTTTTCAATCAATCGTTTATTGGCTTTTCACTTGTCAATGTCTTGTTAGTAGTTAGGTTTGTGATAAGTTCTTAATAAGAAGTCTAACTTATAATTCATATCACGTTAGTTGAGCTAATTCCATCGCTTGGCCAGCGTAAGTTGCCAACTACTCAATAGGGTAGGTAGTAAAGACATGTAAGTCCTCATCCCATTCTCCATTTAAAATATATTAATAGTTTATAAGTTGTAAAAAAAACAAGGTTTGAATCCATTTATAATTTCTCTAAAGGTTAAGTCTTTATGCTGAAAAAATTTTAGAATCAATTTTATTTGGGTGATGGTAAAGCAATTTAATAAGTCCTGGAAAAATTATGAAAATAACAATTTGAGGTTTAATTTTTAAAATAAGGGCAATATGGTCATCTCTCCTCCTTCTTCTTATTTTTAGTTTTTTTTATAAAATAAAAAGAAAAAGAAAAAGAATGAAAAAGAAAAATAATTAAAATCTAGAGTTTTCTTCCTCATTCTCTTCGAAATGTCTCACGTTCGAAAACCCCTCTTTCTCTCCTTCACGTCGACGCCACCACCAACCTTCACCGCTGATGCACCGCTCGACTCGCCTGATAATATCCAGTAAGCCTCACAGTCTGCTATCCTTGTAGATTTGAAGCTGGCAGCTTTATGTCATCATCGACAAGCTCGCATCGAACCTGCAATTCGTGTCTAACCAGCCATGAGCCGCTCCTCCGATGTTGGATGATGACAACATGCTACGTTGCCAAGCTTCACGTCTGTGTGTAGTTGAGTTGTGAAACTACATTTCTTTCGGTATTGCTTAGTTTTTCTTGCCTCCGGTAGTTGGATCTTCGAGTTTTGGATAAGAGTTTGCTTATTTTGTGCTTTTAGTTGGATTTGTTGAACGTTTTCGAATATCCATTGAGTTTCAACTTGGTTTTCACAATACCCATTTATCTTGATGCTAGAATTAAATATTAGAGGAGTTTCAGCTGTTGTCAAGCCATTCGGGAGCTTGAAATCAAGTGTTTTAACACAACTTTGGTAAGATTCTAAACTTACTGGAGTCAATCTTAAGTATCCATCTAATCTTAATGATATCTTTAAATAACTCATAATGGTGGATGTTTGATTTCGAAGTTAGAAAGTCGTTAGGGTACTGTCCTTTTAGAATTAAGGCTACTCTGATAAATGTTAGATAAGATTTCATTGATAGTTGATTTTCCATGTAATTCTTGAACACCGATTGAATTTTAGCTTCAAATTAGTGATAACTATTAAGTGTTTAGGGCAAAATAATTTTACCCATAATTTTGGATGCTAGACTTGAGTTTAGAAAGCCATTTGAATGTTGTCCATTGAAGCTGAGGTTAATTGTAAGCCTTTGGTAAGATATTGGAAATATCTAGTAAGTTTTCTTAGACTCTTTTGAATACTCATTTAGTGTTGGAATGAAATTTATGTTACCCATGTCGTTTTGTATGAGAGATTGAGGATTTGGAGAACTTGAAAGCCTAGATCAATACATTTAAAGTCGTTTTAGACAAGCTTGGATAAATTCCTAAGTTATTGACTCGTTAGTTCGACGTTGAGATTTGTCAATGGATTTAAATTCTCTCAATCTATTAATATTGGATTTAAGGGCGTATTATTTGAGGGATCCATTAAGTTTGACTCAAGTCTAGATACTCTTTGGATTAAGAGTTTAGATTCAGAGTTTAAAGGTGCAAAGGTGAAACTTAGGCCTAAATCAAGACTTTTGGGAAATACTTCAATTCAAAATTTAGGAAGTGTTTATTAAGTTGTTTAACTCATGGTAATTTAATCGGTATAAATCTCAAGCATCGTCGATAATGGAGATAAAATTGTATCTACATAAAAGACCCGTTGAGTTTGAACTAAGTGGGATGCTCATGGGGTTAAGTATCCAAATTTCAAGTTTAAGGGTTTGTAGGTGAAAAGTCTAGTCTAATCTAAGGCAAATTGAGAATTCAAGGACTTTAGAAACTAAAACAGTTTATGTTGGCCTTATGAAATGATTTGAAGATTGTTGTGTCATCTTTCTTTGTGAAGCTAACGGATAGATCTAAATCTTTGTATCAGGCCAAACTGAAGTAGGAAAAGCGTATAATCCTAGGAGATTGAATTTTTGACTGAGTGGCTCATTTTTAAGCTTTGTTTGTACTTGTACATGTTATTTATGATATAGTTTGGAAACTATTGTGATTTTAACTTGTTATGACTACGTTTCCATTTATGCTTAAAGGACATGTTTACTCACGATGATTTTAAGAATGTGTATGTTTTGAATTTTTATAAAAATGTTATTCTAAAAGTATGTGTTGATGACTAAGGATTGGAATCACTTTATGAAAATGTGTTTTCTGACCATGTTTGGCTTTTAAGCATGAAAAATGTGATTTTATGAATGATAGTGATTTATCCATAAGTTACACGAATGCATTTCCGTAGTGCCACCTACGATTGTTAAGGGGTTTCGGGGCAAAAAGATGTCATAACCAAAGATACGAGAATCTGAGCCTAGGTGAGGATATGGATGGAGGATTGAGATATGGATTTAGGCCTAGTTTAACCCATGATGGATGGCTCTATGTGCATATAGGAGCGGTGATGGAGGTGGATACTATGGTAGGTGCTAAATATGCATGAGCTTCGTTTAGCCGTGTGTTTCCTTGTGGATATGGATCACATGTGAGCTATTCTAGATCATGTATTTAGTATGTTATCATGGTTGGATTGAATGGATGTTGTTACTGTGGTAGGTGCTAAGTATGTATGAGCTTCGTTTGGCCGCATGTTTCCTTGTGGATATGGATCACGTGTGAGCTATTCTAAATCGTGTATTTAGTATACTATCATGGTCGAATTGAATGGAGGTTACTATCGTGGCAGGTACTAAATATGCCTGAGCCAGTTGTGGCCACATGATTCTTTGATCATGTGCAAGCTATTCTTGATCGTATATTTAGACGCCTTGTCATGGTCAAATTGGCTACAGGTTTATTGGTATTACTTGTAAATTATGGCAATATATGATTTTAATGTTTTAACTATTATTTCATTATGGATGACACATTTAAACAGTTTGATAGTATTGTCTTACGAGCTTTTACTTTTAAAAATTTGCCACTTATTGAGTTTTTAGATCATGTTTTAAAATGTTTTCTTCCCCCAGATTGTGGTCAAGAACCAAGCATACGTTGAGCTTCCTGTCATTGATTGTAGATTCTTATTCTTTCGTGTATGTATATACTTAAGTTTTGTATTGCTATTTGAATGATTAGAAGTAGCGAGAGTCATGATGAGTACTTGTGTTTTGAAAGGTCCCTCATTAGACTATGATCATTTTATGTGTATTGGATTTTATCTCTACTTGAAACTCTAGAACTATCTAGATGTGTGCGGTGAGACACACTTATTTTGCATTGTGGAATATGAAGTCTGTATATATACAAATAGAAGTGAAAATCTCTTCTTTTTCAGGTTTGGCTAACCCATTTTCAGGGGAAATGCTGCCAAAATTTTGGTAGAAATTCATTTTATGAGTTCCATAGAAGTTAAGTTGGAAAACTTATGTTTAAAAGGTGTTTCATGTCACGATCTAGGTTAGAGAAGAAAACTTAGAACGAGGTGTGACGGGACATAACTAACACGCGCAAGGGAGATTTTTCTCCCTTTGCGAGATAACTTCCATCATTCGGATCCCAAAAGATGAACGAGTATAGACACTAGGCACCGATAAGTTACTGTCTTTAATTGTGAAGTTCTATACGTTTTATAAGTGAACTCCTTAGATATATCTCTCTTAATCACACTTAATCATGTGGATCTCCAATGATGACTATGTGGCGTTTTATGACTTTGAGAGGAGCATGCCTTAATTATAAGTTGGTTGAGTGAGTTATATCGCATCGAGGCTGTCACAATGCTTAATCGCATTGCAATGCATAGACCTTCCTTCGTGCTTTCTCCATACAAGTTAGTTCGCATTTTCATTTTGCCATCCATGTTCCCCCTTACAGAATCTCTAGGCTTAGACAATTAGTAGTATTTTGTTTTTGCATTTTTATACCATTCGTTATTCTTTATTTCTTTTATACTGCCTATATGATAAATAAAACCTAGAACTAATATCTTGAATCAATTTCTTATGTTCGACCCTGGATCATCCAGGTAAACCTACTGTTTTACTTGAGGCAAGCAGTAGGAAAACTTGTACTCAATGAGGACTTAACTGTCGTGCAATATGGAGAGACATAGTGAGCAACTCGTATGCAGTGAGCATGCTCAATGATATATCTCCTCGACTGAATATAATTTCTATTCACCATTTACAAACACGAAGTCCCAATCGTTGAAGAGAAATAACGCTTTAACCATCACCCCACCACCCCTAGATTAAGATTGACTGTAAAAATGCATGGTCGTGCTATAAATGAATTAATAAGGGTATTGATATCATTTCTTATTTTAGTATGCTTATTGATTGAGAAAGCAATTGAATTAAATAAGATACTTTGTTCATGCCTTATATTCAATTATAGATATCACATGATAAAAGGATTAAAACAATAATTATATTAGGTTATGTAGGGGTGAAATCAGGTTGGGTTGGGTTGGGTTTGGGAGACATTCTCAACCCAACCCATATTTTTTGGTTATTTAGGTTGACAACTCGAATAATCCGAATTTAGTTTCTAACCTAACCCAACCCAACCCAATTCGTAAAATATGGGTTGGGTTAGATTGGGTTGTCAGGTTGTATAGTTTTTTTTTTTCGTTTCTAATTTCTAATGGCTATATAAAAGTTCAAAATTGTTACATTTAAATTTCAAACATACAAAACTTTTATACATTACATTCAAAGTTTAATTTGTTTTTTTATTAAATAATATATATATATATATATATTATATTAATTCGGGTTGGGTTGGGTTGAACCGAATTTTTCAATCCTTCAACCCGAGACCCAACTCAACCAGAAAAAATCAATTTTTTTAAAACCAACCCAACCCTTATAATATAGGTTGGGTAGTCTGGGTTATTCATGTTCAACCCATATTTTTACACCCCTAAAGTTATGTTGGATCACCGACTTAATTTAATATAGGTAGCTATATTGTCTTGCTAGAGACCAGACTTATGGATCATAAAATGAGTTACAGACCCATTGCCATATTAAATTGACCTAACAGGTCGAACACAAAAAAACTAGATTGAATTTATCTTTAGGTTGGGATAATTAATAAATCGGCCAATTGGAAAATTGGAATCCTATTAAGAAACGTGATTAATAAGTTCAATTGGAGGATTGGAAACTTATTAGGAGACATAATTAATTAATAAGCTCAATTGGAGAATTGGAAGCTTATTAGGAATCCTAAGTTTATTAAAGGTCTTATTTTATATACAATCAAACACATAAAATTTGTTGTACACAAAAGAAAGAATATTGAGAATCGAATTTCTTACGTTGCAAGGTTCTAGCAAACCCGAATTCAAGTAGTTAACTTCCCAGTTTTTATGTCGATACTGTCAGAGGACACTTGTGATTTTGCAGCGTTTTGGTGATACAAATTTGAAGAATCGTTCTGCTCAGAACAGAAGCAGGTTGAACTTAAAGACTTATTCACATTGGCATAACGGTATGTTTATTTGTAATTTAATTGTTTGTGCACGGTCTGTTTACATTCTAAGAGTTAGAGAATTTTTTTTATACTAATTCTGCTGCACCTACCTCTAATTCTTTTTCCAACAGTTGCATTCTTCACTACTTAAGAAATTTTCATTCTTGAAAGTTCTAGTCCTCGAACAGCTTAGGGTTATTAGACTCTCATGTCATAATTAATAACGTTCTCCACCAAATTCAAAAATCTTGAATTAAATATACATACCCATATATGTATACTTAATTAATCCAACATGTTACATTAAATAAATTTTTTAACACCCAATTCGAATTAATCT
>JBBPDI010000032.1:9614755-9628147 GCA_037974545.1 Cucumis variabilis | reverse complement strand
TGAGCATTTGATGCTCAACAAACTGATTAAGTGTTGGATCGTTAAGATCAAACACAAAAAATTGCTACAAAAGAAATAGATTTCAAGTCAGTAAAAGCTTTTATAAGGGAACAAATAACATATATAAATGTTTATAAATTTACAGACTTATCGTTAGGCCGCCCTTGACGACCTCGATGCACTCCGGTGGTACATTGTCCACTTTAGGGCTTGAATAGAAAACGTGTCTCGTGTCAGCACATCGATCGTGCAACTGAAACGATGGGCGTGGGCCGAGATAGGCTTGTCCCTTCCAAGGGGGATGGAAATGGGAATTCTCCCATTCTGCTGTACCAATCGCTCGACATCTATGTTTCTAGAATGTCAGTGTACTCTCCTCGCAGTGAGAGCCAAACGAGAGGGATCTACTGAAAACAACATTGTGATTATATACAACAAGCATAACTTAAAAACATAATCAACTAAGAGAGAAATTATATTACATAAATTTATGGATTATTACAAACCTGAAGTGTCACCTACTGATGATGAACCACCCGCGTTATCTAACGCATCAAGATTAAGGAAGTAGTCTTCCTCATGCGTATTACTCGGAAAGTAGACTCCATATCTACAGATATAAAATTCAACAAAATATTAAAAAAATAAAACGTAAGTATCACAACGTAATTAATGTATAGAAAAATGACTAAATGTGTGTATACATCAAAGAAACATTGTTATCCATCATCGCACAACTTGCATTCATTTGATGATTGTTCATCGTCTTCATCGTTAATGAAATTTTCCACGACATGACAAATATTTGGTCTTTTCACTATTGTAGGATCAATTTTAGTCCTACACAGGGTGCCATCCTCAATGACGTGTTCGTCCACTCGATGTGCAACGATGATTTCCATTACATTAAGTTGATCATTCTCGATATCTTCCACTTCTGGCACATCCCATACACGTTTATTTATCACCACTTGAACTATTTTCCAACCAGTACCATTTTTTGGATCTTCAAGGTAGAACACTTGTTGTGCTTGGGTTGCAAGAAACACGGGTTCCTCAGCGAACCAAAAACGAGACATGTTTATTGATTTTTAGCCTAGTTCTTCGTGCGTTCTATGATTTTTATTTTTATCTGTGTCAAACCAGTGACACTTGAATAACCAAGCACGTTGTTCAAATAGATATTGAATGTGCAACACTTTGTCTAAAACACCGTAAAAATTGTTGTTCGTACTGCCCTCACTCCCTTCCCCGTTGACCATTACTCCACTATTTTGTGTTATGCGTCAGAAATCACGCTCCAACGTGTGAGATCGTATGCCACCGACAATGCATCCATTGTAAGAGCGGACATCAAGTGATGGTCCCATTGTGAGTGAAAATAAATCTTCAGAAATGTTTGAATTGTCACGCATTTCTACCATGACCTGAAATCCAATTTAGCATAAAACTACTTATATATGTATAAAATATGTATAAAGTATAAATGCTCAATGTCATTCACTCGAAATACTTGAGATTTGAACCAATTGACAAATGTTCGTTGGTGTCTTTTAAACAGTTCAAAAAAGCTTTCACCACAACGACGTATCAAAAGAAGGTATTTCCTAAATTACACAATTGTCAATTTGTGTGTCGATGAGGTATAAAACTCTAAAAAATACGTATAAAAATATGTACCTCTAGTATTCGACTATTTCATTTACATTGCTGAAAATGTACCAATGAAAGAGTCATTTTTCTTCTTGTGATATACTTCGTGAATGTGACGCTTCCAATGGTCGTACTTTCTGAATGAATACTTCATACTCACCAATGACCTCAGCATCTTCAATGTCATCGTTATTTCGATCACCTTTGTGAATTGGGTCTCAATCCCCTTCAGATAGCGGGAACAGAAAGTATTTGATTCGTTCATTAGATATCCTTCTACAATAGACCTTTCAGGATGTGTTTTGTTATGAACATTTGGTTTTAGTGTGCAGAGACTTCTTTCAATGGGATACATCCAATTGTAAGAAAAAAGACCAGTAACCTTCGTCTCATATGGCAAGTGAACCGCAAGGTGTACTATGACGCTGAAAAAAGCTTGTGGAAATATCATTTCCAATTTACACAATATAATTATAATATCTGACTGCAATCTGTCCAAATCACTTATTTTTATCGTTCTAGCACACAAATCATGAAAAAAATTACACAATTCAGTAATTGTAGTGTACACATTTTTTGGTAAGAATTCCCTAACACCGATTGATAGAAGTCGGTGTAGCAGTACATGACAGCCATGCATTTTGAGACCGAATATTTTTTCTCTCGTTCGCATTCACACATCGTGAAATATTAAAAACGAATCCATCAGGAAACTTAATTGCTTTCAAGAACTTACAGAACTCAATCCGCTCGTTGCTAGTCAAGGTATAGCTCGCATGTGGTTTGACCAATCGATTACCCACTTCTACCAAATGTAGATCTTTTCTTATTTTTAAATCTTATAAATCTAATCTGGTATTCGTGGTATCTTTTGTTTTTCCTTCAATATTCAATAATGTACCGACCAAATTGTCATAAAAAAATTTTTCAATGTGCATTACATCAAGTTTATGACGAATAAGTAGTCACTACAAGAAATAAAATTTTTCCCAACGTAGCAATAGTCGTCGAAAACCCTAACCAACGTCGAGGAAGGTTACTACAACGTCACGAACAACGTCGGTAGGCACATCGTGGATACTTTCCCCAATGCAGTTCACGTTAACGATGGAGAAAATTTTCCCAACACACGATGCAACATGTCGTAGATGGCTTTCACGATGCTGCGTCACAAAAGGTTTCCGCAACGCCGCATTGCAAAAGGCTGAAGGGATGGAGATGCACGATTTAGAGAAGGGAAAGAGAGAAAGTATAAAGAATGAGAGAGGGAGATAAGCGATTTGGAGAAGGAAAACATGGAGAAAGTAGAGGGAAGTAGAGAGACAGAGAGTGCTGAATAGTAACAAAGGAGAAAGAGGGAAGCAAGGACACTTTCGGTAACGACAATGGTGACGGCGAAGATGAACAGACGACAGCACGAATCTTCTCTTCTCTCTCTCACTTGGTCAATTTTCTCTTCCTTTTGTTTTGCAATCGGTATTGTATTGAAAGGGGAAGAAATAGAGTGGACCTTTCCCGACATCTTCGAACGCATCACAGAAGGACCCTTTCCCTGACGTCGAGTAACCCTAACATCGCAGAAAGGTTAAATGACGAATTAATTATTTAAACATTCCCCGATGTGCACCTGTCACACGTCGCAGAAAGGTGACCATTGTCATTTCAATACGTAACTTACAACTTACATTTTCCCCGAGGTTTGGTTCTTATGCGTCGCGAAAAGTGGAGATATTAAATTTAATTTTAGACTTTCCACGATGTTTTGTTACTGTGCGTCGTTAAAATTCATGACAAGGTTGCATACAATCAAAAATATTGTCCACAACAAGGTTGCATACAACCGAAAATATTGATCCGTCGGACAATCATACGTACGCACTCCAAACGTTCATAGATTTTTTAACTCCTCAAGTAATGGTTGTAGGTACACATCAATTCTTTACCAGGAGATTTAGGACCGAGAATAAGCAATGACATAAAAAAGTTTGACTTTTTCATGCATTTTCATGGTGGCAAATTGTATGGAATTAATACTACAGGCTACATACTATACGAGGTACTCATATGACCGAACGGATGGAATCCATCTGAAGCTAACCCCAAACGAACATTTCGTGGCTCCAATGGAAAATCAAGAAATTCATAATCAAAGTGCTTCCATCCCTCTGCATCAGCTGGATGTCTCAACACATCCTCTATTTCCACTCGTTTATCCTTATGCCATCGCATGTCTGTTGAACTTTCTTGCGATACAAACAGTTGTTGTAATCTTGGCACCAACAGAAAGTAACGCAATACCTTTTGTGGAATTTTGTTTCCAGATATGTTGAAATTAATCTTATATCGAGACTCACCACAAGTTGAACAATGTTGCAAATTCTCGAACTCCTTCCAGAACAATACACAGTCATACTTACAAGCATGAATAGTCTCGTACCTAAGCCCAAATCACGCAATTTTCGTTTGGCTTCATAGAACGACCTAAGGATGTTACTACCACACATTGGGAACACACGTTTTATTAACTCTAACATCATATCAAAAGACTTGTTGCTCCAACCATTGAGAACCTTGAAGTGCATCATTTTAACCAAAAAATTTAGTGACGAAAATTCAGAACACCCGGAGTATAGCTCACAACTTTCTTGATTTAGTAACTCCTTAAATACATTATTTGTTCTGTCTTCTTCTAAATCTAAATTTTCCTCCATCTCTTCTATTTGTTCCATACCAGCTTGTAAATCATGCAACATATTTAACATTTCATTTTTTTTATTAACTGGGTTACTACTAGTTCCTTCATCAACTATTGGGTTACTAGTAGTTCCTTCATTAAATGTTTGTATACCTACATTATTGAATGTCAATGGCTCTCCATGATACACCCGGTTGATATAGGATGAGGTTATTCCAGTGGTTAATAGATGTCGTCTCACACCCTCTAAAGAGTCCCAGTTTAACAGTTTTAATCAGTCTAACTGAAAAACTCCTCTATACTCAACAGAAAACTTATCCCTAATTTTCATCCAACTCTTGTCCATCTTGTTAAAAAGCGTAACAAATAAATATGTTATATTAGTTCTATAATAGGCATATTTTAGTTAAGTTAATTAACTGTTTTAAAAATTGAAATAATTGCATTTGAAATTCAAATTCAAATGCAATTTCAATATAAAATTCATATTGAATATCAAATTCAATATTGAAATTCATATTTACTAAACCCTAAACTATTGTTCAATATAATGTATTCAAATTTTTATTAATTTCGTAATTGCAATAAAAAAAGTATACATACATATACATATATATTAAATATACACAGCACCTACACACATAAAATTATACCTAACACATACATATACATATTAATTAAATATACATATAACACATACACAAATAAAATTATACTAACACATACATATGCATATTAATTAAATATACACATAACACCTACATAAACATATACACTTATTCATATAGTTAACACATATATATACATATACATACACATAACCATAACACATATACATATATATACATACACATAACCATAACATACACATAATCATAACCTAAAATACGTATATATTAAACATATACATAATCATAGCCTAAAATACGTGTATAAGTACATACACATAAACACATATACATATAATTTCATACACTTAAACACATATACAATTTCATACACCTAAACACATGCATATATATATATACATACATACACAAACACATATACAATTTAATACACATAAACACATATACATATATATATACATACATACACATAAATATATATACATATAATTTCAATATTTACATCAAAATAACTTTACATATACATACACATAACAGACAAATGTAAAAAAAATCCAAAAAAACCACCTCAAGATGACGGGCGGCAACATCGACGAAGACAACGGACAGACAGCAACAACAGACGAACGACAGCGACTTTCTCCCTTTCTCCCTCGATCGATTTCTCCCTCTCTCTCAAATTTTAAAAGTTTTTTTTCTTTATCTGTGAGATCTCCGAATGGAAACTAGGTTAAAATAGGCAGGACTTTCCACGATGTGTTTAAAAACGTTGCAAAAAGAGGGTTTACGCGATGCAGCATCGCGGAAAGTGAGCACAATGAGTTTATTTCCATTCCACTTTCTGCGACGTCTGTCAGATGCACATCGCAGAAATAGTGCACAGAAATCAAACGTTTCGGCTCCACATCACGGAATTCTAATAATCTGCGACGTGACATCGCGGATCCTCTGTGTAATTGGCGACGTCCATCGAGCCACATCGTAAAAAGTGAGAAAACGTATTTTTTACGTTCCACTTTCTGCGGTACCACGTCGTGGATTCTTAGGATTCTGCAACGTCTATGGCTTCACATTGCAGAAAGTGGAAACGTTTGATTTCTGTGCAACCTTTCCGCGACATAGAAGCTTCTCAGCGTCGCGAAAAGTGTATTCCACGATTTAAATTTTTTTACTTTTCGTGACGTGCATGGCCCAACGTTGCGGAATCCTAAGAATCCGCAGCGTGTGGCCTTTGCACGTAGCAAAAAGTTAAAATCATTTCTTATATATTAAACTTTCCATGACGTGGAGAGACTGTGCATCGTGGAAAACCCGGTATCGCGACATCGTGAGTGCGACGTCGTTAAAAGTCTCTTTACACCGATGCAGGTTTAAGCAACGTCGTTTTTGGCGTCGCGATAAGTCCTATTTCTTTTAGTGCAAATAATACTATATCTTGATTACCAAATGTTTTACCTTTTTATGTGTCCCAAATCTACTGTGTTTGAAAAATCTTAATTCTATTGGTTATTATAAAGTTTGGTTAGTTAAACGACCGTCATTATGATTCAATGATACTATTTAGGAAATCGTTATTTTCTTTTAGGGAAGGAAAAATTTCCTTGTTAAATGTATCATAATTATAGGAGGAAATAACAAATAAAATCATTTTATAGAAGGATCCTTAAATGAACCATTCTATGAAAGTTTTAATTTCAATTTATTATTACATTAAATGAATCATTTTATGGAATGATTGTGAAATGCATAATTATAGGAGAAAAAAAAATCTTAATATGAAGTTGCGTTATTATATCAAATGGCATTGATATAATATAGAAAATAATTGTTACATGCATAATTATAAGGAGGATACAATGTTAATATGAAATTGTTATTATATCAAATGCAGAATTTTAGGGAAGGATACAATTTTAAATTCAAATTTTGGAAATCTTCCAACTAAACTTTTAAAATGAAATGATAAAGTAAATATTTATTACTATATATAATCCAAAATTAATGAAAGATAAATATGAAAAAATGTGTATTTGTACGATATAATAAAATGTTACTAAGAATTAACCAAATCTTAAGAAACGAACAATGAATAAATTATATTATCAATCATTATATGAAAATTTCTGTATTTATATGATATAATATTATGTTACTAAGAATTAACCAAAGGTTATGAAACGTACAATGAAGGAATATATTATCAATTATTTTATGGATGGCAAAAAGAGTATGAATTAAATAGTTATTATTATTATATATATTAATAAAATTAAATTGTTAATCATTTAATTTGAAGCCTACAAATCTGAAAATTTGGTATAAATTAAAGGCATAAATTTAGGTGATGGTTAAATGAGATCAATCTCGAAAATAAATATTTATTTAATATTTTTATAAAATTGAATGATATTAAAATATACTGTATTCGTAATTCTGTGTTATATTCTATTACTTTACATTGCACAAATACACTGTATCTAAGAAAAGTGAGTTTCAGTCCATAAAGGAGTAAAACTAGTTGAAAAATTGTCAAAAAAATATCTATTTTAGACGGTTTTGCTAAGAATCAAAATATTTTTTGGATTTGCTATTTTCTAAATTATTATCTATTATTTTTCCATTCTCACGGTTATCTCTAGTTTTTAAAAGAAGAGCTATTATATATAACAGGTAGGGCTGACAATAAGAATGACAAATTATGAGATTTACTCTAGATAATTATCAAATTTATTTTTAAATTGTTACAATAGGAAAATAGAAAAATCTGGAAAAAAAATAGATGGAGTAATGACTTAAATGCCCCTACCTGAGTGAAAAACTTGAATCCTAAATACAATTGAATAAAACATCACACACACAATTAAAGCTATGGAAAATCTAATTTCCCCTAAAAAAAAACAGAAAATAACACATATCACCATAGAAGTTCCACTTAAGCTCTGCAAATGTTCCACGTCTCCTTCAAATCGTGCAAGTATTGAAAATTTCCCATTAATTTCACGTTTTGAAACCCTAGAAAATTTTGAAAGGTCTTTCATTTGCTTGAGTTCCACATATAAAAATTTTTATGTTTTCTATCTTAAGAGTTTGTTCCACCGAAAACCTTCAACATCTTCAAATCAGCTTTAAAATCTTGAAAACCTTCAATTTCTTTCTCATATGTCAATACCAGCTAGAAGGTCGAGTTGCATCAAAGAATCGATTAGTTGGGCAATAGTATATAAATTATCAATGAGGCGTTGATGGGTTCTAATTTCAAAATGGAATCTTGCATCCTTATGGAGATGAGGAGATTTAAGAACACAATAAATGCGCTTTTTTGTAGGTAATGGCATAGAACCCATGGTTTTTGCCGCTGACATCGATACTTTTCTGCTCTTTTGTTTGCAAGAAAAAATCTCCCTCACTTTAATTGTCTCTTACGTCGGTTGCGCCCTCTTTCTCAATCTCCTTCTCTTAGGTTTTCATTTCTTTTCTCAAATAAAATCTAAAAGACAGAAGATTCAAATAAATTACAAAAAAGCCCTTGATGCATAATTACAATTCTAAAACTTAAATTCAAATTTTTATTAAAAATATATTATATATTATTTAATAAATTTTTTAAAATATAAAGAAGTGAAAATCTTGTATTTATATTTGGCATTGTTTTAGGAAAGGATCTAAAATTTAAATTCCAATTGTTATTTATTTTATGTATTATTTAATAAATTGTTGAGAATATAAAAAAGTTGAAAATTTTGTATATATATTTGTTATTATTATAGGGAAGGTTGGTGTAATTTTGTCGAGCAACAAAATAACAGATTTAGTTCAGATTTACCAAATTTGAATGTTGTTTACAAAATACAGTGAATTTGTGCTATTTTCAACATCATGTCTCATTTTTTTACCTATTGAAATATTTAAAATGTGTGAATTATCCTATACCTACGGAAATGATATTACATCTTGATGACTAAAATTTTTACCTTTTTGTGTGTGTCCCAAATCTGTTGTTTATAACATCATTCATATTCGACATATACTATTTTTTAAAAATCTTAATTCTATTGGTTATTATAAAGTTTGGTTAGTTTTAAACAACCATGATTATGATTCAATGACACTATATAAGAAATCATTCTTATTGTTGATTTTATAACAAATTCATCATAATGTTAAGGTTTTTGGATTGAAAAAGTATATGATTATATGAGTAAATAAATATTAATGTTTGAATATGTGATCATGATATAGATTAAGACACAACCTGTTGAAACTGTTTAGAATAGTATAACCTATTAAAACCGTTTAGAATAGCATAACCTGTTAAAACTATTTAGAATACATCTTTGAAACTAAATTGTACATAATTGTAATAAGGCATAGAAGATGCTGATGAGGAAATAAAAGGTTGATTAGGTCAATTGATGAGAAAATTATAGATGATGAAATAAAGAAAAAAGAAGACATGATGAAAATGGTATAGTACCGAATGATTGGAATATGTTGGTATAATGAATGACTGAGATTTTAAGGATTGTGGATCATAATTACAGTGTATTTGAAATTCTAGATGCATGAAATATGTTATATTGTCATAAGTGATATGTATATATATATTTTTTTTATGAAAAATTGTATTTGTTTATTAACGTTAGTGACTTGAAATTTTTACGAACTATGTATTTGAATTCTATTTAGTTTATGGTTTGAGTACTTTATTGATGAGCTGAGTAATGTTTATGTAAAGTATACTGTATTTGACATATTAAACTTACTAATTCGATTTTCAATTACAATATTCAATATGTGTTTGATGACAGGATGAAAATGGTATAGTGTCGAATGATTGGAATATGTTTGTATAATGAAATAACGATGAGATTTTAAGAATTGTAGATCACAATTACGGTGTATTTGAGATTCTCACTAGATGAAAATAAACGTGAATATTAACGTAATTTAAAAACACAACGTCTCAAAATAATTATTCAATACAATTGGCACAATAAAATAATTTTTTAAAAATAAAAATCAATCAATTAGCATGATTTTAGAGGAAGATAAAATTTTAAATTCAATTTGTTATTAACCATACATATTTTGGAGGTATTTAAATTCAAATTTTAAATTCAAACTTTTATAAATATTTTAAAATATAAATAATAAAAAATCGTTGAATTTATGTTTGCTATTATTTTAGGGATATCAACCAAATAAGTGGATAATCGTAATTAGCACGATTTTAAGAAATGATAATATTTTAAATTCAAATTGTTATTAACAATATGTAGTTTTTAGGTATTTAAATTCAATTTTTTATAAATATTTTGGAATATAAATTATCCAAAAATGTTGAATTTATGTTTGCAATTATTTTGGGGATATCAACTAAATTAAATAGCACGATTTTAGGGATAATTTTTTTTAATAAACTAAGTGGATAGTTGTAATTAGCACAATTGTAGGGAATGATATGATGGAAACTGTAGACAGGCGCAGCAAAATTAGAATCAAATTTTTACTCTAGTTGTAAGTAAACAAGTTTAGTGATTAACATGCATAAAAAACCCTAAAATAACATAGATAGGGTTAAAAGGAAAACTTACCTTTGAAGTTTTTTTTCTCTTGTATTCTCTTCACGAATTTAAAATTAGCACAACCACTAGAGCTTACCCGCTATTCTTCAAACTTGGAACCGAGTTGTGGGACTAAAAAATGGTGGAGAAATAGAGAGATGATATATTTGGAAGAACCTAACCTTTTGGTTTTTCTCTGTTTTTTTTTTTTTGATGTTGAGAGTCTTAAATGAAAGAGTTCTTGATTTTATTTTATGATTTTCAATTACAAAATTAATTTTCAATTTCAAATCCAAGAGTCCTTTACCTTTGCATAAAACTTGTTGACAAGCAAACTACATGCAAGAGCTTTCCTATGTCACCACTTGACATTCTAAATGGGGTAGGTGTCTTGCATGCAATAAGTCATCTGCATATCATATGCAAATGATAAGCTTACCAAATCTCAACAAGTGTTATTATTTAAATTAGTCTAAGAGCAATATGGTAATTCAACATGTAAATCAAATTCAAAGTTTGACTTTTTCAAGTCCAAAGTTAACATTTTGACTTTTAATCATTTTGTCTGTCTTGGCTAATTTCAACCTCCCAAGCATGAATCTGTATTCATTTCTCTAAAATCCAAATCACATTTAAATATAAAGTCGATCAAAGTTTGATTTTTCAAAGTTAAAAGTCAACATTTTGACTTTTTACATCTTTGACCTTTTTCATCAATTTCGAGCTTCCAAATACGAATCCATATTCATATTTATATTACATTTAAACATGAAGCTCTATTTTATATTATAATCGCTGACTATATCAGATATATTTGAGACTACATTTCACCAAGATGACCATAGGTGACTCGACCTGAATCCTGAGTGAGTTGTGAACTCCTGCCTATGAGGGTAGTCTTTTGATTTGCATGGGTGAGAATGATCTATGTCACCGATTCAATAGACCTACCATTTTGGGGATTCGTTTGATTAGGAAGCTGGAAACACAACTACACAAGAAGGAATTCACTCCTTATCTATAGATAGGGTAAGTAGAGAAATTGCTTTCTTAAGGGCTAATTCCAGGACTTGAACAATGTGGTGTCACACCCTCTCTTGGCTCTAGAGAAATGAGTTATAGTGGAACTATAATTATTGTTCATTAGAGGAATCAGTGGTACTTAAGGAGTTAGATGTAACTAAAGGGGCAAAACGATAACTTTTTGTCTAGTTGTACTTACGAGCAATTTGTGAAGGGCCTTTTGCACTATTGATTGGTTATATCTAATGGACACATAAATATATCTACATTAAGAAGAGTTCAACTATTGGCCTTTAGTGGAATGACTGATAGTTAATGAATAGTGATTATTTAACAAAAGAGTTTTATTTTAGTTAAATTAATTAACCTCACATCATGGAAGCTTCAATCTGTAGGTCTATACAGTCCCCTTGTTAGCTCAATAAGGATAAATGAGAATCAAATTTATTTTAGTTTAATTTGAATTGTTCAAGTTGATTAAAAGGAATAAGTTGTATATGATACAATTAATATAATGGATTTGATAAATTATAATTTAAAGTTTTTATGAGAGAAGTTAATATTTGAATATGATTCAGATAATAATAATAATATGAATAAGATTTATAAATAAACTATAGGTTAAAATTAATATGGATTCGATTTATATTAGCACTATAGATCATATGAGAAGATCTAAACCATTGGTCATATTATATATGATATAATATAAAGTCAATATTATATAAGTTATAATATAGTTTAAATTTATATTAGTATAATTTTAAATAATAGAATAAGTCTCAATGGAGAGGGAGGAAGTTATTTTGATAACTTTCCCTCCACAACAAGCCTTGGTTGTCGAACACACTAATCTAGCTAGTGCCGTCAAATAAATTTATGTAGAAATATGAGTTTTAATGACACTTGAATCAAAAAAAAGGGATGAAAGAGAATAAAATGTGTCATTAAAAATAAAAATGCAAAATTTTTCTTACCACAATTTTCTTAACACAAATTGAGTTTTCTTGACACAATGTTTGCATCGTTAATTAACGACATAAATTATGTCTCATTAAAAATTACCCTAATAAAAAATTAATGTTTTCCTTCATTCGTACGCTTTCTGATTTAGAAAAAATAATTTGACACTTGCATCCCCCCTTACTTCATCCCACGTCGTCGCTGTCTTTTCTCCCTCGCAAACGCTTTCCAGTGATGTTTTCCCTTCCCTTGCAAACACTTTGCATGACTTTCCCTTTCTTTCAAAAGCTCCCTGCTTGCCATTTGAAGGAGCTCATCAAATTTAATGGTAGTTGAAGAATCTGTGGACCATGAGATCGATCAAGTCCATTTATGAGTTAGTTTGATTAGATTAGTGTCAGGATTTATGTCCTAAAACTCGTAGATTGTAAATATAAAATTCATTGATCGTTGTTAATAAAGTGTTATTATTGTAATAATTGTTATTGATTAAATTATTAATTTTGTCTTAAAAACCCTAATCCAATAAATTAACATCCTAAGCTATTTAATGGGTATCGAGCAGTATGTAGAGACATATAAGGATCAATGTGCGAGATCAACATAAAGGGTCTATAGTATAGGGATAGCTGGGTACCTTATCCTGGTAACACTATGGATACGACTTACTTTGTATTTGATACAAATGCAAGGATCCAATGCGTTTGTGTAGTTGAAATGCAAGTGAGGGTATCTTATGCAATGAGTTTCCATAAGACTGAATCGCAAAATAGTAACCACTAGATGCAACTCCGTTAACTAGTTAGATTTCTATTTCACTAGGATGACCTAGGTAACTTAGTCTTAATCTTGAGTGTATTATGAA
>JBBPDI010000032.1:9587257-9614655 GCA_037974545.1 Cucumis variabilis | reverse complement strand
ATAAATTAATTTTGAATCATATCCAAAATTAAATTTATATAATAAAGTTTGATAAACTTTATATTATAATGTATCACAATACATTAAACTAATTGTCAAAGTAAATTTGGACATTTTAAATTACAACCAATATAAATAAATCTCATTACTCTTTACAAGCTAGGAAGGAGACCTAATGGACCTACAGATCAGAAGTTACAACAATTTGAGATTAATTGGCTAAACTCATTAATCACATTAATTAATATTCGTTAACTGTGTGTACACTCTACTAAAGACTCACAGCTGAACTCTTCTCATTATAAATATATTTTTGTGTCCACGGATATAGACCAATAACAGTAACTTACTCCTGTACGAGTGTTCGTAACACCAGTTGGGTCAAATTACCATTTTACCCCTAGGTTACCTTTAATCCTTAAATATTAGTGCTCTTCTAAAGAACAATTTGTTTATGGCCCTACCAATAAACAGAAAACTCTCTCGTGCCATATAGAGGGTAAGACCTTTGTTCAAGTCCTAGAGAAACCATTTAAGAAAACACTCATCTACTTACCATTCGTCACCGCCGTTCACGTCGTCTGTGTCGCTGTAGCTATCCGTTCTGTTGCTTGTCGTTCACCACCAAGGTTGTTATTTTTTTTTCAAATTAGAAAATTGAATGTAGTATGTTTTTTATAATTTTGTTAAATATTGTATAATGAAAAATGTACGTATGTATGTATGTAACTTTGTTTATTGAATTTAGAAAAATGTATGAATTTAGGAAAATGTATGTATGTATGTATATATATTTGTTTATTGAATTTAGAAAAATGTATGTATGTATGTATATTTGTTTATTGAATTTAGAAAAATTTATGTATTAGAATTTCGAATATGATAAACATTAATATAATGAATGTATATGATATAATTTTATAGCAATTTTAGATTTTAGTATTAAATTTGAATTGGTTTTAGAGTTTAAGATTGATGTTAAGTATTTTGGAATATTATTGAATTTGTGATTGTTGAGATTTGTAGGGTTATACGAAATTTAGGGTGGTTGTTTATTGAATTGGAGCTTGGGGGAGAGGGTGTTTATTGAATTTGAGATTGTGGTAGGGTTGTTCATTGAATTTGAGATTGATTGGTAGTTATTGAATTTGAGATTGTTATTGAAGAAGAGTTTTAAATTGAAATTAATATTGAATTTGAATATGAATATGAATATGAATCTAAATTTGAATATGAATTTCACTTTCAAATTGTATTTGAATTTTTAAAAATGATAGATAGCCTAACTAAAAAGGTTGACATATTTGGGAGGGGTGTTCATACACCATTGAAGTTGAGACTGAGAGTGTTTAAAATGTTAGATAGTTTGTAGTTAATGAGAGATTGGACAAGACTTATTCATAGAGTAATTTTGAGTAGTTGAAGTATTTGAGAGGAGAGATTGAGAGTGTTTAAAATGTGTGTGATATCGCGGACAACTTCAAAGACGATAAAGATGATAAACAATCATCACATATCAAAGTGGGTCAAGCGACGATGAATAACAATGTTTTCTTCACGTATACACATTAGTCATTTGTCTATACATTTACTTTGCGATACTCACATTTGTTTAACATTTTTTAGCTTTTATGACAGCTGAAATTATGTCTAACTTTTCGAGCGACACTCATAAGGCAAACTATTTTCTCAACTTGGATGCGTTAGATAACGCGAGAGGTTCATCTTTAGTGGATGATACTTCAGGTTAGTAATTACCCTAAACACTTTAGTTATGGTTATTGTATCTAATAATTTATGTTTTTTCTATAGATTTCTCTGAGCCATCTCCCACTCCCACTATAAGGAGACGATAGCATTCTCGAAACATTGATGTCGAGATGTACATACAGCAGAATGGGAGAATTTCCATTTATCCCCCTAGAAGGGGACAGACCTGTCTCGCCATACGCTCCTCATTTTAGCTGCACGATCTGTGTGTTGACGCAAGACACGTTTTCGATCTAGACCCTGAAATGGATAGATGCACCACGAGAGTGCATCGAGGTCGTCAAGGGCAGCCTAGCGGTAAGTCTGTAAATTTGTAAACATATATATATGTTTCAATTACCTATATATGTAGAAGACTAATCAGAAACATTTCTTTTGTAGCAATTTTTCGTGTTCGATCTAATCGATCCAATACTTAATCGATTTATTGAGCATCAGATGCTCTCCATCTAGAAGGAATTCAAGGGAGATAACCATCGACATTTCAAGAAGTTTAGCAACCTTGAAGAAGCATGAGAAAACCTATCGCCGAGATTGGTCAATTGGGTGCAAGATTGATACTTTCTTTGTGATCACTACATCACTCGACAGTTTCAGGTGATTTATATAGTCTACGTTGAAATCAATTAACATTTTTTTATTTAATTTATTTGAAAGTATAATATTTTGATCATCTTTTTTGGAATGTAGGAGCAATCAAATATGTGCAAGGCTGCTAGTATGCAACAACCTTACAACTACAGAAACAACACAAAATCTTTCCTTCAAAGACAAACCAAGCTCACTGAATTATGCAATTGCTCGGTGGACCGTGTCGCGTTATTATAAGAAATGCATGCCAATAGTACTGGTGAGTTCGTTTCACCAGCAGTAGAGACACTTTTGAAAGTTTATGAAAACTTTTTGTTATACTTTCAATTCTATTTTTAAGTCTGATCATCTCCCAAACTTATAAATTCCTATGTGCAGAATCAAATACTAGAACTTCAATCCCAGCCCGTCCTAGAGGATTCTCAACCACTATCTGAGGATGAGATATATGAAATTGTTTTGGGTAGACGACTGGACTATTTAAAAGGTCTTGGTTGGGGCCCAAAATCCAAGTCCATGAAGAGTTTTCCTTCTACTTCTGCTTGCAATATTTATGACCACCAGGCACACATGATGGAGGTTAGCAAACTAAAGACCAATCTTGAAAATGTTAACTGCATGATTGAAGAACAATGCCTGAGGGAGGAGGAGCGAGACCGATAAATAAAAGACCATGCACGACAAATGGAGGAGATGAAGAAGATGATCAAAGAGATGAGTCGAGCATAGAAAGGGCCGTGAACACTTAGGTTACATACTTTTCACCATGTAATTTATTTAGTTTTGTATATGTGATATTCTAACTTTACTTTTATGTCATTTGTAGGGTTGACGTCTGTGACTAGAGTATAGTAGATAGGCGTAGATTTTTTTTAATTTAATATAATTTTTTTATATAATATGTAATTTTTTGTATTGAACATATTTTGTGTACCTTATTTATTATAAAGAAATATTTTAATTTTCATAATTTATTGCAAATTTTGTTTATTGTCTTGTAAAGCGGAAACAAAAATAATAATTTACGATAACAAATAGATAAATAAAAAAATTAGTAAATAATTTTAAAAAATAAAATAAAAGCCTTCTCTAACGTATATTGCACATCAAAGAAAGGGACAAACCCCAACGTTTTGCATTTACGTCGGAGAAGGCTTTTTTCGATGTCACGTTAATTTGATATCCGAGAAAGGGACAAACCCCAATGACGCATTGAAGGGATAAAAGCACTTGGCAGCTAAAGATTTTAAAGAATCATTTCTCAATTTAATTTGGAAATCTCAAAATACCGATACATTGGTAAAATAATATAGAAACTAATTTTTTTATTGTAACTTAAAGGCTAAGCATGCTTTCCAATTACAGATTAGAGAAAGAAGAACTTACTTAGTTTGATGCCTCTTAATCTAATAAAACTTCAAATTGGGATACCATCTGTAGAGATCTTTCTAATCCTCTAGGATGAGATTGGTTTGTGGGAACCAGTTGGAATGAGAAAAAGTTTAGAGAGAAGCTATTTTGCAGAGGGCAAAAGCATTGACTTTTTCTTTTTATTAAGAAAAAATATTTTTTTGTTCTACATATTTACAACTCACTTTACTTGAGAGAGTAGAAGAAAATCATGAGATTCTATTAATTTAAAAAGTATTGAATTAATAAAAATTTCAAATAAACTAATTAATTAATCAATTAATAACTAATTAAATCACAATTAATTAATATTTCATTTAAATCATATTTAATGAATATCTCTCCAATATCTTATAGTTAAATTAATTTAATTAAATAAATTTAAACTAAACTATTAATTAATTCTCCAATTAATTAATAGCTAAATTAAATATCTTATATTTAACTTAATATTTGAATCATATTCAAATATAAATTTCTCTCATAACCAATAATTTTAATATGAATCCAATTTACATTAAATTAATATTCGAACTCATTCAAATATTTTATCACTTATAAATTAATTTTGAATCATATCCAAAATTAAATTTATATAATAAAGTTTGATTAAAATATAAACTTTATATTATAATGTATTACTATACTTTATACTAATTCCCAAAGTAAATTTGAACATTTCAAATTACAACCAATATAAATATATCTCATTATCCTTTACAAGCTAGGAAAGGAACCTATAGATCAGAAGCTACAACGATATGAGATTAATTGGCTAAATTTATTAGCCACATTAATCCATATTAGTTGACCGTGTGTACACTCCGCTAAAGACACACAACTGAACTCTTCTCAATGTAGATATATTTCTATGTCCACGGATAAGTTATTCCTTCACGAGTGTTCGTAACACCAGTTTGGTCAAATTACCATTTTACCTCTAGGTTACCCCTAGTTCTTAAATACCAATGCTCCTCTAATGAACAACTTGTTTATGGTCCAACCAATAAACAGAAACCCCTCTCATACCATAGAGAGGGTAAGACCCTTTGTTCAAATTCCAGAGACACCATTTAAAGGAACACTCATCTACTTACCCTAAAATCGAAAAAGGGTGAATTTCATCTTATGTGATTATGTTTCCAGCTCCCCACTCGATCTTATCCCTAAAATGATAAGCATATTAAGTCGATAATCTGGCCACTCTCACCCGTAAAAATCAAAGGACAATTTCTCGCAAACAGGAGTTCATAATACACTCAGAATTAAGACTAAGTTACCTATGTCATCCTAATGAAATAGAAACCTAACTAGTTAACGGAGTTAAATCTAGTGGTTACTATTTTGTAGTCTGATCTTATGCAAACTCATTGCATAGGATACATTCACTCGCATGTCACCTACACGAACACGTTGGATCATTACGTTTGTATCAAATACAAAGTGAGTCATATCCATAGTATTATCGGGATAAGGTATCCAGTCTTATCCTTATACTATAGACCCTTTAGGTTGATCTTAAACATTGATCCCTGTATATCTCTACATACTGTTCAAAACTCATCAAACAACTTAGACTATTAGTTTATTGGATTTGGGTTCTTAAGACAAAACTAATAATATAATCAATAACATTTATTATAATAATAACACTTTATTAATAACGGTTAATGGATTGTATTTACAATCTACGAGTTTTAGGACATAAATCCCAACAAATTCCTACTTGGACTAAAACTCTAGTCTCTACGGGATGTACGTAATAAAGTAGTCCTCAAACATTGAAAATGGTAAAATGTACAAGTATATTACATAAAACATATAGATACAAATGAATAAACTAGGTTATCTTCATACCCATTACACATCTCTCACTTGTCCTAGATTACCTAATGTACATATCTCGTAGGCTTAGACTCTCTAGATGACTTTTGAACACTTTAGCCGTGAGAGTCTTTGTAAATAGATTAACAATATGTCTCACTATTATCACAATATAAAGTGATAGACATGTTCATGTTTGGAACAACTTCCAAATCATGCAGGAACTTTCTGACCCAAACTGCTTCTTTTTTTCCTTCACAATTGGTGATATATTCAGCCTCCATAGTAGAGTTTGCAATGCATCCTTGCTTGATGATACGTCATACCATAACTTTTCGTTTAGGGTGAACACTGATTCCGACATGAATTTCTTAAAATCCTTATCAGTTTGGAAATCAAAGTCACTGTATCCTGTAAGTATCAAATTCTTAGCTCCATAGACAAGCAGGTAGTCTCTCGTTCTCCTAAGATACTTGAGAATAATTTTAACCATCGTCCAGTTGTCTAACCTTTGTTTGAACTGATATCTATTGACTACTTTCACTGAATAACAAATGTCTGGCCTAGTGTAGAGTATAGCATACATTAAACTGTTCACAGTTGAGGCATAGGAAATAAGTCTCATATCCTCAACTTCTTGAGGTGTCTTTGGAAACTGTTCCTTAGATAAGTGAACCTCCTGTCTGAAAGGTAATAAACCCTTCTCAGATTTCTTCATCAAATATCGAACTAAAATTTTGTCGATATATGTTGCCTGAAGCAGTGTTAGCGTTTTATTCTTATGATTCCTTATGATTGGATCCCAAGAACATATTGTGCCTCTTCCAAATCTCTCATTTAGAATTGGACTGCTAGGTAATTTTTAATGTTAGTTAGGTATCCTACATCATTTCCAATGAGAAGGATATTGTCCACATATAGTACTAAAAAAACTACTTTACCTTTGTTGATTTTCTTTTATACACAAGGTTCATCAACGTTTTGGTCCAAACCGTAAGATTTGATTGCAATATCAAATTTAAAGTCCCAAGATCTAGACGCTTGTTTCCATCCATAAATGGATCAATTCAACTTCCAAACTTTTTAATTATGACCTTGGGTTATGAACCCTTCGAGCTGAGACATAAAGATAATCTCTTTAAGAGTGCCATTCAGAAAAGTAGTCTTAACATCCATTCTCCATATTTCATACTCTTAAAAAGTGGCTACGAATAAGAGAATCCTTATAGACTTTAACATAGTAATAGAGGAAAACGTTTTCTCATAGTCAACACCTTCCTTTTGGGTATACCATTTTGCTACAAGTCTAGCTTTAAAGATTTGTACCTTTCCAGCTAAATCTCTCTTTCTCTTATAGATCCATTTGTACCCTATAGGTTTCACCCCTTCACGTAGATCTACAAGCTCCCACACTGAATTAAAGTACATAGACTTTATTTCAAGGTCCATGGCTTTGGCCCATTGATTATTGTTTACATCATTCATTGCCTGTTTATAGGACAATGGATCCTCAATGCCATCATCTGATATGAAAACTTGAGTTTCAGTTAAATTCAAGTAACGATTAGGTTCTGATACAATTCTTCCACTACATTGAGGCATTCTCAACGATTGAGAAGGATGAGACTGACTTGATGTGTTGGTTTCATCAACACTTGATGAGGGACTAGCTTTATGAACAACCCTTGGTGATTCATCAGTAGCTTTACTTAATATTAATTTGCTTTGTGGTTTATGATCTCCCATGTGGTCTTCTTCCAAGAAAGTAGCATTTGTAGATACAAACATTCTATTTTCTTGTGGATTGAAGAATAAACCACCTCTCATTTCTTTAGGGTAACCAACAAATTGGCATAACCTTGAACGAGGTTTCAACTTCTTGAGATTTGTTACTAACACGTGTGCTAGACAACCAAAAACTCTGAAGTGACTTAAACTAGGTTTACGTCCTCTCTCCATAACTCGAAAGGTGTTTCAGAAACACTCTTAGAGAAAACATTGTTTAAGATATGAACTGCATCTCTACTGCATACCCCCAAAACGAGCTAGGCAATTGAGCACAACTCATCATTGAACGAACCATGTTTAACAAGGTTCTATTTCTCCTTCTTTATACATCATTTTGTTGAGGTGTACAAGATGCCGAGAGTTGGAATTGGATCTTATGTTCTATCATATAGTTTTGGAATCTCAAATCTATTTACTCTCCACCTCGATCAGATCGAAGTATTTTAATCTTTTAACTTAATAGATTTTCAACTTCAAGCTTATACTCCTCGAACTTTTCAAGAGCTTCAGACTTATGCCTCATTAAGTATAAATAACCATACCTTGAATAATCATCTATAAAAGAGATGAAGTATTCAACACCTCCTCTAGTTTTTACATTCATCGGATCATAGATGTCTGGATGTATAAGTTCTAGGGACTCTTTGGCTCTATAACCTTTTCCAGTAAAAGATGTTTTGGTCATCTTTCATTCAAGACAAGATTCACATGGAGGCAATGAATCATCTTTTAACTCATTTAAAAGTCCATTGTTTACCAATCTTCCAATTCTATCGAGATTAATGTGACCTAATCTTAAATGCCAAAGATTGGTATTGTTATTAGGAGAAATTCTTTGTCTTATATTTTGAGTATTAGTAGTTTTAAACATCTCATGATTTAAAATTGCTTTGGCTTCGTTAGGTCTTAACGCATATAAGTTGTCTTCAAGCTTAGCTGAACAAATATATACAACATTTTTAGAAATGAACACTTCATTTAAAGAAAAGTTTACATTATATGATTGTTCAATAAGACAAAAAGTAGATATAAAATTCCTTTTAATCTTAGGAACCATGTACAAGTTTTCTAAAAACATGAATTTATTTTTGAAAGACAAATTAACATCTCCTACTGCACGAGCTGAAATGACATCTCCCATTTCAATCTTGAGTTTCATCTCATCCTCCTTGAGCTGCTTAAAGGAACTAGTTTTCTATAAAGAAGAGCAAACATGGCTAGTGACTCCTGAATCAAGTATCCAAGCATTTTGGTCATTTTCCACTAAATATGTTTCCAAGACAAGTAACTCATATTTACCTTTTTTTTTATTATTCTTAAACATCTCTTAGAGGGAGTCCATGATTTGACGTACAATGACCATGGTCTCGTATTTCTTGCTTAGTATGTTAGACATACTAAACAAGAGATAGACGCAGGCCTTGTCATTGGCTTTTGTCCAACGGTTATATGCATCCCTGACATTCTAAGATGCATTTCGAGTAGGGGAAGGCAAACATTCCTTCATTAAGACGAAATGTAGATCATTAATAACTAGAATCATATTCAGGTTTGATTTTCACGTCACATAATTTTCATTGGTTAATTTTTCATTTTTAAGTAGTTGAATAAATGAAGAGGACATGCTGAAATATCAAATGATTGACTGTATTAGTTATCTTTGTCTTAACCCATTACACAAAATAATCCAATCAATTTAGCAAAAACAAGCAATTAAAAGAACTTTAATCAAACAAATGATTTAGTTTTGCAATGATACTTTAAAAGTTTAGAGTAACAACCACCAAAGGGTGATCAACAACACCTCTCTTAAATTGAGACAATCTCAACTAATAACTAATACTAGAATAACTCATATTCCTATAGTCCTTAGCTACCGTTGTTCGGTGAATGATTCATTAACTAACTTAATTCATCCCGTAAGTGTGACCCTACCATTTTTAGATCCCGAGGTATGCTTCAACAGGTTACCGAAAGGAAAGAAAGCTGTTGAAGATTAACCTAAGAAACTCTATCCATTTCTGGAGTTCTCATTGTTCGTACTTCTATAATCAGGCCCTTCAAAGGGATGGTCGCTCTAGGACGACACGCAAGCAGATCATAGAAATCTCACGGTGCAACCTAATGGAGGACACCATAGGATATGTTAACACACATCCTTCTTCCACTTACTATAAACATCTTCTTTATTCACCTTATTATTGACCCATACAAACACTTTTCGAAGGGAGGCCGCTCCTAGGGTGACACGAAGTCGAGTATGAATCTCACGTGTGAACTCTTAGGAACGTGAGAGCTAAAATTTGATATATCCTATATACCATTTTTCTCCCACTAAAATGTTCTATTAATTGAGGATTTGTTGTACTTAGCTAAATTTCAGCTAAATGAATCTATCTAAGTCCATTCTTATTATAACTCTTATAATAAAACTTTACTTTAAAGTTTCTAGGTGTATTAAACATTTAATTTACTTAGTGGCAACTTATGCTAATAGGAATAAGGTTAATTCAACATCGGTTCCAGGTCAGTTCCTAAGTAAGAAGTGCTTCGTAAACTGTCAACTTAAGTACACTCATCCTTAGATAGAACTTTACTGATGTAGTTCATAGAACTTTACGGGTGGAGTTCCCTTATAACCTTAAATCCTATTTGTCCTACTTAGTTTCATTAAACTAAAATAAGACATAATTCTAATTTTATTATAATGATGTGATCTTAGGTCTATTTAATTTTAAACAATTTAAAATTAAATCAAATTAATTCTAAGATCCTATGTTTGTATGCAATTTTTTATTATATGTTGACGATTTCTAATTATCAAAATTTATAACTATTATAAAATTATAGAAAGAAAAACTTACTTAGTTTGACGCCTCTGAATCTACTAAAATTTCAAATTGTGATACCACTCGTCAGCAGACCTTTCTATCCTTTGGGATGAGAATGGTTTGTGCAAACCAATTAGGATGGAAAAAAGTTTAGAAAGAAACTATTTTGCAGAGAGAAAAAACATTGGTCTTCTATTTTTATTAAGAAAAACTATTTTTCTTCTACATATTAATAATTTCCTTTCCTTGAGGAAGTAGGAGAGAATCATGAGATTCTATTAATTTAAAAGATATTAAATTAATATAAATTTCAAATCAATCAATCAATTAATTAATAAATAATCAAATCATATTTAATTAATATTTCATTTAACTCATATTTAATTAGGGACATTTTTTAAAATAACAAAATAAATTAAAATATTTACAAGTTATAGCAAAATTTTGGATTCTATCACTGATAGTCTTCTATCACTATTGTATATCAATGACTATCAGTGATAGAATTTGTTATAAGTTGTAAATATTTTGTAAAATCTACTATTTTTAAAAATTTTCCTTTAATTAATTTCTCTCCAATATATTATAGTTTTAAATTAATTTAATTAAATCAAATTTTAATTAAATAAAATTAAACTAAACTATTAATTACTTCTTCAATTAATTAATAGCTAAATTAAATAGCTTGTATTTCACTTAATATTTAAATCATATACAAATATAAATTTCTTTCATAACCAATAATTTTAATATGAATCATATTCACATTAAATTAATATTTGAACTCATTAAATATTTTGTCACTCATAAATTAATTTTGAATCATATCGAAAATTAAATTTATATAATAAAGTTTGATTAATATATAAACTTTATATTATAATGTATCACCATACATTATACTAATTCCCAAGAAGACCGGAGATGAGCTCTGAACAAAGAAGGAGAATTTAGTACTGTGAGTGATTTTCCAAAATGTTTACAGATCTTAAAAGCTTTCCTCTAATCTTATACTGATTTGTATTGATATTTCATACATGAATGTTTACAAAGAGATTTTGAATGAAAGCTTATTTATGTTTTATGTGTTCAAATAAATGTAAAATTGTGTTAAAACCATTATTCCTTGTCGTATCAATGAGCTAGTTGTTATGTGCACATAATGAGTAAAGGTAACTATGTAGACAAGGTTTGCATGGTGAAATGAGGCGAGACAATGCATAAAAGATGGATATTGCACCAGAAAGCCTGAGCAACAAGGAATGAACCAGGAAATTGTAAAGAATGTTGTTGATGAAAAGACTATCACAGTAGTCTATGCAAGGGAATGGTTCATGACTTGGTGAAAGGAATAAGTGAAACTAATGTATATTTTTGATTTGGAATGTGTTATTGAATTTAAACCCTAAACTCTAAACCGCGGTGAGCTTATGTTAAACGAAAATAATTTATAAATTGTATTACCAAAAGGTTTTCAAAAGCATCACTCACTTAGTCTTTGGACTTATGATTTAAGATTTTTCTCCCAGGTTGTATAAGTTAAGCGATCGTTTAGAAAGGTAAGCAATCAGGTAGACATGTAAGCAAGGTAAGTGAATGTTCAAATAGTTAAGCGATTATGTTTGAAAGGGTAAGCGATCATGGCTAAACGATCGGTCAAGGAGCTACACGATTAGACTGGTAACCTAAATGATCATTGAAGGTTGAAGACTTTCAATATTTCTTTGTTTAATTATTGTTGAGAAAATTATTGCCATGTCCTGTTCTATTGTAGAAACTGTTGGGTTGAATTTAATAAGAGAAGTTTACTGATTTAATTTTCTCTATGGGTTTTTTTAGTTAAGTTATATTTAAGTTGTGTTAAGTAGTTTGGAACAAGGTGTGACACGCCCGTGTTCTAGTTCATATGTAAACAGGTCTCACTGTTGGGAGAACCTAAACTCCCAACGAAGAATCGAGAATTTTTCTGTTTTTTCTTCTTTTTTTTTCTATTATTGTATTTTGATTCTCATTTTGTTAGTTGTCACCTAACCCATTTCTTTTTCTGTTTTGTGATCTAAAATTAAATAGAATATCGTGAAACAAAAAGTTATATATTAAATAACTATGTTAAAACACGAAAGACGATGCATTTCGTAACAAAAATTATAAAAAAGTTTGGCATAATGGTTTATATTGTACTTTTGAATTGATAGGATACATAAAAAAGAGACGTCATCTCTCCAAAACCCATCTCCTAACGTCATCTTAGAACAACTCTTTTACCTGCAATCACATCAAGTAAAATACTCGTTACAAACTTCAAATAACCAAAATTTTAACAAAAAAAATCATATAACTATATTGATCCACTTTCCAAAATAAGTTAAAGTTAAGCAAAATCATTTACCCTAAACAAAATTTAAGAAACGCCTTTCAACTAAAGTCAAGCAACAAATTCACAACCCACCCGTAAAAAAAAAAGTAAAGCAAACCCACCCCTCAACATGTGTCAATAGTATCAATTAAAAAACCCACCCTCAAATAAATATATTAATCATACAAGTCATTTCTCAAGTCATCCCTTAAAACACAAATAAAGAATAAACAACCCACCCCTCAAACCTACCCGTCAAACCCACCCCTCAACACATCCTCCATTAGCAAAATTCACCCACCCTAAATGGAAACAACAACAAATCAAGTAAGGAGAATTCAATAAACTCAAACCCACCCCTCAATATCCTATTAATTAAGCATAAGGTTCATCTCTACCCTCAAAACACAAACTACAAGAAATTTTAGCTCTCCTGACATCGATTTATATCGTCGAGGGAATAGGCATTGGAAGATAAGGCATCTCTTGATGCACCGATTGGATCATCAGGAGATATAATCTCTTCCAACGTATACAATAAGAGTACACAATTAGTAACCAACTTCTGACGCTAGCCATGCATGACGTCAAAAGATGTAGGTCACTCTCAACACTTTTACACCACGTCAACAGTTTGCCTTTAAAAGCCCTACCTGATCCGTGAAACACAAATCTGCGAAAAAAGGCTCACGAAAAAAAGAAGGGCTCGTAAAGAAGGGACTTACGAATTGCTGGAGGGGAAGGGTTTCTGGTGCCATCGTAATATATTTGGAACTTTAATTCATTCTATGTGTGCTTTTGAGGTCTGTCAAACTTGACGTATTGCTTCAATTTCTTTGAATTATTTAGGGCGTTTTCTTATTTCTCTTTACTTCTTTAATTTCATCCCATGAAAATGTACACTAAGTGTTTCTTGCAGTTGTTTTTTAAGGGTACATAAGTGTTTCTTGTCAGTGTTTGGGAACAAATTAGGCTGCTTAGAAACTACTATTACTAGTTTTGTGGTTTCTTTATATATTGTGGTCTGTTGGGTTTGGACCGATGACTGTCCAAATGGAGATTTTAGTTCCCTTTCTATGCGAAATGAAATTGATTCAAAGGTTTCAAAAATAAAGTTTATCCATCTAATACTTTGAAATGCAAAGTTTGGGCTATTGATTGTAGGATGCTTCTTAGATTGGTTACTTTTTCGTAGAGGCTCAAAGATGGTATATTAATATTGTCTTCTTGAGAAGAAAACATGGTGAAGAATTTCCTTGTGTTATGAATCAAAGTAGGAAAATCCAACAAAAAAATAAGTTAATCAACTGAGATTCAAAGGTTACTTTCTGATGTGCATTACTTTTTGTTGGGTTTATAATGTATGCTTTCAAAAAGATGTTGTCTCAAGGAACTTCTTGAAAAATATTTAGGCCCTTGCTCAAGTAGGCTTTGAGAGCTTACCAAAAAAAATTTATCAGAAAATGATGTGAGACTCAGAGTCTTTCTTCTAGTCCTCAGCTTGTTGCTTCCTTATGTTGCTATTCTACACTCTTATAATAAATTTGATGCACATGATATATATATCAAGCCATCTACTAGCTAGTACATGACTTTTATTCCACTTATATGGAGTTTCTTTTATTTTTTAAGAGATCCATACTTGCAGAAAATTTAAACTTTTGATTTCCTTTTTATTTTCTTTTAATGTCTATTTTGCTATATCAATTTTGATTGACGTAGGGTTTGTTCCTTATTTGTCTCCTAAATATGTTTTCCATGATATCAATTTTTATTGACGTAGTTATATATTAAGATACCACAATTATATGATATAATTTTTATTGATGTGAATCCTGAATCTGTATGTGATGCTCTAATTTGGCATAGTTGTAAATTTCAAAAGCTTATTTTCACTTTGAGGGTGACCTTGTAGACCTCTTAACCAAAGACTACAACTTTGATCACAAATTTACCCTGTTGCTATAGAACTCCGATGGAATTGTATTTCTTGGTTCTATTTCATTAGATTCTTTCTCTTGATTAAATGGTCTTCCCTATCTTTAAATTTCAAACGTGGTGTCTTGTTGTACTCTTTCGATTATATTGATATGTGCTTGTTCTCTATAAATTAATTGTGTCATGTGAGTTTGTGCATGCAAAATTGCTATAGATGTGACATTAAGAGCTCTAATGAAGTAGTTGTGTGGCAACTAGATAAGAGTATGCGTTAAAAGGTGCAATCCTATCCATGCGTTGCTAAATCAAAAGTGTAGACATTATTGTACAAGTTTTTCTCTTATTCGTCCAAGTGCAAGGGAAGAGAGGTTTCTTGCTCAGTCCAGGATCGAACACAGAGAGCTTAAGTTCCTATTTTACCTAATCATGCTACTAAAACTATGCGGTATAAACTATAAAGTGTTGTATATGAACAAAATATTACTATTTTAATCTATTATATACACGTGGTGCTTCTGGCGTTGCAAGATGACATGCGAGATGAAAAGAGATGAATAATGAACTCATTATAGACATTTCAAAGAAGGAATGGTTTAAATATCTAAATGTGATAGAATGCACTTGAAGGTATTAAACGACATAAAACATACTTCAACTTGAAATTAAGGCAAGATGCTTATCAGCACTCTACTGTACTTGCTCTCCTTTTGGAATTCAAATACTCAGAGTTGACTTATGACTTATGTCTAATTATGCTATAAGTATTCTAAGTTACTTTTTCTTGATTAAGGCGAAAAACCTCTCTGTGCTTTCACCACACACATTGTCATTTTTGTAATGTATGTATAGGATGAACTTAGTAATAAAAATAAATTGTTGCATTCTTCATACACAACGTTTAGTTAAATGTGTTTTCACTTGTCAGATGATTACAGTCAAACTTATTGTTCGTCTTTCGAATATACAATGTTTTTTAACATTCACACTTCACTCAATGAAACTTAAAGTAAAGACATCATGACCCTTAAGACTTCAAAACTACATTTTACATGTTAGGTTTTATGTCCTAAAACTCGTAGATAGTAAATTTAATTCATTAACCGTAATTTATTAACAAAATATTATTATTATCATTTTAATAAATGTTATTGATATATTATTAGCTTTGTCTTAATAACCTAAATTTAATAAACTAACATCCTAAGTTGTTTGATGAGTCTTGAACAATATGTAGAGACATATAGAAAACAATGTTCAAGATCAACTTAAAGGGTCTATAGTATAAGGATAAGGTTGGGTAACTTAACTTAGAAATACTATGGATACGACTCACTTTGTATTTGATACAGATGCAATGATCAAACACATTCGTGTATGTGACATGCGAGTGAGAGTATCCTATACAATGAGTTTGTATAAGATCAAACTATGAAATAGTAACCACTAGATGTAACTCCGTTAACTAGTTGGATTTCTATTTCATTAGGATGACCTAGGTAACTTAGTCTTAACCCTAAGTGTATTATGAACTCCTATTTTTGAGGGTTTGTCCTTTGATTTGTACAGATGAGAGTAGTCAGATTGCTGACTTAATATGCTTATTATTTTGGGGACAAGATCGAGTGGAGAGTTGGGAACATAATCACACAACATGAAATTCACTTCTTCCCGAATTTAGGGTAAGTAGATGAGTGTTTCCTTAAATAGATTCTTCTGGACTTGAACAAAGAGCCCTTTCCTCTCTATGGCACGAGAGGGGTTTCTGTTTATTGGTTGGACCATAAACAGGTTGTTCATTAGAGGAGCACTGATATTTAAGGACTAGTAACCCAGGGATAAAATGATAATTTGATCCAACTAGTGTTACGAACACTTGTGAAGGACTTACTTATTGTTATTGGAATATGTCTGCGAACAAAAAAATATATGTACAGTGATATAAAGTTTATATATTAATCAAACTCTATTATATAAATTTAATTTCAAATATGATTCAAAATTAATTTATGAGAGATAAAATATTTGAATGAGTTCAATTATTAATTTAATGTGAATTGGATTCATATTAAAAGTATAGGTTAAAGTTTAATGTGTATATGATACACATTAGAGCTATAAGTTATCAGATAAATTTATATTTGAATATGATTCATAAATTGAATTAAATTAAATATAAGATATTTAATTTAGCAAAATAATTAATTGGAGAATTAATTAATAGTTTAGTTTTATTTGATTTAATTAAATGAATTAAATTAAACTATAAGACATGTGAGAGAGATTAATTAAATATGATCTAAATGAAAATATAAATTAAATATGATTTAATTAATTATTAATTTAATATTTTTTAAATTAATAAAATCCCATGATTCTTTCTAACTTCCTAAGGAATAGGGAGTTATAAATATGCAAAAGAAAACAAATATTTCAACCTAAGCTTTTGCCTCTTTATGAATCCTCTTGAAGATTCGCTTAAAATCTTTTTTTCATTCTTATTGATTTCCATAAACCAACCTCATCCCAGAGGATAGGAGGTCTTCGATGGGTGGTGTTCCCAATTTCGTAATTTATAGATTTAGAGACGTTAACGAGAGTAAGTTACTCTATCCTGTAATTCTTTAATCTATAATTTGTTTAAGCATTCTTAACCTTAGTTAAAATTATTTATAAAAGAACAATTCTGTAATTGTTTGCCAATGTATGGCATTTTAAGTTTCCAATTAAATTTAAAAAGGTGTCTGTAAAATCTTCCATTGTCAAGGGCTTTAATCCCTTTAGTATCAACACAAGCTAATTATACATAACAAAAGAGCGTAGAAAACAAGAATATATGGGTAAATCAAATATAAAATATAATGTATTGAAACTAATAACTTTAGGCCTTTCGACCATGAAATACATAATACAATAGAGTACAATATAACAGGAAAATGAAATAAAGAAGAAAGAACTATGTCTAAGAGTATGATTTTTCATCTTCCTTGGCTTGCATATTTGCCTAACACTGAGGAGGAAATGGTGGGGATGAAAACAAAGGATGAACGATGTTTGAGTTTACTCTCTGGCTAGAAATTACGCATACTGAATTCTAAAGTGAGAGACTCTATTTATAGGTAAAAGTTGATGTTGACAAGAGGTCATGTGCCATTTAATGCTTTGAAAAGCTGCAGCAGCGCTTCGCAAACTGTCCTTTCGTCCTTTTTTAACTTTTGCTCCAGCTAATTTTTGTTTGCCAGTGAGTCTAAACGCCTAGCTTTCTTTGCTTAACGCCTTGGTCGGATGCTTCTTTTCGCCTAAACGTTGAATTGTTGAGCTTCACTTCTTTTTCCAAGAAATCTAGCTATTTAATCAGTAAAATGCAGTAAAGCAGGAATAAGGCTCTTTTACGCTAAGTTGTTCACATGTTAGCCAAGTCGCCTACTTTTTCCTTCTTTTTCTTTCATTTTCATGCGTTTAGACCTCATTATTTTACATAAAAGGCTATAATAACTTGTATTTCTACAAGTTATCAATATGCTCGTAACTGTGAAGCTTTCAAGCTAATTGTCCTTATTTTTTACTATAATTTATTTCATGACCGAGAGTTCCATTGTTCTATATATCTACATTAATGCTATTACCATTAAGTGTCGTTAAGGTGCAACCTGACACTCGCCTGACTTATGCGTTTTATACATTTCACAGATGTCCCAAATACCTTTATGTTATTTTAATTTTAGGTTACAAAAATGTAAAATTAAAATAAAATAAAGGTATTTTTTTTAAAAAAAATAAGGGACGTATGCAAAAATAGCAAAAATTTTTATGATAATAGAACCTATGTCACTATATTTTCTAAATTACAAAAGTAGCAAATTTAAAAGCAGATAACCCTTTGATAGGCTTTTGATATATCTAATTATTTGTCATATTTGTCATATTTGCAATATGAAAAAAAGAGGTTCTATAAGCTACTTTTTTCTAAATTTTTTTGTCATCTGATGCAACTTTCAAAAAATAGTCTAATTCTCAATGTCATAGACAAAGCATTGAAAGTTATATAAAGATCTCTTTATGCCATACATAGGCGTCGAGAGATCGGTCCTAATTTTTTATGCCTAGAATGACGAACTCCTGACGAAGTACACTCCTGATGTTGTACTTCATCAGGAGTTCGTCGATCTCCTGACGCTTCTTTTCACAATGTCGAGAAAACCTCTTTCGACTCATTTCTCCCAACCCAGCTCCCGACGCTCGTTTATGCATCAAGATATCATTTTCCAATGCATTTTTATACATTTTCCAATAATTTACTACGTCGAGAGATCCAAAATTTCTTATACTGACAATAATTTAAAGTAAATCAAGAAAAGAGAATAACAACATATTAATAAGCAAAGTTCATCCCCCATTCTAAAAAACAACAAAAAATTAATAAAGTAACCCACCCCTCAAGATCCTAGTAATTAAGCATAAGGTTCACCCCACCCTCAACACAACAGTGTTAAGAAAATCAAGAAATGAGAACAACAACAACATATTAGTAAGCAAACTTCATCTCCCATTCTAAAGAACAATAAAGAATTAAGAAACTCAAACCCACCCTTCAACATCCTAATAATTATGCGTAAGGTTCACCCCACCTTCAACACAACAATGTTAAAGAAAATCAAGAAAGGAGATCAACATATTAATAAGCAAAGTTCACCCCCCACACCTTAAAGAACAACAATGCATCAAGAAACTCAAACTCACCCCTCAAGCCCACCCCTTAACATCCTAGTAATTAAGCAAGGTTCATCACCCCTAAACGAAAACAACAAATCAAGAACAACAACAACATATCAAGCAAAATCATTCACCCAAACTAAAGGGTACTGTAATTGTATGATAACTTGAGCCAATCCTCAAAATGCTAATATTTTGAAATAAAGCTACAATAACTATTTAGAAAAGTATTAGACTAGACAAAATAACTAATATAGTCAATTTTTTGTTATTTATTTTAGCATGTCTTCCTCAATAATTGCACTACTTAAAAATAAAGTATTAACCGGTGAGAATAATGCGCCGTTGAAATAAAACCTAAATATGATTATGATAATCGATGATCTACACTTCGTCTTAATAGAGGAATGTCCTCCTTTCCCTATTTGAAATGTATTCTAGACTATTAAGGATACATATGGCCGCTAGACAAAGGCCAATGAAATGCCACACATCTGCATCTTGGCCAATATGTCTAACATACTGAGCAAGAAGCATGAGTCCACCATGGTCACTGCACTTTAGATAATGGACTCCTCCAGAAGATTTTTGGACAACTATCCATTCAGATATGGCACGAGACCATTAAATACATTTACAATGTCTGTATGAATGAGGGCCAATCTGTTAGAGAACATGTTCTTGATATAATGATCCTCTTCAATGTGGAAAAGTGCATAGGGTGATCATTGATGAGCAGAGTTAGGTTTCCTTTATCTTGGAATCTCCTTCGAAAAGTTTCCTTCAATTCTATAGCAATGCGATCATAAATAAGATAAAGTACAACATGACTATCCTCCTAAACGAGTTGCAGACATTTCAGTCTCTTATAAAAAAAAATAAGGGATAGAAAGAAGAGATGCGAACATTGTCCATTGCATGAGGTTTAGAAGAGTTTATCATTTGGAATCAAGTTTTCACCGTCATCTTCTAGGTCTAAGAAAATTCAAAAGAAGAAATGAGAATAGGGGAAGGTCCTCATTTTGCAGCTAAGTGTAGAAGGAAGGCTAAGGTAGCTAATAAGGGAAAGTGCTTCCACTGCAATGTGGATGGATACTAGAAGAGGAACCGTCTTAAGTACTTTACGAAGAAAAAAAAGGAAAAGGAATGTAAATATGATTTACATGTTTCAGAAACCTATTTAGTGGAAATGACTAAAACGCCTAGATACTTGATTCAAGGGCCACTAACCATGTTTGTTATTCCTTACAGGAAACTAGTTCCTTCTACTAAGTCAAGAAAGGTGAGATGATGCTCAAAGTTGGAATGAGAGACGTCATTTTAGCTCATGTAGTGAGAGTGGCCAAGTTGTTTTTCATAAACAGACTCTTGTTTTTGAAAAACTTATATATAGTTTTCTAAAATTAGGAGGAACTTAATTTCTGTTTTTTTGCTTATTGAACATATGTACTCAATTGCTTTTTTTTTTTCTTTAAATGAAGTTATCATTTCTAAGAATAATGTACATATCTATTCTGCTAAGCTTGACAGCAACTTGTATGTATTACGATCTAACAAAGCAAAAGCAATTTTAAATAATGAGATATTTAAAACTGCTAATACTCAAAATAAAAGGTAAAATATTTCTCTTAATAACAATACATATCTTTGGCATTTAAGATTATCTTATAAATCTCAATCAAATCATGAGATTGGTAAAGAATGGACTTCTAAATGAGTTAGAAAACGATTCATTACCTCCACATGAATCTTGTCTTAAAGAAAAAGTGACTGAAAGACCTTTTACTGAAAAATGTTATAGAGCCAAAGATCCCATAGAACTTGTACATTCAAACTTCTGTGGTCAAATGAATGTAAAAGCTCAATGAGGTTTTGAATACTTCATCTCTTTTATAGACAATTATTCAAGTTATGGTTATTTGTACTGAATGGAGCATAAGTCTAAAGCTCTTAAAAATTTCAAAGAGTATAAGGCTAAAATTGAAAATCTATTAAGTAAAAAGATTAAAATACTTTAATCTGATCAAGGTGAAATGTACACATGGATTTGAGATTTCAGAGCTATATGATAGAATATGAAATTTAATCCCAACTCTCAGTACCTAGTACACCTCAACAAAATGGTGTATCAGAAACAAAAATAGAACCCTGTTAGACATGGTTCACTTAATTATTAGCTATGCTCAATTGTCTAACTCATTTTAGTGGTATGCAACAAAGATTGCAGTTTATATCTTGCACATTGTTTCCTCGAAGAGTGTTTCTAAAACATCTTTCAAGTTATAAAGAGGATGTAAACTAGTCACTTCATAATCTGGGGTTGTATAGCACATATGTTAGTGACAAATCCTAAGAATTTGGAATATCATTCAAGGTTATGCGAATTTTTTAGTTACCCTAAACAAACAATAGGTGGTTTATTCTTTAATCCACAAGAAAACAGAGTGTTTGTATCAAAAAATGTTAATTTATTAGAAGAAGACCACACGAGAGATCATAAACCATGAAAAAAATTAATATTAAATAAATATATTGATGAATCAACAAGAGTTGTTGATAAAGTTGATCCCTCATCAAGAGTTGATGAAACTAACACATCAGGTCAGTCTCCTTCTTCTCCATCGTTGAGAATGCCTCAACACAGTGGAAGTATTGCATCACGACCTAATCGTTACATGAGTTTAACTGAAACTCAAGTTGTCATACCAAATTATGGTGTTGAGGATTCGTTGTCTTATAAGCAGACAATGAATGATGTAGATAATAACTAATGAGTCAAAGCCATGGACTTTGAAATAGAGTTATGTACTTCAATTAAGTGTGGTAAGGTTGTAGATCTACTTGAAGGGCTGAAACCTATAGGGTGAAAATGGATCTATAAGAGAAAGAGATATTTAGCTGAAAGGTACAGATCTTCAAAGCTAGGCTCATAGGAAAAGGGTATACCTAAAGGGAAGGGATTGACTATGAGAAAACTTTTTCCCATGTTGTAATGTTAAAGTCTATAAGGATTCTTTTAAATAACCATATTTTATGATTAATTATGAAACATGGAAAATGGATGTCAAGACTTTTTTTTGAATGACAATCTCGAAAAGGATATCTTTATCTCTCATTCTGAGGGATTCATAACTCAAGGTCAAGAACAAAGATTTTGCGAGCCGAGTCAATCCATTTATAGGTTGAAGTAAGCATTCAGATCTTGGAACATTAGGTTTGATACTGTGATCAAATATCTTATGGTTTTGACCAAAACGTTGATGAACCTTGTGTATACAAGAAAATCAACAAAGGTAAAGTAGCTTTCTTAGTAATTTATGTGGACGATATCCTTATCATTGAAAATGATGTAAGATATTTAACTGTTAAAACTTAACTCATAGCTCAATTCTAAATGACAGATTTAGGGGAGGTATAATATGTTCTTAGGATCTAAATAATAAGGGATCGTAAGAACAAAACGCTAGAATTGTCTCAAGCAAAACTTTAAGAAGGATTTATTACCTTTCAGGCACGGGTTCACTTGTCTAAGGAATAATGTCCTAAGACACCTAAAAAAGTTGATGATATGAGATGTATTTTTTATACCTTAGTTGTGGGCAATTTAATGTATGTCATGCTTCACACTAGGCCAAACATTTGTTATGCAATGGGAATAGTTTGTAGGTATCAGACCAACCTAAGATTAAACCACTGGGCGACAGTTAAAATTATTCTCAAGTATCTAAGGAGAATGAGAGACTACATACTTATGTATGGAGCTAAGGATTCGTTTCTTATAGAATACACTGACTTTGATTTCAAAATCGATAAGTATTCTAGAAAATCCATGTCGGAATCAATGTTCACCACGAATGGAGGAATTTTAGTATGACGTATCATCAAGCAAGGATGCATTCTAGACTCTACTGTGGACGCTGAGTACGTCATTGTTTATGAAGCAGCAAAATAAGTAGTTTGACACATGAAGTTCCTACATGATTTGGAAGTTTTTCCAAATATGAACTTGTCCATCACTCTATATTGTGACAATAATGGGACAATAGCCAATTCAAAATAACCTCGTAGCCACAAACAAGGGAAACACATAAAAGAAAGTATTACCTGATACGAAAGTGTTGGTTTTTTATTGTGCTCTATAATAATTTTATGGACAACTGATTTATTATTTAATTATTTAATAAAAGTCATTATTCTTATTATTAATCAATTGCATGTTATTGTATAAAAATATCCATGAATATGTTATTATATTCTAAATGTCCCTAATTGATTATTATTATGGAAACAATAATAAATTATAATTAGTATGAGTTATAATTGATAATCATGGGATGGTTATATATGTAGAGACATAAATTATAATCATATTTTCTTATTAGAGAATAAGAATTGGATCCACCCCTTTTGAGATTATTACATGACATTTGTCATAAATAATCTCAAATAATTGATTATTTTGATCCTTAGACATGAGATTATCATAGTGTCAAACATAAAAATTAATCTATTCTAATGCAATCAAATGCTATCTTTAATCAAATAACTATAAAGGTTGTACTCGAATATGTTATGAATTATGTAGTTGACAATGATTAATCAAGATGGAATTTATCCCTCTTGTTATGAAGAGATATCTATGGGCCCTTCGATTAAGCGTCACTATGAAAATGCATGGCCGTGTTATAAATGAATTAATAAGAGGATGTAAGCATGACTTTGTCCATACCTTATATTTAATTATAGATATCGGGTGATAAAAGGATTAAAGCAATAATTATAGTAGATTATGTTGGATCACGAACTCAATTTAACATGGGTAGCCATAATGTCTTATTAGAGACCAATTATGACTTATAGGCTATAAAACAAGTTATGGGTCCATTGCCATATTAAATTAACCTAACGGGTCGTGCACAAAAGAACTGGTCAAATTTTTCTTTAGGTTAGGTAATTAATAAGTCCAATTGGAGAATTTGAATTCTATTAGAAAACGTAATTAATGAGTTTAATTAGAGAATTGAAAACTTATTAAGAGATGTAATTAATAAGCCCAATTGGAGAATTGGAAGCTTATTAGGAATCCTAAGCATATTAGGAAACCCCAGAAAGCCTATAAATAAAACATTGTGGGTCTTATTTTACATACAAGTAAAGACATAAAATTCATTCTACACAAAGAGAGAATAGAAAGAGTCGAAATTCTCACTTTGTAAGGTTCTAGCATATTCGAATTCGAAGAGTCGAATTCTCAGTTCGTGTGAGGATACTGTTAGAGAACACTTGTGATGTCGCAGTGTTTTGGTGATACAAATTAGAGGATCGTTTTTATCAAGAACAGAGACAATTCAATTTGGATAAATTCAACATAAAGATATGTTTATTCGTGATTTAATTGTTTATGCATGATTTGTTTACTCTCTAGAGTTAGATATAAAAAAATTTATGTTCATTCCGCTATGTCTAGTCCTTGTTCTTTTTTCATCAAGAAGATTGTGCAACGAAGGGATGTGATTGTAACCAAGATTTCTTTGGAGTACAACATTGTTGATCTATTTACGAAGACTCTCACAACTAAAGTGTTTGATGGTCATCTAGAAATTCTAGGTTTGCAAGATATGTACATTAGGTAACCTAGAACAAGTGGGAGATGTGTAATGGGTATGTGAATGTGTCCTAGTTTACTATATTTGTATATATACGTCTTATGAAATATACTTTTACATTTTACCATTTCAATTGTATGTGGATTACCTTATAATGTACATCCCAGAGATTAGCACTAGATTAGAGTTTTAGTTTAAATGAGAGTTTGTTGGGTTTTATGTCCTAAAACTTGTACATAGTAAATGTAATTCGTTGAAAGTCATTAATAAAGTGTTATTATTTTTTGTAATTTCAACAAATTGTTATTGATTATTATTTTTGTCTTAATAACCTAAATCCAATAAACTAACATCCTAAGTTATTTAATGAGTCTTGAACTGTATGTAGAAACTTACAAGGATCAATGCTTGAGATACAACTTAAAATATCTATAGTATAGAGATAAGGTTGGATACCTTATCCTGGTTAACACTAGGATACGACTCACTTTGTATTTGTTACAAATGCACTGATCCAACGCATTCGTCTAAGAGACATGCAAATGAGGGTCTATGCAATGAGTTTCCATAAGACCAAACCATGAAATATTAACTACTAAATGTAACTCCGTTTACTAGTTAGGTAATATGAACTCTTGTTCACCAGAAATTGTCCTTTGATTAGTATGCTGAGAGTGGCCAATTTGAGAACATAATCACACAAGATGGAATCAATCTTTCCTGACTTTTGAGTATGTATGTGAATGTTATCTTAAATGATGTCTTTGGAACTCGAACAAAGGGCCCTGCCCTCTCAATGGCCAGAGAAGAGTTTCTATTTATTAGATGAACCATAAACAGGTTATTCATTAATAGGAGTACTAGTAGTTAAGGACTAGAAGTAAAATATAATGGTAATTTAACCTAGCTGTCATTACAGACACTTGTGTAGGACTAACTTCATGTTATTGGTTTATATTCGTGGATGCAGAAATATATCTACAGTGAGAAAAGTTCAATGTGAGTCTTTAGTGGAGTGTACACACATTTAATGAATTTTGATTAATATGGTTAATGACAATCAATCAATACCACATCGTTGTAACTTCTTATCTGTAGGTTCATTAGATCTCATTCCTAGATCGCAAATGGTAATAAGGTTATTATATATTGATTGTAATTTGAAATATTCAAATTTACTTTGGAAATTAATATAATGTATGGTGATGCATTATAATATAAAGTTTAACTATAAACTTTATATTATAAGTTTAATATTTGGATACGATTCAAAATTAATTTATGAGAGAAAAAAATATTTGAATGAGTTCAAATATGCATCTAACGTGAATTAGATTCATATTAAAACTATATGTTAAAATTTAATGCATATATGATACACATTAAAACTATAGGTTATGAGATAAATTAATATTGTAGAATTATGTGAGAGATTTTCGTTAAATATGATTTAAATAAAATATTAATTAAATAGGATTTACTTAACTAATTAATTAAATTTAATTATTTATTTTTATATTAATTTAAGGGGCATTTTTAAAAATAGAAAAATAAATTAAAATATTTACAAGCTATAGCAAAATTTTGGATTCTATCACTATAACATATCAATGACTATCAGTGATAGAATTTGCTATAGGTTGTAAATATTTTGTAAAATTTGCTATTTTTAAAAATTCTCCTTAATTAAATTAATAACTCCCTTACGCAAGGGGGTTATTTGAGGGAACATGTGATTATTTCTCACGTATCCCAAGATCTTTCCAACTTCCTCTTCTTCAAGAGTAAGAAACAAGAGGAAGAAAGAGGAAGAAGAGTATGTAAAAACGTACGATGGCTCTTCTGTGAAACCGATATGCTCTACGTAAACTCTTTAAAAAATAAATTTCTCTCTTTTTCCAAAAATCTTTTTGGTTCCAACATAGCAAAACTTTAATTACTTAGAGGATAGGAAGATTTTCAAGTGGTGATGACCGCAATATGTGGTCTAATAGATACAGAATCGATGATAAGAGTAAGTCACAGTTTCTCTATATTTCTATTTTACTTTTGAAAGCATGCTTAACTTTTAGGTTACAATACGTAATCTAGTTTTTGTAATTTTTTCAATGTACTGGTTTTTCTAAGTCCCAATTAAATTTTGAGTTTAATGGTGTTATTAAATTACTTCCGCTTCAAAGGTTTTTTTTATCGCTTCACTATTAAGCTCTTACTTATAATATCATCCTTTATGAAATTCAAATTGTACCAAATGAATGTGAAAAGTGTATTTTTGAATGGGTATTTCAATGAGGAAGTATATGCCAAGCAACCTAAGAACTTTGTTGGCCCTTAACATCTAGACTACGTCTACAAGATGAATAAGGCTTTATATGGCCTTAAACAGGCTCCTAGAGGCTAGTATGAGAGGTTAACCCAATTTCTAGTTAGCAACAGATACAATAGAGGAGAAGTCAATAAACTCTGTTGGTGAGGAAGTCACAACAAAAGCTTGTACTTGTGTAGATCTATATAGATGATATTGTGTTTGGTGAGATGTCCTAGGAGAATTATCCTACTTATTGGGTTTTCAGA
>JBBPDI010000032.1:9576919-9587157 GCA_037974545.1 Cucumis variabilis | reverse complement strand
CTCCTTCTCCCCATTTTCTGAATTTCCACATTTTTCAATCCAAAATCAAATTCCTCTCTCCTTCCAATCTTTAAATATCCTCATAGATGGAGCTTTAAATTGATTTCCTTCCGTAAGAAAAGAAAAGACTAGAAAAATAGATTAGGGTACACGACTTCTATAAAAAAAAAAAATTAAATTCATTGCCACGTATCCTTTCCACATGGTGAAAATGGTTGACGTGGATTAAGGGAAGTCGTGTACCCGGTACACGATTTCCATTCATTTTCAAATTCACCATATTTTTTATAATAGTTTGTCCATTCACACTACTTTTGTTATTTCTTCATTTACTACCTATTTTTTATATTAATTTCAAAAATCACTATATTTATAAAAATACTCCTCCTCGTGGGGTTGAACAAATGAGCAAAAAAAATAAACAATAAACAGAAAGAAAAAGTGGATTACAAAACTGACATTTTTGTAATAGTTTTCTTCTTTAAAGGTTGAAGGTTGGATTCCCGACCTTACTATCATTATCATTGTAATGAAGAAAATTGAAACATATACAAAAGCCATATATCTTTTTTCAAAAGTTCAATGACACAATTCAGAAATACTTTAAAATTATCGTTAAAATAGAAATATGTTAATTCTTTTTTTTATATATGAAAATTAGGAGCTAAAATAGGTTTGCGATTGGAACCTAGAATGGTGTTACAGTGTGCGATTCCTAATTATCGATTTTAGTCACTTCTAGTATGTTTCAAGTTCTCACTTTTTTTTTGTTAGACATTTTAAAATATTTCTATTTATTTGTGTATGCTTTTGAAACATTATATGAAAGGAATATCTATTGAAAATTATGATTATTTTTTTAAACAAATTGAAAAGTTAGGGGAAAAAATGGTAATGTAATCAAAGAGCTAGGGAACCTACCATTTTACATTGGACAGACAGAAACACCATATTGTGCTAACGCTAAAAAAAATTTTCAAATTAATTAACTCAGAGAAAATTATAATTGTTGGATGTATTGTAACACTTTTTTTTTCTTCAAGACTAATGTTTTATAGTACAAAACAAAATTCAGGCAACAAACAACACCATGTACCAACTATTCATTGATCATTTCATCACAAACGAGGGAGAGAAGATCAAAGAATCACCACGAAAGAAAGATAAAGTTGCTAAGACATAAACTGTTTTGTTTTCCTCTCTGGAGATGTGATAAAAGAGAAAGGTATCAATCACCTAAGTTACAAAATATCCTCAACGAAGAAACTTAACTAAACAAAAAACTTATCCTTCCTACACAAAAACTTAATCACCTCTGACGCATCAACCTCCATCACAATTGACAGGTGGTTGATTTAAGCTCATTCACATTGCACCACAGTCAAACCTTTCAGGAAGACTTCAACTTCTAATAAAGCTAATGTCCCACCACTTCGTAGTAAAAGTAAAACCACTAAAAATCCCTTTTCTATCATGATCATGTCTAACAATCCACTCAACATTTAGCATTTGAATGCAATAACGATAGTTTCAAGTTCAATTGTAAAGAAGATATGCCTTAACTTATCATACAAAAGACATGGAATATTTTCAAAGGTGCCCAATGAAGAATTAGATAGGAAAGGTGAAGAGTAGGAGAGAATGAGATTAGGGGCCGAAAGCTTAAGAGGAATTGACCTAAAGATCGAAAGAATCTACTTTATAGCAGGTTGGAGAATGGAGAGCAACTGCTCTGGGCACATTTCTGTAGCATTGTTGCACAATTCTGCCTTAAAGTGCAGCCTGCGCTCTCTGTCCAGTGGTAACTATGTAACTTTTTGCACTTTTTTCTTCCATTAGATGTAGTTTCCTCATTTTGGCTCCAATTTGGTACTTTTCAGTATCGTTAGCTTCTTGATGCTTGACTCTATCTCTTAAACGCTTGATACCTATATATAAAATACAATATATAAACATATAATATTATTTAGAATAATAAAACAAATCTCCAGAAATTACACATATTTTTTTAGTGCTATCATCAAATTATTTGACAAAAATTAAAGATTATGTAATCAATTATATTAGTGAAGTTGAGTGTCTATAAACGTTAGGATAAAGCTAAGCACTTTAAAAGGTTGAGATAAGGTTAAGAAATGATATTAGGATAAAATTATATATCTACCTATAATTAATGAAACAATTTTTTATATTGTCACTTTATTCTTATCTATTTATTTTTGTTGTTGGGGAGTTGTGTTTAAAAATTTCTAAAACAAATAATTTAGTACAATATTTTAATTATCAATCTGAATTTCGGTTACTTATGATATATTATTAATCAACCAAAAATTAATGAACCAAACTTCAACCTCTCACATAGAACTTTTTTATATACTAGTTGGTAACACTTGTCATGTGTCACGGTCATACTTGTTCAAAGCGTGTTTGCCTATGGCCGTATGTTTCGAATACCCTCATTTTATCTTATCTTTATTTCTTGTACATAGTTTAGCTAGTTGCTTTTATTTTTCAGTCATAATACTTGGGAGTGACATTTCGGCATTTTCATATGCAAGCCTACCAAAACTGAAAAGGTTCAAAATGTACTATAGGAGAGGCATAGTAGTTGAATCTCCGTCCAAGCACTGTCGTACTCTTTGCAAGCAAACCTTTTCCCTTGCAACTGACAGTCTTAATGCTTATTGTAACGTCGATTTCAGTGTATTTCTTTCTTTCTCACGTTTTATAAACAATTTTTCTAAGAACGCAAAGGAAGGTTACATCACACGTCGACTTTGTCTGTGACTTTCAAATTTTGATCGGCTGACTTGTTCATCGAGTTAGGACAAGTGCCGCACAATCGTCCATGCCTAGATTGAAACGCTACGATTGTGACAAGTGGTATCAGAGCCAAATTGGCTGAGTGATAGTTGAGACAAAAAGATGTCGACTGCGAAACAGACGGGTAAGACCCATAATGAACGATTGGTAGGGATCGAAGAGCAGATGCTCCACCAAGTGAAAGTTCCTGATTTCATTCGATTTCTTATAAGAACTTGAGGAAGTTTCCAAGAAAGTCGATGCTATTGATGCACTGTTCGGTCGTCTTGACAGATTACCCATACATGATTTATTGACTAGAGTTGACACTCTAGAGTCATGAGTTGTGAAAACTGTAAATGTCACCTACCAGTGTGGGGATAGTTCGTCGGGCTCTGCTGCTTAGATGGAAGAATGAGTTATTGAGCTAGATAACTCTCAGAAGAATATGATGGAAATTATAAACGACATGATAGAAGATTTTTTAGTTACCCTCGATGTCGTTAGAAATATAATCGCAGAGGTAAACACGAAGGTGAACCTTACAATGCGAGCGCTGGCAAATCAAGCTCCAACTGGAGGAGCAATTACAGTTGGCAAGGTAAAGATCCTTCAACCCAAGCCCTTCGTGGGGCAAGAGATGCAAAGGCATTAGAAAATTTTATCTTTGATATCGAGCAGTACTTCAAGGCCACAAATATCATTACAGAGAAAGCCAAAGTGACGTTGGCAACCATGCATCTGTCGGAAGATGCAAAGCTATGATGGAGGTCTCGGTATGCCAATATTCAAGAAGGACGTTGCACAATTGACACCTTGGACAGTTTAAAGAAAGAACATCGATCGTAATTTTTTCTTGAGAATGTTGAAATTCTGGCTCGACGGAAACTGTGTGAATTAAAACACAATGGGACCATTCAAGAGTATGTGAAATAATTCGTGGAGTTGATGTTAGACATATCTGATATGACCGAAAAGGACAAGATCTTCAATTTTGTTGAAGGGTTGAAGTCGTGGGCAAGGGTTAAGTTATATTAGCAGAGAGTTCAAGACCTTGCATCTGCCTATGCAACAACTGAACGGTTGTTTGATTTGTCTAGTGACTCTCAAGATACGAGACGTCATCAAAGTTTGTCACCTGGAAGAGATAGAAACAGCCAATCGAATTATCTCAAAGCTGTGAGTGAAAACAGAAGTCCCGGTAGAGATCACATGCCTTCCCAGCCCAATATGAGGAACACCTGGCGAAGACCCAATGGTCTGAGTACGTAAAATATTTCTATCAGTTGCTACATATGTGATGGGCCACATTGGGCAAAAGAATGCCTGAATAAATCAGCCTTCTATGCTTTTCAGGCCGCTTTAGCTTCAGACTCAGACGACAAGTGGAGTCAATCAGAGAAGGAAGTTGGACAAGTGGAGGAAGTTTAAAATATTAGAGTGGGTGCCATAAGATTCTTGTCGTCTCTTCAGAAGAAAGTGAGGGAGACAAGTAGACGTAGGAAATGGGGTCTAATATATGTGGACACCTGGACCAACCGGAAGCATGCAAAGAACACTATGGTTGACTTTGGTGCAATCCATAATTTCATAATAGTGGCAGAAGCCAGACGACTGAACCTTCATTGGAGGAAGGATATGGAAAAAATGAAGGCCATGAATTCTACAGCTTTACCCATCATTGAATTAGTGAAAAAAGCGATGATACAGTTGGAAGGATGGAGCGTTCCTATAGACTTCATGGTTATAGGCATGGATGACTTTGATGTAGTACTCGAAATGAAATTCCTCCTTGAACATCAAGTGATTCTAATGCCTTCAGCCAAATGTTTGGTGATCACTGGGTTTATTCCCACCGTTGTACAGACAAACCTTCACCAACCCAAAGGATTAAGAATGATCCTTGCCATGCAACTGAGAGAGGGCCTTTTTTGAGATGAAACAATGGTCAAGGCAGCTCGCTCGGGCCTGCCAATAGCCAAGGTGAGATAGTTCACAAAGATACAAAGTGTGTCGCAGAGAAATATTGTGATGGGATGCTTGATGTTTTGCCTATGTAAGAATCGCCTATGAAGAATGATGGTCGTGTGGCATCATCGGAGTTAGCTGAACTTCGAATACAGTCGAAAGGATTGTTGAGTGCATGATTCATTAAACTTGCAAAAGCTTCGTATGAAACTTAACTCTTTTTACGAAAAGAAGAGAAGGGACGATTGTGCATCGACAACCGTGTCTTGAAGCAAGCTCTGAGGGAAGGGCCAACTCTTGGGTCCGTGGGTGTGACCCAACCTATTGAAGCTCACGTTGGAGCATTTGATTATGCGTTGGGCAATGTCCTCGTGCAGAATGGACAACCCATTGCATTTAAGAGTCAAAAATCGAGCACTACATAAAAGAGTTCTATGATGTTTGAAGAAGAATTGCTTGCCACGGTACCCAGTCGGAGGGATGGGAAACAATATTTCGAGGGATCTACTTATGTCAGAGATGGACGACAATGTTACCAGCCACTTCAGTATTCAGCCAGATCTGACCTCGAGTCAACCAAGGGGGAAAAGAGACATGCTCGAACTTGATTTTGAGTCAGAACATAGGAAACAAGCTAGTAATCGGGCAGCTGATGCCCTTAGTAAGAGAAACAATCATGTGATTTTGTATATGTTGGCTTGTACACAGGCATGTCAAGCTGATGGCCCAATGTGGGACGCGTCGAAGGAATCTGTGGAAAAAACTCTGTCGCTCAAAATGGCATGAGTGTGGCTAAGGTCGGTAAGTTAGTACAAAAGAATGGGGTTCAGTTGTTGAAAGAACCCAATCTTGTGTTACAAATGGGATGAATTTGTCAATTGATAGAAGCCCAACAGAGAGTGTTAGTGGCGGACAACGTGTACTATCGCGCCTTGTTGATCCCTCATATGTGAGGAAGAGTCCTCAAACACGCACCATTCCCAAGAAGTGGAAGTGAAAATAACACATCGTTCTGGTCAATCTAGAGGAAGCCTCAAAGCGATCGAAAAAGTGGGTAAAGAAGCATCGCCCCCTTGACTTTCGTGTGAGAGCTCAGGTCTTTGTTAAGCTGCGATCTGAACAGACTCGGTTATGAATATACAAAGATCACCCCCTCATGAGAAGATACAAGAGACTAGTAGAAATGAGAGGAATCCTTGCTTAGAGAGCGAAGAGAAGAAGAAGACCTACGAGGAGGATACACAAGTTCATGGCGAAGCGGAAGAACCTCCCCGTGAAAGAAACAAGTGGAAGATATACCAATGACTGTAAAGTGTGGAAGTAGAAGATCGAAGGATTCCAACTTTGCTAGTCGACGAGGACGTCAACTGTTTAAGTGGGGGAGTTTGTCATAGTCATACTTGTCCAAGGCGTGTTTGCCTATGGCTGTGTGTTTCGAATACCCCTAATCTTATGTCTTGTACATAATTTAGCTAGTTGCATTTATTTTTAAAGCAAAATGCTTGGGAGTGACATTTCGGCATTTTCATATGCAAGTCTTCCAGAGCTGAAAATGTTCAAAATTTACTATAGGGGAGGCATAGTAGTTGAATCCCTGCCCAAACATTGTCGTACTCTTTGCAAGCAAACCTTTTCCCTTACAACTGACAGTCTTTAATGCTTATTGTAATGTTGATTTCAATATATTTCTTTCTTTCTCGCATTTTATAAACTATTTTCCCAAGAACGCAAAGGAAGGTTACATCACACGTCGACTTTGTCCGTGACTTTGGGATTTTGATTGGCTGATTTGTTCATCAAGTTAGGATAAGTGTCGAATAATCGTCCGTGCCGAGGTTGAAACGCTACAATTGTGATACCATGCATGTTAATTTTTTTATTTTATTTAACTAAATAAAAATAGAGTAACTAATTACATAAATAGTATGAAACTATATTTATTTACTCATGATTTCTTAAAAGACATTTTTCAGCTTCATTTCTTGAGAGATTTTTTACTCAAGACTTGTTAATGCATGTGTATAAATCAAATTAACTAAGAGATACAAAGAATTTGATAGTATGACTTATTATTATTTGGACATTTGTGCTAATTTTAATATATTTTATGTATTTCTAACATTTCAAGAAGTATAGTTATTAACAAATTTTCCAAGAATTATAATTAGTTATTGTTTTAAAAAAATAATTAAATTTAAATGAAAATGTATTATTGAAATAATACAAATAGAGAAGACAAATTTTTTCATTCGATCCCTCAATTATAAGATCCATGATATACTATTGTGGTAAGCACATTTTACATATTTACATCAAAAGCATACTTAATTACAAAGCAATAATTAAAAACTGAAAAATAGTTTACATCCACATGCCACTTTGTTATTTTTTGAAAATGTTGTTTCTAACCGTTCTTTTAAATCCTCATCAATTTCTATGCATCTTTTTTATTGGGTTGATTGCTTGCTCCTATGCATCGCAAAAATCTGATGAAGATTCGTGGATTTTTGTAGTAACTTTGACTTACAAATCTTTATTTAAACTTGTTAGAAGACTAAATTGTTTACACCCTTAACTTTTGGAAATGAAATAGAATTTGAAAGATTTAAATAATTACAAAATAGTTAATAAGAGAGAATGTGGAATGTGAATAGGTGTGAGATAAAGTTTTAATGATATAATTAATTGGAAAGAAAAAGTTAAAATTATTAATATCAAGTATTTATTAATAATTAATTTTAAATTAAAAAATAAATAAATAACAAATTGTAAGAAACAAACAAATCTAAAATATCCTATATATACTTTCTAAAAATTTCTTCTTATCCATACTTTTATTTATATATATATAGTCCATTAGGCCACACTACCATTTATTTTAGTTTTAAAAAATATTTATTTGATCAACATTATTTATAAAATTAAAACCACCAATTATGGACTTCTAAGTGTTGTTTTCACTTAAGAAGTGTAAACTTAAACGTAACTAATACTTCCATATTTCTTCCTCAAAAAACTTTCATATCCACTTTTGACTTTTTAATTTAATTACTATTAAATGTTACTTTTTAATTTAATTACTATTAAATAGAAACATTTTTAATTGATTGAAAGCCACGTACACTTGTGCATTCCATAAATACAGTACAAGATGGTTTTCCTTTTTTCACATTTTAACCACATTGAATTGTGCAAATTTTTTGCATCAAATACCAAAAATAATTTTTAAAAAACCGCTTATGATACTTTTTTTTTCCATATTAGAGATATAACAAAATTAATGATATTAGACAGCTATTAAACGGTAATTATAAAGCTATCAAAAGGTTATCAGACGGTAATCATAGGATTATAGATTTTTAAATTTATTACTTTTGCAATTTAAAAAATATAGTGACATGAGTTCTATTATCTTAAATTTTTTTGCTATTTTTGTAAGGGCTATTTTTTAAAAGGAAGAAATAAGAGAAAAAAAAAAACTCAATTCAATGAAATTGTTTTTTTATGTCCTACTATTATAAATATTATTAAAAATAGATGCTCTCCATAATGTTTAGCATCTATTATCATGTGTCAATCTTGGCATATTTCATCCACATCTACATTATCTACATTTTGGCTAAATCGTAAAAAATGAAATATACTTTACTAAAAAATGAATTGAATTTATAACATGACATAATTGTATTTTTAAATATTTTTATATATATTTAATAAAATTATGCTATTTAAAATGTAATTTTTTTAAATTATGGAAACAATGGAAATATAAAACATTATTTCTGTATTTCAACTGTTTGGATCATAGCATTCAAAAATAGTTTTTGAAAATAGAAGCTACATTGTCTACCAAATGCATATATGTTGTACAAATATAAAATAAAATCCAAGCTCTCCTACCAAACAAGCTTTTATTAATCTTGTTTTCTTTTTTTGCAAAAAAGCCAAACGCCCCCTCATTTTGCCATTTTCCCAAATAACCCTTTTTCGTTCCTTTAAGAATAATTGAAAGAACTGAAGACCGAAACTTTGAAACTCACAAATATTATATTTGAAATCAAAGTTGATAATATATTGTTATTCTAGTTAATCTATACTATTTCAACATTTTGTTGGAAGGTTTTGCTAACTATACACCCATATTTTAAACAACAATGTGGTTTATTTCAGAATCTACAAATCTATCACTATGTTAAATCGTATTATTGGACTATTTTCAAAATAGCAAAACAAACCAAAATATTTATAAATATAACAAAATATTACAATCTATTTATGATAATAAACTATGATAGACTATTATATGTGTCAGTTGTTCTTTTAGTTTGAGTTTGAAGTGAAAGAGACACTTAAAAACTTTTTATGTTGTTTTAGGAGTCAAAATGTCACTTAGACACTTTTTACGAACCTTTTAGTTTGAGTTTGAAAGTGAACAAAAAAAATTTGGTTGTTGTGATATTCTAAATTTTTAGGTCTGATTAAGAATCAATATTCAAATACATATATATACAATATTGTATATATATGTGTATATGCATGCATGTATTTATATTGAAAAAGAGAGTGAAAATATTACTCAGACATTTTAAAGTTATTTAGAGAATTAAAATGTCAATCCAAAGGGTCTATGCAATATATATTTTGAATAAGAGAGTCAAAATATTAATGTCATTTTTTGGTTGTTTAGAGAGTCAAAGTGTCTCTTTTAATACTTTTCAAGAGTTTTTTAATTTGAGTTTAAGAGTAAAAGGTGGCATTTAAAAACTTTTAAAGTTGTTGGGAGAGTTAAAGTCTCACTAAAACACATCCAAAAAGTTTTTGTCTTGAGAGTCGAAATCGTAATTTATCATTTTAGATTATTTTGAGAGTCATGCATTACAATCATTTTAGGCCTATTAAGTTGTTATTACTAATTTTACGTGATTGTTAGGCTCTTTCTATGCATTTTTCTTGGTTATCTTCATAATTATTTTATAATCTTTGTTTTCTTAATTTGAAATTGTAAGTGCAAAAGTTATGCAGATGTTTTTTTAATGCAAATTTGCACTAAGAAAAGGTAAAAAAAAAGTTGTAGTGATAGATCTATATTTGAAACTATCCAAAATCTAATAAATTTGCCTTAAAATATATAAGATGCTAATATATTACATTGATTGATACAAAAGAGAGCCAGATTTAAATATATATATATAAAGATAAGATTGGGGAATAAATAATAACAATGATAAGAGTTGAGGGAATTAATTAAAAATAAATAAGAAAAGGCAAGGTGATGATTCATCAAATGGTAGAATGAAGAAGTGGGCTGGTGGATGTCCATTGATGCAAAATATTGCCAAATATGTCAAAGAATGTAAAGTTTGCTTGTGAAGGATTGATTTGTAGCGACATGAAACCCTGCCCATCATAATAAAACTTCAACTCTTTTGGATCCATCCAATTTATGTCTCCCCTCCATGCCTTTGATC
>JBBPDI010000032.1:9539426-9553992 GCA_037974545.1 Cucumis variabilis | reverse complement strand
AGTATGTTTGTTAGTCTAACCTTTGTGTAACTATAATGAAAGGTGATCCACTAAATCTATAGTCAACAAATGCAATTCGATTCTAAGACTAGGGTGATCAATCGGATTGTCCATGAAAATCACGCGAGACCCTGTTTTCAGCATACTTTTGAACAATTTTCTAATTTCTACCACCAATTACCATTACCATCATAGATACTACTACTATACAGTAGGAGAATTGTGAATTTGACACACTTATTATTATCGTTACAGGTACCACTACCAATGGACCTTAAAAAGTAGAAGTAGTTGTAAGAAGATAATGTTACCAAACTAAACAACCTTAATCGTCCTCAAATTATGTTTGCAAAATGCTAAGTACACTTACAATTGATAGATTAATGGAAACCTATTACGATTACGCCAATTTTAATTACGAATTAGTAAACATGACCTTAATTATTTTTTTACTATAGAAGATCTGAATTTAATCCAACTGAGGTTTTACCTGATTTGGATTTCAATGGAAATAGAAAGAAGAAGAAGAATGTTTGAATCAACAGAGTTTGGTAATCCTTTTTTTTTTTTTTTTTTTTGTGAAGGCTGAGGGAGTGAAGCATTCAGGACCTGCTAAAATGGTTCTGTACTTCACTGGGGCTACCAACATTCTTTACACCTTCGGAGGACATGCTGTAACAGTGTAAGAATTTAAAAGATAATTTTAGAGTTGGAAACAGAAGACATTTTACCAAATCTCTATTCAATTTTTATTTTGTTGTTGATGTAGAGAGATTATGCATGCCATGTGGAAGCCACAGAAATTCAAGCTTATTTACTTGATGGCAACTCTCTATGTTCTTACATTGACTTTGCCATCAGCTTCTGCTGTTTATTGGGCTTTTGGGGATGACCTCTTGACCCATTCAAATGCTTTTGCTTTGCTTCCTAAAAATGGCTTCAGAGACACTGCTGTCATCCTCATGCTCATCCATCAGGTGACATTATATATAATTACAAAATATATGAAACCTCATTTTGAATAAGATTCATTGAGAATTGAGATTGTGTCTTTTTGCAATGTAACACTTAGGAATGTTGATTGTTGATTCTACAGTTCATAACATTTGGGTTTGCCTGCACACCTCTCTACTTTGTGTGGGAGAAATTCATAGGAGTGCATGAAACAAATAGCTTAATCAAGAGAGCTCTCACCCGACTACCTGTAGTGATACCAATATGGTTTTTGGCAATCATTTTCCCCTTCTTTGGACCGATCAACTCGACAGTCGGATCCCTTCTTGTCAGCTTCACCGTTTACATAATACCTGCTTTAGCTCATATGGTCACATTTGCTTCACCATCAGCCAGAGAGGTTCATAATCTCCTTTTGATCCAATTCACAATTCAGAGTCTCAAACTTTTAACCTCCTTTTTTTTTCTGTGTTGAATAATGCAGAATGCAGTGGAAAGAGCTCCATCATTGTTGGGAGGTTGGGCAGGGCTGTACTCAGTGAACATATTTGTGGTGGGATGGGTTTTGGTTGTGGGATTTGGATTTGGAGGTTGGGCAAGCATGCTTAACTTCATACATCAAGTTGACACTTTTGGGTTATTCACTAAGTGCTACCAGTGCCCTCCTCATAAGCATTGAGTTTAAAAACTCAAAGACACAACAGATCAAATCACTCGAATTTAAAACAAACAGGGACTGGGAGACAGATAAAAAGTAACATAAATATGTTTGTGTGTAAAGAGATTGGCAATCCCTTTTTTTCCTTTTTTTAATCTTTTTTCTTTTCCTTCTTTACCTTTTCCATGTATTGGTGGTGATGGGTTTTAAGAGAAGGTGTGATGGCAATGTTGGCCACCCCTATACAGACCCCCAGTTGAGTTTGTAACTGGTGAGTCCTCCTCTAGCTTTTCTTTCTTTCTTTTCTTATATTAAGAAATCTGTTAAGTCTCTCTTTATGAATGAGATTATTCTATTCAACATTATATTTTGGTTGGTTATACAAAGAAATTCTTATCATTTGAATTTAAGAAAACCTCCGACTCTTGATTAATGACACAATTAACATCAATTTGTGAGAGATTTGTAAGGTATATGTTAGAGAGAGTTTGTTGTTGTGTGTTTGTTCTTTGCATTAAGGACATATGGAAAAAGTTATTAATTCTTCTAGAAAATGAGAATTCAACCACATACTCATTGTCCTAACTATCTGTCCTAACACTACCAATTATTGTATTTGCCATACCTAAAAGAAGAAGCAAAGAAAGTTTTTGAGACCCAATCAGGAACCAAATCTCTGATAGGATGCAGCTGTGATTGAGTTAGCAATGCTTTTTTCTTTCTTTCTAAATCATCAACCCTCTCTTATCAAATACAATGGATGAATTTACTTTTGGTGTCACGAGATAATCTTTCTACAATTTTAAATTTTCTATTTAATTGTTATCTACCTCTTAAAATTAAACATATTTTTTAATTTTTAAATTGACAGAAAATTGAATATTTTGTATAGATTATAAGAAATGTTGAATGTGTCAAAAACATATTAAAGAATAGATAGAAAGTTCACTAAATTATTTAGATACAAAATTGGAAGGGTGCACAATTTTACAATGTGAAGTAGGTGTGTTCAAATAACCCAAATAATCTGAACAATTCAAACTATCTAACCCGCACAATTTTACAATGTGAAGTAGGTGTGTTCAAATAACCCAAATAATCTGAACAATTCAAACTATCTAACCCAAATTATAAGGATTGGATTAGATCAATTTTTATTTTGGGTTGGATTGAATTTTTTATGTTTTTTTAGTTGGGTTGAGTTCAGGTTACTTTTTAAAATTTTGGTTTACCCCATCCAACCTGAATTTTTAATATTATTCAAATATATATGTTATAACTTTTAAATATTATAATTCATATATATTGTCATGAAGTTTGTAATACATAGTTGAATTTTGATATTTAACATTTTAGTTTTATAAAATTTTAGGTATTAATGCACAGTAGACAAATTTAAGTATTTAAAGTTAATAAAAAAATACTTTAAAAAATAATAAATAAATAACCCTAAACCCAACCCAAGCCCTTGGGTTGAAAATCCTATTTGGGACATTTGTGTTGCCAATTTGACTAATCCAAAAATTTTGTTGGTCCAAAAAAAATTTGCTTGGCTTTTGGGAGATGAAGAAATCTTGTAGAGAAAGATGAATAAATTGCAAAGAAAAAGAAATGACGAATCGTTCACACTATTCAAATCTAAATAATTTTTTTAAAGATTCTTTGGTACACAAACGTTTAGATTTGACTATTTTTTGTACATCAAATCTAAACGACGATTGTATACCAATATCCTAATGACTTTTTTCAATATACTTTATATTTGATACACGATCTTGAACCAAATAATAGTTTCAAAAAAAAAAAAGAAAAGAAAAAATGCAAAAAAAGAAGAGAAAAAGACGTTGGAAATGAAAAGAAAAATTGAAGAAGAAAGAAGTTGGAAAGGAAGGGCAAACTTGAAATATTTAAAAACAATAGTCGACTTCATGGACTTTTTGATTTTGTTACACGGGCTCTAAATATTTTGGTGTTTTGTTATATATATTTATGAAAATTTCCATAGTTTTAATTTAATTAATTAAATTAAATAGAAATAGACTAAACTATTAATTAATTAATTATTAAATTAAATCTTTTATATTTAATTTAATTCAAATTTGAATCATATTCAAATATAAATTTTTCATAACCTAAAATTTTCTCCAACGCCATATGTGGAATATCGTTAATGAGTCTAAATAATTTTGACGTTTTCACTTATAATGTTGAGATTAGTTGGTTCTGGTGACGTCTTCGGGTTGCGTCGAGAGATCCCCTGTTAATAAGTGTTATGTGTTCACAGAACACAAACAAAAGAGAAAAGAGAAAGAATTAAAAAACGAGAGAGGGGAGATCTGTGCCATTGTCGTTGTCATCATTGTCCGCCATCTCCTTGGCCGCTGTCGTCTTGTTTGCCACCCATTGTCCTCCTTTCATTGTCGCATTCTGCTGCTGTCTCTGCTTTACATTCCGGTAAAGATATGTTTTTTTTTCTATGTTAGATAAATGTATGTTTTACCTTTATATTGAATTTGTTTGAATGAATAAAGTTATAATTATTATTGTGTATGTTTAAATGTATTAAAATTGTTGCAATTTTATGAATTAAATTGTATGTTAAAATTTATGTATTAAATGTATGTTAGAATTTTTATAATGCATATTAAAATTTAGGAATTAAATTGTATGTATAAAATGTATATGGAAATTTGTTAGAGGTTTAGGGTTGAAATTTATGTATGTATGCATTGAAATTGTTTGAAGTTTAGGAATGAAATTGTACGTATAATTGAAAAGATGTATTGAAATTATATTGAAATGTATTGAAATTGTTGAATTGTTGAAATTGAAAAATTTTAAATTGTTGAAATAGATTAAATACTTGAAATTTTTTATTGATTTGTTGTGGATATCCTACAATTATGGTAGCTTGTAGTTTTTTTTATGTTACTATGTTTTGTTTGTTGGAATTAAGTGTTAGTTAGAATTATGGTAGCCTTTAGTAGTTTATAATTTGTTGAAAGTGTTAGATAGTTTCTAAAGCTTGTTAATTGGAAGTATTAGATAGCTGGAAAAGATTGATGTAATATGTGATTAGATTGTTCTGACTATCTTACAGTTACGACATTGTTAGGGCAAATATTGACCCATTTTTAGTTGTCTTATTCTGAATTTATATCATGCATATATTTATTATTTTTATATTTTATACAAAATATGAAAGTAGACTTCGATACGAGCCCAACAACATGAAAATCACCTAATTCGGATTTCAAACGAAGAACGGGCAAATTAAACGTAAGCTGCAAATGGGTAAATAATGGAAAAGTTGTTGAATAATGGAAAAGTTGTTGACACGTGGCAACTCCTCATAGACACGCGCCCAGCCTCCCCGTCTTTGATTCGATCCCCCTTTCACGCAAAATAAATCGTATTTTCATTTGAATTCGTTCTGCACGTTTTCTTCATCCGTCTGCCTCTCCTGCGCTGACACGTGGCGCATCCTTGTCCGCGAATGTGCCTCTCAGCTCCCGAGTTCGAATCTTGCCCAGCATAAAACATTTATCTTGATTTGTTTTGAGCGACATTTTCATAAATATTTGTCAACTTTTCAAAATTTCTCCATTTTCCCGTTATTTTGAAGCGAAAATGGGCCTTGAGGTTGTGGTTTCGAACCCATTTGATGCAAATTAAATTATTTTCTATAAATACTCATAATAACCCTTAATTAGGGGTGAAATCGGATTGGGTTGGGTTGGGTTGGGAGACATTCTCAACTTAACCCATATTTTTGGGTTATTTGAGTTAGCAATCCGAATAACCCGAATTTAGTTTTCAATCCAACCAACCCAACCCGTAAAATATGGGTTGGATTGGGTTGGGTTGTCGGGTTGTATAGTTTTTTTTTTTTCGTTTCTAGTTACATTTAAATAGGGTTGTATAAGTTTGTAACATTTAAATTTCAAACATACATAATTCAAAATTTCATACAATAAATTCAAAGTTACAAACATAAATAAATTGAAAATTACAAACACAAATAAATTTAAAATTATAAACACAAATAAATTCAAAGTTCTTAAAATACATAAATTCAAAAATTACCGACAAATGCTCATGAAGTTCATTTTTAATAATAAATTAATAATAAAGTTCAAGATACAACACAATATAAACCTAAAAGAATAAGAAACCTAATTGTTTTTTTATTAAATAATATATTATTATTATTATTATTATTATTTTTATATATATTATATTAATTTGGGTTGAGTTGGGTTGAACCGAATTTCTCAACCCTCCAACCCGAGACCCAACCCAACTCGAAAAAATCAAAAAAATTTAACCCAACCCAACCCATATTTTAATCTAACCCAACTCAACCCTTATAATATGGGTTGGGTAATCCGGGTTATTCGGGTTCAACCCGTATTCTTACACCCCTAACCCTAATTACACAATCAAATCACTATTTTCTTCAAAATTATCCTAAATTCACCAAATTTCTCCCAATTTCCTTAATCTTTAGCCTCATTCTACCATTTTTTCATCATCAACAAAAATTTCAGAATTATTCATGATGCAAGGCTAAATTCTTGAGGTAAAGTGGGTTTAGGTAAATCTATTCTTTGATAATTTCCTTTATTTGATTTTTTATTATAATTAGGGTTAGATTCATCTTTAATCTTGATGTAATTTTTGTTGGAATCATCATTCTTTTTTATCAAGAATTAGATCTTTGATTCAATTTCATTAATTCTTCATCTTTGATTTTTTGATTCAATCTTTGTAAGCAAGTTACCTAAGTATATCAATTAGTGCAAGATTAATTGAATTACTTGTATCTACACAAAAATTCTCTTGATTCTTGATTGTATCTCACCCATTTTTAAAATTGTTTGATGCCTTATGAATTTAAGTTATTCTTAGTCAATTATTGGAAATTAATTCCATTGATTCTTGATTGTATCTCACCATTCTTGAAATTGTTTGATGCCTTATGAATTTAAGTTATTCTTAGTCAATTATTGGAAATTAATTCCATTCTTTTTTACTGTACAAATGAATTCCCATTTAATTTCTTGGTTGCAAAATTATAAATGATATTGTAATTTTTTTGAAGAACAAATTAGGCGTTGAGTTAAAATTGCAAGAATTAATCTAATTTCCCATGAAATTCATATCTTTGCTTAAATTTTGATTCAAAATTTTTCCAAGATCAAGCAATTTGATCTTGTGAAAAATCGTGAAAAAAATCTCCTCTTAATTAAGCATGATTCAACTTCCTTTATTATATTTGATTCAATTATAAGATTAGACCAATACCTAAGCTCATTCCTCACTTCTCTTCTTAGAATTCAATCTTCAATATCTCTTATTGTGAATTGTATTACATATCAAATTTTCTCTTTCCATTCTTAATGATTTCCCCTAAATTATTTTCTATGCTTTTCTTTTCCTTTTTTTTTTTTACTAATCTCGATCATTTCAAGCTTACATTCAAGAAAGCGTCTATTCTACACTCTCTTGGGTTCGACACCCATGCTTACACTATCCTATGTTAAGAGCAAAGGGTAATCTATAAACAATTTTTTTTGTCAAGGCGGTCTAGGTAAGCAACTTTCGCAATCACTCTAATTTCCGATCACACTTATCACGATCTTACCTACATTGCATAATTCTTTCTTTTATACATACAAAATCCACTTTTTTCAGGTAGCCTTTTTAGTTTAAACTTAGATGTAGTGAAAGTTGGGATATTCATGGAGTAAGTTTGAGCATTTGGGAGGAGGAATATAAGACTAATGAAACATATTTATGTTATAGGTTTTTAACGATGGACAAGGGTTGGATGGAACTTAGGAATAAGTTCTCGGTTGAGTATATAGAGAGAGTGTCCTAATTTTAAAAGGTTTCAAAGTATCACATCAATGTGTACAGACGAACAAGATGTCCATACAAGAGATGTATGAACTCAAATTGGGACTCATTAGAGGGTGTGGAGTGACATTTATCAATGATTGGAATATCCCTCTCCTATGCAGATTGGGTGCATCATGGAGAGCCAATGAACTTGCATAGAGGTATAGAAAGATTTGATGAAAGAATTAGTAGTGACCCTTTCCATGAAGGAACTAATAGTATCTCTTTTTCTGAAGTCAATGACATGTTGGGTATGCTTCATGATTTACAAGCTTTGATTGAACATGAAGAAGAAACAGAGGAAGGTTTGGAGAATGACATGTCATTTAATAATGGTGTAGAACAAGAGACGACGAACATATTTCAAGAGTTATTAAACCAAGCACGTAGTGAGGTATACCTCAATTGTTCAAAATTTTCATCCTTGAACTTTTTGATTACGTTGATGCATGTAAAAGTTCTCAACAGTTGGAGTAACAAGTCCTTCAACATGTTGTTAGAGATATTAGAACGTATGTTTTCAATGTGTAGTACTACTATCCCTATTCCATTCTATAAAGCCAAATGAAAATTACATGATTTGGGCCTGGGATATGAGACTATTCATGCTTGTAAGTATGATTGTGTATTGTATTAGAAGGAGTTTGGGAATTTGTAACATTGTCCAACTTGTGGTAAGCCTCGGTATAAGATTAGTCCTAACAGAGGAAAAAAAATTTCGCACAAGGTATTACGTCACTTTTCAATACAACGATTATTTGTATCGCAAGAGGGCTCATCTTATATTAGATGACATAAGGATAAACAAATGGACATAGAGGATGTGTTGAGACATCCAACTAATGCATATGGATGGAAGCATTTTGATTGTGAATTTCTTGAGTTCGTTTCAGATTCACGGAACATTCATTTTAGATTAGCTTCTAATGGATTTAATCTGTTTGGGCATATGAGTACCTCGTACAGTATATGGAATGTGGTATTAATTCCTTACAATTTGTCACCTTAGAAATGCATGAAAGAGTTCAACATTTTCATGTAATTGCTAATACCCGATCCAAGATCTCCTAGTAGAAAAATTGATGTTTACCTCTAATCATTGATTGAGGAACTGAAAGAGTTATGGAGTTTTGGTGTGCGTACATATGATTCTCTTATCGATCAGTTTTTTCAGTTGTATGCAGCTTTGTTGTAGACGATTAATAACTTTCCAGCGTATGGAAACTTATCCGAGTGGAGTACGAAAGAGTATAAGGCATGTCCTATATGCATGGAAGATAGATTGTCGTTCAGGATAAGAGAAAAAATATATTTCATGGGACACCGGTGCTATCTTTCAGATAACCATGTTTAGTGTAGAAGTAAGCTACATGATGGAAGTGTAGAGCGTAGGCCTCCTCCAGTTGTACTTAATGGGCATGATATCTTGGAACAACTAGATTCACTAGAGTTTTCAGTGATGAGTAAACATCCATCCTTGAAAGATAAGAAAAGAAAGAGAGTTCTTATTGGACGAAGATATGTATCTTTTTTGAACTTTCTTACTGGGCAAGTCTACAAATACGTCATAAATTGGATGTAATGCATATTGAAAACAATGTTTGTGACAACTTAATCGGTACATTGTTGAATATTAAAGAAAAAATTAAGGATACCATGAATGCTTGGTTAGACCTCCAAGATTTGAAAATAAGAAAGGATTTACACCTGAAGAAGTTGATAACAGATTAGTGAACCCTCATGCAAGTTGAGTTTTGCAAGTATCTAAAGTCTATTAAATTTCTTGATGGATTCGTTTCTAATATTTCACGATGTGTGAGTAATAAATATGAGAATATATCCGGTCTTAAGACTCACGACTGTCACGTTTTGCTACATTGAGTCTTACCTATTAGTGTTTGAGCATACTTATTGAAAATGTGTACACCACTGTACTAAACTGTGTAGTTTTTTCCCTAACTTGTGCGCAAAAACGATAAGAGTAAATGATTTGGACCGATTGCAAGAAAATATCATAATCATACTTTGCAAATTGGAAAGACTATTTTCACCCGCCTTCTTCAACGTAATGCACCTTGCCATTCACCTACCATACGAAGCAAAAGTCATCGATTTGGTTAATTATAGTTGGATGTATCTCATTAAGAGAAGTCTATATGCACACTGAAATATTTTGTCCGAAACAAATTAAAGCATGTCCCGAGGGGTCTATTACAGAAGCATATGTGATGAATGAAGCAGAAACTTTTTGTTTAAGATATCTAAGTGGGATTAAAACTTGATTTACTCAAGATTAATGAAATGATGATCATAACATTCCTGATGATAAGGTACTTGGTGAGTTTGAAGTGTTTGTGCAGAAGGTACGACCATTAGGCATATCAAGTTCATGATCTCTATCACACGAAGAGAAACACCTTGCATATTGGTACATCCTGAATAATGTAGATGAAATAGCAAAGTACCGCAGGTATGTACTTTCAACTCTATACTTCACTAGCGCTTTAAGTTTTGTTAAGTTATAGTCGTACAAAGACTTACAACTATGTACTTTAGAAAAGATTTGAGGTTGATACGTCGTCAAGCTAAAAGTGTTTCTGACTTATTCAAAAGACATCAATAGGTATTTCTTGATTGATTCAGAGATCAAGTATGTAGAGTACATGAATTTGAGAATTGGTATATGCTTATTTTAGAATTCATCACTACAAGAAAAATGGTCTACGACGACAGTTATTTTCTGTCGCAAAAAAAATCGTGATAGTTATTTACAGTTATAGTATCGCATGTCGTGAAAAGTCCTTCTATGACAGTTCCAAAAAAGTGTCACAATATGTGTTTTCATGACAAAAAATAAATGTCATTAATTAGTATTTTATGACAACAAATAACTTTTTTTTTTTTTAATGACAACAAATAACTGTCACCATTTACACATTTACGACAGTTACAAAAATGTCACAAATTATTCTATTATGAAATTTTTTTACTATCAAGAATATGTCAATGGTGACAGTTTTTTGTAAAATTTAATTGTCATTGATTCGATATTTACGACAGTTATGAGAATGTCACGAATTAATATATTATGACATTTTTTTCTGTTATGGATAGACCAATCGTGACAGTTTTTATAAAATTTAATTGTTATTGTTTCGGTATTGACGACAGAAAAAAATGTAACGAATTTGTATATTATGATATTTTTTCCCTATTATGTATTCCTCAATTCTTGTTTTTCTTACCGCTGAACCATTACACTAACAACTTCAATAACAATAACAATAATAATGTGCATATTCATTTACATCAATTTCAGGTTATAAAATGCATGAGAGAGAAAACATTTCTCGTGATTTCTTTTCACTTGCGATGAGACCTTTAGTTGACGTACGGTTCTACAGTGGATTCATTGTCGGTGGGGTAAGATTTCACACGATAGAGCATGATTCTCAACACACTACACAAAACAGTGGAGTCATGGTAGTCTGTGAAAATAGTGGCAGTGGAAGCACCGACAACAGTTTCTACGATGTATGAGATGAAGTTCTTTTTGTTCAATATCCAATGGGATGATGTATTTGGCTATTCAAGTGTAGATGGTTTGATACGGACAAAAACTAAAACCATAGGACACACATGGAATTAGGATACAAATCAATCAACATGTCTCATATTTGGTTCAATAAGGAACCGATCATTCTCGCAATCCAGACACATCAAGTCTTTTACCTCGAGGACCCAAAAAAGGTCAACATTAGAAAGTTGTTCAAGTGGTCCAAAATAAACATATATGGGATGTGCTCGAAGGGGAGGATGTTAAGGATCAACAATTGAATATGCTGAAAATCGTTGTCGAACATCATATGGATGAACACATTGAGGATGACACTCTGTGCAAACCCGACATTGATCCTACAGTGGGATGACATTACTCAAGAGTACATCAAGCTTGTGAAGGGCGGTTTATAGGTAAGTTTTTAAATTACCGTATATATATGATACCTACATATATATATCGAAACCTAGCCCATGTGTACTTTTCTTTTGTAGCAATGGTTCATGCATGATTTCACAGATCCAACACTTACTCGATTTTTTTAGCATCAAATGCTCAACACTTGGAAGGAGTTCAAAGGAGACAACCACTGTCATTTTAAGAAGTTCAGTAATCCTGAACTAACATGTGCCAACCCACCCCCTAGATTGAAAAATCGTGTGGAAAATTAGCACTTCTTCTGTGATTACTACGTTATTCGATAACTTCAAGTGATTTACATTTTTTAATGTCCTTAACGGTAGTTCATTTTTGTTGTTTTTATGTAACATTTTGATTGTTTGCATGTAGGAGCAATCAAGGATTAATGGGGGTGCTAGAGTGAAGCAATCGTACAACCACAGTAGCAGATCTAAGTCATTTCTAATATGACAACATGAGCTCATTAAACAACGAGGTTAACTAGTAGACCCAGTAGAGCTGTTTAGAGAAACACATACTCGGGGTGGCAAGTTCATTTTGCAGGCGGTTGTGGATGCGCATGTAAGTTTATGAAAAATATTTTGTCTTATTTTGTACATTTAATTTACGAGTTTGACTTAATTAAAAAATTTCTTGCAGAATCAAATGCTTGAACTTCAATCCCAGCCCACCCTAAAGGGTTCTCAACCACTGTTTGAGAAGGAGATATGTGAGACAATTTTGGATAGACGATCGGGCTACTCAAAAGGTCTTGGTTGGAATCCTAGGCCAAAGTTCCGAAAGGCTACTGGTAGTTCTTATCTTCATCATATGAGTAAGAGATGCAAGCTAGAGAGGTTATCGAACTAAAAGCACTCCTAATTTTCCCTCCAACTTTTCATTTAATCATTTATTAAATATATAATTTTTTTATAACCCTAATTTTCCTTCCTCTTCCACGACAAAAAAAAAAAACACCAAATCCCTAACCCTCTCTTCAATCGATGGCAAATTCCAAGTCCTCAACCCTCTCCTTCTAATCGACCAACCACGTTTCAACCGATAGCAACTGAAAACAAGCTACATTTCGTCAACCCACGACAAGTAGCATTTCAATAACCCACTATCGACAACCTCACATTTCAACAAGCCCACTCCTTCTCATCGACAGTAACCCACGATTGATGATGACTCGAAGAGAAATGTACGTAGTATTCTTTTCTCTTTGTCGATTAATTTTGATTGAATTGTTCTATCTTATTTCCTTCCATTTGGGGGTTTTTAGTTTATACTACCCTAATGTTTCGGTTGTAATGTTGTTGTTAGATTTCCTTATGGCGTTAGACATTGAAAGCGATTGTTTTGGTTATCATGTGAATTTTCCAGTGTTTTTACTCATTTGAACATATCAAATGGGGGAAAGGTATTTAAACCGATGATGCAAATCTTGAAGTTGATGTTCTCTCTGATGAAATCATCTGGTTGATTCTTGTTTTGTTTATCTTTCTACAGTTTGTGTTAAATCATTATAGTCCAAATGATTCAACAACGAGCTTTATTGTTTTTCGCACTAGTTCTTTGTGCGATCTTTCAAACCAATGTACTTCAAACAAAAATATTTATCCATATGAAACGAGGTACCTATCTGCTAATACCTCCTCGATTGGCTAAGTGGTTGAGGATGTATTGCACTTGGCCACTGATGATTCACTACTCAAACCTGTTAAGGCTAAGATTACTTTTAGGTGAGTTCTATTGCATCTTTTTTTTTTGTATCTTATTTATCTAGATTATATCTTCTTGTGTTGATCTATTCTGTTTTTAATAGATTGTTTCTTTTCTTTTGACATGGCTTTTTTTATTTGGTTAAGAATCAATGATTGTTTATGGTAGAGTAGTGATATAATTAAATTTACACTAACCTTCGACTTAAGCTTTTAATCTCGTCGATTTAAAAACATGGCTCATATAGGTTCTGTAGGAAAATTGGATTGCAAGAAGTCGTGGGTCTGAGTTCTAGTCAGTAGTCGTCAGTACAGTTGGTGTTCATCGGTGGTAAAGTCGGTAGTTTGACATAGATTGCTCGAGCGATTGTGTTAAGAGGCAAAAAAATTGTGGTCTCATTCATCTTGAATGGTAAAGTTACAGATTGTTGATTCTTGCATATTTATGTAATTTGTAGATTTATTTCTCTTTATAAAATTTCTCAAAGTGGATGTAGGCCAAACTGGTTGAACTAATATTGTGTTATGTTCTTTGTTGCCCTTGATTTATTCTGTTGGCTGTGTTCTGTTTGGACATATTTGAGTTTGGTTTATTGTACAATGGTATTGGGGTGTGTCGAGGCTCATGTAGAATTATGAGGTAGGGCCTAAAGTGGTGCATAATTGAAAAACAATTCTTGTTTGTACTATGTCATGAAATAAAATATTAATGGTACTCGGCGAATATTAACTTGTTTGAGAAAACCGCCTTATGAGCTTTTGTTTTCTTTCGTGTAGGGAGGGTCTTGGCACTCTCATGGTCTTAACAGTGCTTTAGCTGGGAAATGTATGCTAGTGTTGGACAAGGTTTTTCAAAATTTGAAGCCTAGTGAATTATTCCAGAAGGGTGCAACTGTCGCAGGTAGATTCATAAATGTTTACTTGGTGTATATATTAACATTCCACTGTTTTCTGTTTATTATATAATTTATTCTCTTTTTAGGTTTCCTATAAGGATTTAAAGTTGTTAGGGTTTCTGGATTCGCAATAAGTGTGATCTTATTAGCACTTGTGATTGATCGAGGAAGATGACGTTTATTTACTTAGCACTAGCAGGTGAGGTATTTGCTCATGCTATTTGGTTGCTCAAGTGTCTAACATTTATTGGTACTTATATCAATGGATCTCGTAGTTCTACTTAGCAAATCTTTGTATTAATAAGAAGTGTTTTAAAAGGCCCGCTAAGGCGCGTGCCTAGGCACACCTAGGCTCAAGGCGCCCACTTGGGGCTTATTTGTGAGGAAGCGCGACAAAGTCTAAAAAGCCACGCTTAGGCGCGCGCCTCCCTTGAGGCGCGCCTAGGCTCAAGTCGTGGGCTTTTTTTATAAC
>JBBPDI010000032.1:9524979-9539326 GCA_037974545.1 Cucumis variabilis | reverse complement strand
TTCCCTTTCTTCTGCTGCTTAAGCTTAATGGGTTGAAGTTGAAGTACGAATTCTAAAGATTCGGGCCAGCCAATTTTGTCATGGAAACAAATGTTAGGGTTCAACTTCAACTCTTTTCTTTCTCTTTTTCTTTTTCTTTTTCTTTTAATATTAAATATTATTATTATTATTTTAATTCATTATCTCTTGTTTTTTTAATAAATAAATCTATCATCTCTATCTTTTCAATTTCTTACTTTCCAAGGGCCACAATACACTTATTAAATTGAATATTATCAAATACGAATTCTTAGCAATTAAAAAAATAAAACAAGTATCTTCTCCTCAGAAACAAACAATTATCTTTTATATATATTTTCAATTTCAATCTTTGCATTTTTAAAATGTTATGTTTTGATTTTTTATTATCTATTATCATTATTAATTTTTCAACCAGTTGAGAAATTGTTTTAAACCAGGTTGCTGCTATCTGAAAAAATAACAAGATTAATAAAATTATTTATAAATACATCAAAAATTAGTTTATGTGAATTCTATGGTAGATCTGATAGATATCTGTTTAACAAAATTTGATATATTTGTATATAAGTTAACTCGTTTTGTTATATTTAAAATGAGTTAAAAATTAGATATGGAAAAGTAATGATTCTAAGGGTTTTTTTTTAGAAAAATCAAATATTAATTTTAGATAATTAAAGATGTTGATTTTGAATGGCGTACTTCCCCGTCTTTCATTATTGCGAAACGAATTGGGTAGATATTTTTAAAATATCGTATAACTTTCACTGGGGACTAAAACGAAATTTAATTAATCGATTGAAAAGGGAGAAGAATAGGTCAACACACAAATTAACTAAAAATACAAAAATACCCTTTAATACTTTTAAGTGTTTAATTTAAAAAATAAGTCATTTTGAAATTAAAAAAAAAAAAAAACAAAGTGTTTGGCAACGTTTGAACAAAAAACTTTGGAGCAATCACAAATTGTCACATCATTTATCAAATTAAATGTAAAAATATACAAATAAATGATTTTCAGACTAATTAAAAGTTGTCCCAAACTGAAATTAAGACAGAATCAAATTAATTGTTTTCGTTCAATTATATATTATTTATTTGGACTAAAGTTTAATTAATTAAGTAAAAAATAATAAATTAATTTAGCACATATCTCACTCAAGGTGCAAAGCCTAAGGCACTAGAGGAGTTTTCTTCGTTTGGAATGGGACATAAATTGTGCAAAGTCTAAGGCACTATAGGAGTTTCTTCATATGAAATGGACATAAATTTTTACTCTATAAGGTCTGAGACAATTCTCCCAAAAATTAAAAGATTCTCTAACTCTTGACCAACTAGTATCGAAGATTAAAATTCTTTTGAAGATACAAGTTTTCTTTCAAGACTTCAACTTCAAGAACGTCTTTCGCTTCCTCAAATCAATCACAAGTATTCAATAAAGAGAAAATTAGAGGCTCAAATACTTGAGAACGAACCACATCACATTGTAATCAACATCAACATAAGTTCAACTTCATGAAACATGTTTCTCCAAAAACCTCATGCGAACAATAATCACTCATAATAGGTTTTGAAGTATATTTTAAAATGATTTTATCTCAGGTGTTTAAATAAAAAATAAATTTTTTGAAAAACAATTTTTAAAGTCAAATGAGCCCTAAACGTCAAGACATTTGCTTAGAAACTTTTCAATGCGACCAACAAAGTTTCAAAAGCAACCAAATTGCCCGTGTACCCAACATGCGACCCATTGTTATTGATGGATTAAACGAGCACAACAAAGGAAGAAAATCATAATGAAAATTGAAAATTAACACTCTAATTTCATCTCATTTAACATGTAATTGAAAATTAAGCAAAACTGTAAATTCAAGAACACTTACTTAAGATTTGAAATTCTCATTCGATTCGATTCCAAGCCGTATACAACCACAAAAGTCTTCTTTGCTATTTATGGCTTTATAACCCAATTGTAGAATTGAATTGGTGATTGGATTAGTGATTTTTTTTCTTAGAAAAAATGAGTACGAATATTTCAAAAAAAAAAAACTTCAAAATTCTCATCAAATCTCCACCCAAAAAACTATCTTCAATTCAGCAATATGTCAGTATTTATAAGCAAATCAAATTTTCAATATCATGACACCTAATTACTTGAAATTCGATGGAAGATGTTGAAAATATCATCACCTTTGAAGAAGAAATTCAATCAATTTTCAAAATTATTTGATTTTCAAAAAATTAAATTTCTAAAAGGGATTTTTTTTTTAAATAGAGAAATTTGACAAACTATTACCTTCCATAGAATAAAACTATTAAAAACAAAATTTATTATACTTAATTTTTTTTGTGAAGGATAAATATTTTGTCAAATATTCTATTTTTGACAATTTCTCTTTCCAAAATTGAAATTTCTAATTATTTTATTATTTAATATTAATTAATCTAATTAATATTAATTAAATAATTAAATAAAATCTCGATCAATCCACCAATTGAATTAATTCGAATCTCTATTCAAAATTTTCAATATTTAAATCTTATATAAATATCACTTGTTTCTTGTAAACTTGTTAAAAATATCGATATTATTAACAAAAATTAATTCGAACTATTCGAATTTTCAACCACATTGTTCTAAATTTTATTATCATAATAAACTAGTAAAGAGATCTAGTGGACCTATAGATCATGGGCTCCAACAATTCGAAATTAACTGACTAAACTCTTTTAGACCAAGTTAATCAACATTTGTTAACTAACAGGTCATTCTCCTGAAGTCCTATAATTGCACTTCACTCACTATAGATATATTTATGTCCACCTGATATAACCATGGTTAGTAAGTTGACTCTTCACAAATTATTCATAATCTCAAATGGGTCAATTTACCGTTTTATCCTTGAGATGACTTCTTATTCCTTAAGTACCATTGATCCTCTAATGAACTACTGGTTTAAGGTCTAACCTATAAACCATATCTCTCTCAGGCCAATGAGAGGGTGGGGCCCTTGTTCAAGACCTGGATTCAGTGCATAAGGAAACAACCTATCAATTGACTCTAAAGAGGCAGGATTCAGTGTATAGGATACCCCCACTTTCATGTCTTTACACGAACGATTCAGGATTACATTTAGGCTATGAATTTGAATTTAATTCACATTTAAGTCTCTACATAAAGTTCAAGTCTACAAGACAACCTCATGAACTTAGTTATTTGGATTCAAGGTTATAGCATTCTATTTCATTAATAATTCATCAATAACTACTTTATTGAATATGATGTAGTTTACAAATTATGAGCTTTAGGATACAAATTTCAACAGATTTTCACTTGGACTAAAACTCCTAGTGGGATAGAACAAAATTAAATTTACTATGAGAGAATAATCCATATGAATACAATAAAATAGAGCATGTACCCAATGAGTCTCCCACTTGTTCTAGTTTATAAACATCGTAGACCTAAACTTTGGGTAACCTTTAAGCACTTTAACCATGAGGGCTTTTATAAAAGGATCAGACTACAACGTCACCACCATGTACAATTTCTCTGATAAGATGGTACTTGTGTTCAATATGATTTTCTCATTTATGACTTCTAGGTTCTCTTGATTTTGCAACTGCATCACCATTGTTACAATATAAAGTGATTGGAAAGTGCATGTTCGGAATAACTTCCAGGTTTGTCAAGAACTTCCTTAGATATACCGCTTCATTTGCCTCTTTGCAAGTAGCTACGTATTCAACTTCCATTGTGGAATTAACTATACAAGTTTGCTTTACGCTTCTCCACAATATTGCTCCTCCATTTAGAGTGAATACCGATCCTGATGTAGACTTTCTAGCATCTTTATTAATTTGGAAATCAGAATCAGCGTATCCAATAAGGATCAAATCTTTACCATCCTACTCAAGCATATAGACTTTTGTCCTTCTAAGATATTTTAGGATATTCTTAATGATTATTCAGTGATCACGTCTGGGATTAGACCGATACTTACTGACGATCCATACTGAGTAGCATACGTCATGTCTAGTACTTAACATTGCATACATCAAACTCCCAACAGTGGAAGCATAGAGAATATGTCTCATATCTTCAACCTCTTGAGGTGTCGTAGGACATTGTTTATTTGATAAATGAATTCTATATCTGTACGACAACATATCCTTTTTGGAATTTTGCATTTTATATCTAGATAACATTTTATCTATATAAGATGCTTGAGACATAACCAGTGTTATGTTCTTACGGTTCCGAACAATTTGGATCCCTAGAAAACATTATGCATCTCCCAAATCTTTCATTTGAAATTGCATAGCTAGATATTTCTTGATGTCATTAAGATAACCTACTTCATTCCCAATGAGTAGAAGACCATTGGCATACAAAACTAAGAATGATACCATGGAATTGACGAATTTTTTGTAAACACGAGACTCGTCAACATTTTGTTCAAAGCTATAAGATTTGATCGTAGTATCAAATCTTATATTTCAGGATCTAGATGATTGTTTCAATCCATAAATAGATATTCGAAGCTAGCTTACAAACTTTTTAATCTTGACCCCGTGAAATAAATTCCTCTAGTTGAGTTATATAGATACTCTCTTTAAGATTATCATTCATAAATGTTGTCTTGACATCCATCTACCAAATATCATAGTCATAAAAAGTGACAATGGATAAAAGTATTCTAATTGACTTAAGCATGGGAATGAGAGAGAAAATGTCTTCATAGTCCATTCCCTCTCTCTTGGTGTAACTCTTTGTCATAAGTCGAGCCTTAAAAGTATGTACTTTACTGACTTTGTCTCGTTTTCTTTTGTACATCCACTTACAACCAATTGATTTTACATTATTTGGTTGATTTACTAGAGTCCAGATATTGACTCCATTTTGAGGTCCATGACTTTGATCCATTGGTTACAGTCCACATCCTGGCTATGACAACCCAATGATCTTGTTCTTTATTTATTTATTTAATCAACAATCAATAATTTTTTTTCCTGCAATTCAATTTGTTTTTTTTTTAATCCAATTGAAACTAGGATTTTAATTTAACTTCTAAACAATTTTTTCTCTTTTTCAAACGATAATGAAAAAAAAAACAATTAAAATCTAAACTCGATCAATAAAGCAATTAAACATACACCTAATCTAGAGTCTATGCTCTGATACAAAATGATATGAAAACCATAGGATTTAAATTAGAAACTCAAATAGTGAACCCCTAGTATCAAATTCTAAAACTCAAAAATCAATTTAACAACAACCCAAGTGAATGGAATAGATTTGGATTACCCTTTGATCGAAGACCAAGAGATGAGAAGAACCAATTCCTCACTCCAAGTTTGAACACTCCACAAGCAAGGTGATCGAAATTGCATGAATGTTCTTGGCATGTAACCATGAATCAAGAATTATAAAAATGTGGTTATGAGACTCTCTCATCTACCATAGAATTTCTATTGATAGAAAAAACCGTAAGACATCAATTAAAAAAAAAAACTCCTTTAAACAACCTAAAGACAATACTTAAATAGTCTCCTAATAAAACCATAATTTATTGTAAAAAGACTAAATTAACCCTATTTAAATGTTATTAAAAATGATCAAACTTGAAAATATTAAAATTATATCACTTTAATAAAATCTAATTAATAATTTCATGCTCGGTTGGTTCATATCAATTAGAGTAAGCACACAATTCTAAAGATAATGTGTGTAGTCACCTATTTTTTATTAGCTTAATTTGATTACATATGATTATTTATAATTTGAGGCTAATTTTAAAAAATATAATAAAATAATAATAAAAATTAATAAAACTTGTATTAATCAACATTGAAATGTTCTTTTAAAATATATAAAAAAGGGTGAAATAAAGTATTTTATGGAGGGAGATTAAAATTTGAATGGTAGATCTTTAATTAATGAAAAAAATCAATTTAATCAATTTTGATAATAATTGTTAATAAAAAATATTGAACCAATCACAAATTATCACATCATTTACCAAATTAATCATAACAATACAAATAATTGAATTTGGGACTAATTAAAAGTTGACATGTGTCCAAATTAAAATTAAAGATATAAATTGGTCGATTCTAATGACGTCACATGTTTTCATTATGACCATTGAACCAAGTTAATTATTTTGGTCTAAATAAATATTATTTGTTTGGGCTAAAATCCAAATAAGCAGAAAGACAGAACTTGGAGTGGGAATTATAGCAAAAACTGTTCAGAATAAGATTTGTAGCAAAGGGGGAAGCACGTATTTTATGGTTGTCTTTAATCCCGACTTTGCCCTTAATTCTAGAATATTTCATAGGTTCAAAGTCCATTATATTTTAATGGATCGATCAAGACAAAGGTGGCCGAATTTAGAAAATACAATGTATCTAAATTTGGGATTTATTTGTTAGATGAAATTGTAACAAATTTCTCATAAATTAATGTACGAATATCTCAATTCAAATTCTCAATTAGTTATTTCAATATAATATAACTCAAACTCAATCTTTATTAAATTAATAAGATTTCAAAATTATATAATTAATTAATTCATAATATATATCTTTTTATTAGATTTCAAAAATATTGATTTTTCGAAATAGTTTATTTCTAATAAGTTTTGAAAATATGCTTCTTTATTTTTTCCTTTTTATTATTTTAAAATATATGTATATTTTTTAAATGTTCATAATGAAGTAAGTAAATTTGAAATATTGTTATATGTTTAAATTCCGAAAATACAGGATAAATTTGAATTTCTTAAATAAATATTTTTTAAATATTTTTATTAAGTTTTGAAAATATGTATCTTTATCTTTTTCCTTTTTATTATTTTAAACTAAGTTTATTTTCTCCATATCCATAATGTATAATTAAAAAATTGTTAATAGATTTTTATAGTTAGTTTTCGGTTCTATCTTTAAAAAATGTTTGGAAGTATGTATTTTGTATAAGTTTTTGAAATATTGTTATTTATGTTATTTGTTTTTATGATTTTAATATTGTTTTAAACTAATTTGTAGACTATATCTTATTTGTTTAACATTATTTGTATATTGATTACATGCTTTATACTACATCATTTAGCAATATATTCTAAAAACTTGTGTATGTTATATGACTGGAAGACAATAATAAAATTATAGCGAACAGTTTTTTTGTTATGGCTTTACAACGAATGACTTTACAATGAATAAAGACTATTTTTTATGGTAGATGGATTGAATCTTTCCAGTATCTCAATTATCGTGTTATTGAAGTATATGTTCCATTTTCATCTTCGTTTCAAGAATTTGTATAATATATTCTAGGTAAACTTTTTCCATCCTCCTTCAATCTATGTCTTGTTTTCGTGGTTGTTGAATCTGTTGGAATAAATGGTTATGATCCTTCATGAATGGATTCTCATGAATGGATGCATCATGAATGGATGCATCATTTCATAAAGAGTATTATTGACAAAGGATATGACTTTTCGAATGACCACGAAAAATCTATAAATAAGTCTTTTTGGTTGAAAAGAACACATAAAAATCATTTGTTTTCTTTGAACAAATTTCTCTCCATATCCACAACTTGACGTTTGGTAGATTCACAAGGTTTCATTCGTAGATCTTCTATACGGGGTGCTACACTTAGAAGAAAGTTAATCTGTTCTATCCTGGGAGACAATTACTCTACATACTCAAGCACTAGGGTGAGTAAATTTGTCTTAAGGAGACAACGTAAATTCGTTGGGCTCAGATCTATATTTATGTATGATTTTCTGCTCATTGTGATAATAATTTTCATATCAATTTGATAATAAAAATAACAGAATCTGTATTGGCTGGTGATGCTAGAAGTAAACATATTTGAATATTGAACTACACCATGTACCCAATGTATTTAATGATTCTACTCAATGCGTATTTAATTATTCTAGCCAGTGAATTGATTAGCAAATACAAGGTATTTTGTATCCAGATTTGTCATTTTTTTAATAGTAAAATTTTCTTAGATTCTTTAAAGTTTGTATGCTTACATTTACATTTTTGTTACTACACTAATTTTTTTCTTCTATCTTGTATATTACTTTTTTTTTCTTTTCAATTTCAACAAATATAAAGTATTTATGTATTTATTTAATTATATATTAAAATTGTAAGAGGTCATTTAAAAAATAGAATAAAACAACAAAATATTTACACCGTATAGAACAATTTCGAAAACGAAAAAAGGCCACAGGTCCACAATAAAAAATCTTCGATTAATTGGCATCGAGTGGGTAATATATCTGGAAAACCATCGTTTAGTATTTGGAAAGCGATCATTTAGGATTTGATCGTTTAGATTTGGGAGCCAAATCTAAACGATCAAATATGAATCTAAACGATTTTTTAATAACTTTTTGTATACATTGTTTATATCTAGGAAAACGATCATTTATATTTGGTACACGATCGTTTAAATTTGGTGATTATTGTACACGATCGTTTAGATTTGATCGCTTAAATTTAGAAAGTCAAATCTAAACAATTTTCTAAAAGATTATTTGGGGTTTAAATTTGGCTAAGATCGTTTAGATTTAGCTATCCAATATTTCAACGATTTTTTTTATGATCTTTTATATTTGTCACACGATCTAAACAACCAAATAACAGACTGAAAAAAATTAAAAAAAAACTGTATATTTGATACTCAATCTTGAACCAAATGACGACTTGAAAAAAAAAACAAAAGAAAAATTGTAGAATAAGAGAAAAAGACAATGAAAAGAACAAAAAAAAGTTGCATAAGAGGAGAAGAAAGACAATGATCGGGTAGAAGAAAAAGAATTTGAATTGAAAAATCGTTATAAACCAGTAAGAGCAAATATGAAATTGTGAAAAAATAATCAGTCTTAATGTGCTTTTCTTAAATTGTCCTATGGGCCGTAAATATTTTGTCGCTTTGTTCTATTTATGAAAATTAACCGAATTGTAAGCCAATTTACAAGATGATTTAATTTATTTCACTTTTGTTAATATCCTAATTTTTTTTCCTTCTATCATGCATATTGAAATTTGTTTTTCAATTTCAACAAATACAAAGTATTTATTTAATTATATTAGAATTGTCAATCAACACTTACAAGATGGTTTAACTTTTAGATGATAAGGGGTTTTTTTCGTTAAATGACTAGGTATTTGTGTGATTTTAAATGTAAAGTAAAATCAAGTCTTATGTTATTGAGTTTCTAATTTTAAAAGATGAAAAATTATCTTATAAATCTAAAGATGGTTTGTTATTCAATTCAAGTTGTTTAGATTTAAAATTTGATGTATTTTTTAAACCTAAGATTTTTTTTAATCAAATCCTAATTTATTATTTATTTATTACTAATTTATATCATAAAATTATTATTTATTTATTAATAATTTATATATTTAATTTGAAATTGTTGGGATTTTGTTGTTTTTTTATATTGTTATTGTTGTTATATTGTTGAAAATTTGTTGATTTATATTAATATAATTTGTTTTTTTATTTGAGATGTTTCTTAATTAATTAAATCGTAATTCTAATTAGTTGTTGTTATGGTAACTTCGTTTTCTAATAATTTGAATTTTGTATTAAATTTTTTTATTGATATTTAAAACTTTTTTTAGGCATATGTTGCTATTTTTAGAATAGGAGAAATTCGATGGATACTATCACGACCAATTCATGGTACTGTTTGCATCGGTACAAGTTTATGACCAAGTGGTTTTCAAACATTGACGAGCGTTTATCTATATGCTATCAAAGAGCACCATAAAATTGGTTATGGATTCACTTTCAGAGTACTACCAATTTACAATTGAGTAGATGTAGATGGACAACATGATGAAGTGCGACCGGTAGAGGTAGGGTACTATTTTGTTGGTGGATGTTTTGTAAACAACGTTGTGGGCCACAAGTATTGCGAGGAATCCACATCTGCCAATGTATTTTATTGAGATGGAAATGGAGATGAAGAAGATCAAGTTTGGTCGGGAATTAGGAATTGAGGACGGGGAATTAGGGATGATATGTTTTGCTTGGTAAAAATTAAAGAAAATGTTGGTTTGATTTGAGATGCGTGATTCAATTGAGGGTATTTTGGGTTTTGAGAATGACTGTATTTGAAAGGTGAGTTTTTTTTTTAACTAAGGGCATTTAAAGCAATTTCGTAGCAATATTTTTTTTCCATTTTTCGATTATGTCATATTAACAATTAAAATAAATTTTATTATTTATCCAAAATAAATCTTCAAATTTGTAATTTTTCTAGTAAAAAAAAACGTAATTTAGCCCAAATGCTAAATATGAGCCATATCCATGTAGTTGAATCTATGGATTTGATCCATGGATCAATCAAACTCAAGTCCATAAAACCTATTAAAGAACTCTATAAATAAAAGAGTTCTCTTCATTTGTAGAGACAATTTTTTTTTACTAGAGAAGGTCCAGAGAGGATTCTCCCAAGAGTCAGAAGACTCTCTAACTCTAGAAACTGACCACCATCAAAGATTAAGTTTCTTTAAAGATACAAGTTTCCTTCTGAAACTCCAACTTCAAGAGCATCAAGTGCTCCACTTCCATACATCAAGTGTATGCATTCAACCGAAAGAGAATCAGAGGATCAAGTACTAGAGATCGAACCACATCACATTAAACCAATATAAATATAACATCAACACAAATTTAACTCCATGAATTAAATTTCTCAGGAAATCTCGTGTGAATAAATTGGCATGCTTAGTGAGATATCTCTACCTCTCACCTCTCTCTCGTCATCCAAATCTACAAGCAAACCAAGAAAGTTGCATTCAAATCTTTTATTATAAGTGACACTTATACATGACCTGTCACCCATAGTCGTTCAAGAGGATCATCGAGAAGCATGATCAAGATTTTGGCATCATGTAGAGGATCCTTAAGCAATTGATGGAGTCTCCTAAAGCTAGGATTGTCATCAAGGAAATTCCTTGTATGATAACTCTGATTCTGCTTTTAGCAAGTAAAAAAGGAAAGCATGTCCTAACGTGATGTCTGCCATGATGGTTGAAGAGGAAAATTAATCTCCTAATAAAAGCTATTGAGGAATGAGTCCACAGAATTGCAACTTTGAGAGAGCAAATGCAGACTGCGAAACTGCTAAGTTGAGTCAAACTTTTGTCATCAAAGTTGGTGACAAAGTGAAGAATGCAGTACAAGAAAACCAACAACAACCAACTTTTGTTGCTTCCCTCTCAATTCATCAACTACAGGATATGATCGGAAACTCCATTAGAGTTCAATATAGAGGCTCATCACATACTTCTTTCATGTACTCTAAGTCGTACACTAAAAGAATCGACAACTTGAGAATGTCATTTGGGTATTAGCCTCCAAAATTTCAGCAGTTCGATGGAAAGGACAACTCGAAGCAATACATCACCCACTTCATCAAAACATGCAATAATGTAGAATCAAAAGGAGACCAACTAGTCAAGTAGTTTGTTTGAAGCTTGAAAGAAAATACTTTTGAGTGGTATACCGATATGGAGCCAGAAGTCATTGACAACTGGAAACAACTAACAAGAGAGTTCCTAAATCACTTTTATAGCACCAAGCGCAACGTAAGCATGATGAACTTACAAACATAAGACAATCAAAGGAAGTGTCAGTCATCTACTACATCAATCGATAGAGAGCTCTAAGTCTTTATTGCAAGGATCGACTCACCAAATTGTCGGTTGTAGAAATGTGCACTCAAGGAATGCACTAGGAGTTTCTTTATATTTTGTAGGGAATAAAACCTCACACATTTGAAGAGTTGGTGACTCGTGCCCATAATATACAATTAAATATTGTCAACAGGGGAGTAAAAGATTTATTGGTTACAAAAAAAAAAGGAGTGACAAGAATGAAATCAATGACACTAAAAAGATCATGAACGGTGTTATAAAAGAGTTTGTGGTTGTTTATGTAACTCCATTGGCATCTTTCTCTAAAAGAAACGAAATAAAAGTTGAAAGAAAGCATGATGACAACGAAAATCAATTCCTAACTCTTAGAGATAGACAAGAAAAAGTTTATACATTTCCCTACTCTAATGTTGCAGATTCACACGCTGAAGCAATTGATATAGAAACAACTGATTCAACTACCAGATTGGAAATGAATAAAACAAGCAGGAAAAGTAGATGATCTTAACTACTACAAGTATCATCAAGTCATTAGCCACCCTATTAAAAAGTGTTTTGTGTTGAAGGAGTGGATTTTAAAGTTGGCTCATGAAAAGAAGAACGAGCTTGATATCGATGAAATAGCTTAGATGAATCATGTTACGGTTGAGCTAACTTCAAGTGTTACATTATCTTTTACAACTTTGACTAATTCCATTACTTTCGAACTTTCGAGTATGAATCTGTATTCATATTTTTTATATTTAAATCATATTTAAACATAAAGCTTTATCTCTAAACCAATAACTATATCACATATACTTATTGATTTCTCTCTCCTTACCTAATTCAAACTATTTGAATCAATCCATCACACTATTCTAAGTTTATTCCTTATGAGCTAGCAGGGGAACCTAATGGATCTATAGATCATAGGGTCCAACGATCTGAGATTAACTGGCTAAACCCATTTAAACCAAGCTAATCAACATTCGTTAACTAATGAGTCATTTCACTAAAGTTCTGTAGTTGCACTCCCTTCACTATTAATATATTTGTGTCCATCCGATATAACCATGGTCAATAAGTTAATCCTTCACAGGTCGTTCGTAAGCTCAACTGGATCAAAATACCCTTAAGTCCCACTAATCCACTATTGAACAATTTGTTTAAGATCCAACCTATAAACCGAATCTCTCTCGGACCAATGAAAGTAGATGATAATCGTGTAAAACAAGAATGACACTTATGCAAGTTGTATTTCTAAATACTTATGTGTTTACAACACCAGTCACGCGTTCTGATAATCTTATGTGTTTTGACCTCATTATTCTAATAAAAAGGGCTCTAATAATGGTCATTTCTGCACGTTATCAAACTACATATTCACTCCTTTTATATGGGAATGATGGATTTTTTCTTGTAAAATTACATTTTCAACTCCTCATGTGGTTAAGTCCCCAAAATAGTAGACATATTAAACCAACAACTCGAGATACTCTCACCGTGATAAAAATCAAAGGATGAGTCCTCGCAATTAAGAGTTTATAAATCATTCAAATTAAGATCGAGTCACATGATCATCATGTGAAATATTTTTCTCTTCAATTAATAGATACTTCACTCACATGTCTCCACATAAATGATTTGGATTAAATCATTTGTAACAATATTACAAAATGGGTTGCATCTTTTTTTGTAAAGGATATTTTAATAAATGCAGGGACGGAGATTTGAACCTTGTACATCTTATCCACATGTACACACATGTGTCAATTGAGCTAAACTCATGTTGGCAAAATGGATTGTATCTATAGTGTCACCAAAATAAAGTGCCTATCCTCATTCATATATTATAAACGTTTGGTTTATTGCTTGAATATGATCTATTTATATGTCAACCACATACTATACTATTCAATATTATATATAATAACTATGGATTTAAATTGTTAATATATAATTTGGTATTGCATATTAATAACTAAACTAAATACTTATTAAACAACTAATTCTCTATGAAGCTTTAGGAGACACTAATCCTACTAAATTTTCTTTCAGAAACTAAGAATAAAGTTGGGTCGGAAGCAAAATTAAAATTAGAATCTAACATGAAAGAGTGTTTTAGATTCTAAAGTAAAGGTAATAATGTGGAACTTAATTTGGTATGACATAAATGTTGGAATTTCTGTCCTAAAACTCGTAGTTTGTATTCATAAGTTAGTTAAATAAAATCATTGTTGATACTATAATCTTAAAGCCAATAAATTAAGGACCCAAGGCTATTATTTATAGTAAACATAAACTTTATATGTAGAGACATAAATGTGGATCAAGTTCGAGTATATAGCCTGAATAGTTTATAGTATACGAATACGGTTGGGTTCCTTATTCTAGGGACACTATGGATACGACCCACTTTGTAGTTAGTACAAACGATGTGATCCAAAATCGTTCATGTAGAGACATGAAAGTGGGGGCATCCTATGTAAAGAGTTTACATAAATCTGGAACCATATAAATAGTCACTTTTAGGTTATAACATTGTTGACTTTAAAACCGACTATTTCGTATATAGATATCCATGTAACTTAATCTTAATCCTGAGCTAACTATGAACTTCTGTTCACACAGGATTATCCTTAGATCT
>JBBPDI010000032.1:9505868-9524879 GCA_037974545.1 Cucumis variabilis | reverse complement strand
AAGTGTAGGTTGCATTTTTCAGAGGCACATTTTGCAGATGTTAATTAGAAACCCATTAGTTGATAAGCCTCATGTTGGTTGTAACTGATTGACCATGCAATTTCTCCCAAAACCATCTAGCTATATTAAAATCACCATCAATAATCCAAGAATCACCTCCCAAACTTGCCAAATCATCAAGTTCCTGCTAGAAATTTAAGTGATACAAACCATCGAATGGACCACCAGAGTGCATCGAGGTGGTCAAGGGCGGCCTTACGATAAGTCTGTAAATTCATAAACATTTATGCATGTTTCTATTTTCTTATAAAAGCTTTACTAACTTGAAATCTATCTCTTTTGTAGTAATTTTTTGTGTTTGATCTTAACGTTCCAGCACTGAATCGGTTTGTTGAGCATTAAATGCTTACTGTGTGGAAGGAATTCAGATCAAGTAATCATCGCCATTTTAAGAAATTTAGTGATCCAGAACAAACACAAGCAAACCCACTCCCGAGATTGGTTAATCAGGTGGAAGATTGGCACTTTTCATGTGACCATTACATCACTCGATAGTTTTAGATAATTATTTATATACTTTTATGTTACAATATTTCATTTATTTAAAAGTATAACATTTTCATCGTCGTCATTTTTGGAATGTAAGAGCAATCAAATATGTGTAAGGCTGTCAGGGCGCGACAACCTTACAACCATAGGAGTGGCACAAAGTCCTTTATTCAGAGACAAGTAGAGCTCACTGAACTGCACGGTTGTCCTGTAAATTGTGTAGAGTTATTCAAAGAAACGCATGCCAGTAGTAGTGGCGAGTTCATTTCACCTGTTGCAGATGCTCTATCTGATGGAAGTTCCTGATTCTATCAGCTTCTTGAAAACCTAGCTTAATGAGATTTCAAAGAAAGCCGATGCCATTGATGCGGTGTCCAGTCTTATGAACTGATTACCCATACAAGATATGTTAGCTAGAGTTGGTACTCTAGAGTCACGAGTTGTGAGAACTGAAAACGTCACTTACGAGTGTGGGGACTGTTCGTCAGGCTCTACTGCTCAGATGGAAGAATGAGTTATTGAGCTAGATAACTCCCAGAAAAATATAATTGAAATGTTAAACGACGTGACAGAGGATTTTTGGGCCACCCTAGATGTCGTTAGGAATGAAATCGCAGAGGTGAACATGAGGTTGAACCTTACAATGCGAGCGTTGGCAAATCAAATTCCGATTGGAGAAGCAATTACATTTGGCAAGACAAAGATCCTAAAACCCAAGCCCTTCTGTGGGGCAAGAGATGCAAAGGCATTGGAGAACCTTATCTCCGATATTGAGCAATACTTCAAGGCCACGAACACCATTAAGAAGAAGCCAAGGTGACATTGCGACCATGCATCTGTGTGAAGATGCAAAGTTATAGTGGATATCTCGATATGTGGACATTTAGGAAGGACGTTGCATAATAGATACTTGGGACAGCCTAAAGAAAGAACTTCGCTCACAATTTTTCCCAGAGAATGTCAAAATTCTGACTCGACGGAAACTGTAGGAATTAAAACACACTGGAATTATTTAGGAGTATGTGAAGCAATTCACGAGGCTGATGTTAGACATATCTGATATGATCAAAAAGGATAAAATCTTTAGTTTTATTAAAGGGTTAAACCCGTGGGTAAAGACTACGCTATATGAACAGAGAGTTCAAGACCTCACATTAGCCTATGCAATAGTTGAACGCTTGTTCGATCTGTCTAGTGACTCTCAAGATTTGAGACGTCACCAAAGTTATTCACCTGAAAGAAATAGAAACAGCTGACTGAATTCTCCCAAGGCTGCCAGTGAAAATAGAAGTCCCGGTAGAGATCACAAGCCTTCCCAATCCAACATGGGGGACACCTGGGGAAGATGTGATAGTCCAAACATGTCGAATCGTCCCTTTAGTTGCTACATATATGATGGATCACATCTCACTAAGGAATGTCCGAACAGAACGACCTTCTATGCCTTTCAGGCCTCTTTAGCTGCAAACTCAGGTGACAAGTCGAGTTAACTAGAGAAGGAAGCTAAGCAAGTGGAGGAAGTTCAAAATATTAGAGTGGGGGCCATAAGATTCTTGTCGTCTCTGCAGAAGAAAGTGGGGGAGACAAGTAGACATACGAAAGGGGGTCTAATATATGTTGACCAATGGACAACCAAAAGCATGCAAAGAGTACTATGGTTGACTCTGGTGCAACCCATAACTTTTTAACGATGGTAGAAGCCAGAAGGCTAAACCTTTATTGGAAGAAGGATATAGAAAAAATGAAGACCGTGAATTCTATAGCTTTACCTGTCGTCGGATTAGTGAAACAAGCAGTGATACAGTTAGAAGGATGGAGTGTTCTGTTGACTTTGTTGTTTTAGGTATGGATTTCTTTGATGTAGTACTTAGAATGGAATTCCTCCTCAAACATCAAGTGATTCTAATGCTTGTAGCTAAATGTCTAGTGGTCACGGAGTCTACCCCCACCGTTGTGCAGACTGACCTTTGCCAATCCAAAGGATTGAGAATGATCTTGGCTATCCAACTGAGAGAGGGTCTCACTCAAGATGAAACAACGTTTGAGGCCACTCTGTTTGAGTTAGCAGATAGCTTGGGGAAGACATTTCACAAAGATATGAAGTGTGTCGTAGAGAGATGCGGTGATGAGATGCTCAATGTTTTCCCTATGTCAGAATCACCCAAGAAGAATGATGGTGGTGTGGCATTGCTGGAGTTAGTTGAACTTCAAACACAATCAAAAGGATTGTTGAGGGAAGGATTCGTTAAACTTGCAAAAGCTTCGTATGGAGCTCAAGTCTTTTTACGGAAAGAAGAGAAGGGACGATTGTGCATCGACAACCGTGTCTTTAGGTAAGCCCTGAGGGAAGGGCCAACTCTTGGGTCCGTGGGTGTGACCCAACCTATTGAAGCTCATGCTGGTGTATCTGATTATGCGTTGGGCGATGTCCTCGTACAGAATGGACAACTCATTGCATCTAAGGGTCAGAGACCGAGTACCACAGAAAGGAGTTATACGATAGTTAAAGAAGAAACGATTACCATGGTACACAGTGCGAGGGATAGGAGACAGTATTCCCATAGATATATTGTTGTCAAAGAGATGAATAATGATATTGCCAGCCACTTCAGTACTCAGCTGAATCTGACTTCGAGTCAAGCAAATAGGCAGAGAGATATGCTCGAACTTGGTTTTAGGTCAGAATGTAGGAAAGGATCGAGTAATCGGGCATCTGATGCCCTTAGTCAAAGAAGCAGTCATGTGACTCAGTATATGTTGGCTCATACACAGGCATGTCAAGCTGATGGCCCAATGTGGGACGAGTTGAAGGAATCCGTGTGGAAAAACTTTATCGCTCCAAATGGCATGAGTTTGGCAAAGGCCGATAAGTCAGTAAAAAAGAATGAGGTTCGGTTGTTAAAGGCAACTCAATGTTGTGTTACAGCCGTGATGAATTCTTCAACTGACAGAAGCCCAATAGAGATTGTTGGTGATGGACAACCTGTACTGTTGCACCTTATTGATCCCTCCTATGTCGAGAAGAGTCCTCAGACTAATAAGATTACTAAGGGATGAAAGCAGAAATCAGACATCACTCGAGTCAGTCTAGATGGAGTCTCGAAGTGGCAAAAAAGATGAGCAGATAAGAAGTATCTCCCCCCTGGACTTTTGTGTAGAAAGTCGGGTCATCATTACATGGTAACCTGAATAGATTCGTTTTGGACGATATAGAGATCATCCCTCGTGAGAAGATACGAGGGACTAGCAGAAATGAGAGGAATCCTTGTTGAAAGAGTAAGGAGAGGAAGAAGACCCATGAGGAGGAGGCACAAGTACATGACGAAGTGGAAGAACCTCCTCGTGGAAGAAACAAGTGGAAGACGTACCAAAGACTGTGAAATGTGGAAGCAGAAGATTGAAGGATTCCAACTTTGCCAGTCGACGGGGATGTCAACTATTTAAGTAGAGAAGTTTGTCACGGTCATACTTGTCCAAGGCATGTTTGCCTATGGCCGTATGTTTCAAATAACCCCAATCTATCTTATCTTTATGTTTTGTACATAGTTTAGCTAGTTGCTTTTACTTTTAAGTCATATGGCTTGGGAGTGACGTTTTGATATTTTCATATGCAAGCCTACCAGAACTGATGTTCAAAATGTACTATATGGAAGGCATACCAGTTGAATCCCTGCCCAAGCATTGTCGTACTCTTTGCAAGCAAACTTTTTCTCTTGCAACTGATAGTCTTTAATGCTTATTGTAACGTCGATTTCAATGTATTTCTTTCTTTCTCGCATTTTATAAACAAATTTCCCAAGAACTCAAAGAAAGGTTACATCATACGTTGACTTTATTCGTGACTTTTGGATTTTGATCGGCTGACTTGTTCATCGAGTTAGAACAAGTGCCACACAATCGTCCGTCTCGAGATTGAAATGCTACAGTTGTGACACCAAGCATGAAGGCATGGGATGCTAGGTGAGATGGACATGTCATGGGCAACCATTTGTGCTAGGCAAGATGACCTGAATAGGCGAGATGTTGGAGCTAGGGGTAATGACTTGTTAGGCGGGTTTGTGGAAGGATAAGCCTTGCGGCCTTTGTTGTGAGGTTAGCATGCGAGCAAAGTGAAGTTTAGGTGGAAACCAATTGTTAGGCGAGATGATGAAGTTTGTATTATTTCAAGGCAAGTCAGTGTTGAGGAATCCAAGTGCCCACATCATGCACCATGCATTTTTGCAGCAAGTATGAGGTGTTAATTAGTGTCAACATGTTGACATGCAAAGTGCTCTATAAAAGGGTAACTTCAGACATTGAGTGGGAGCAAATTACTCATGTGTTTTCTCTCAAACATCTAGAAAACCCCTTCTAAATGAGTATAATTTTTTTAGAAGGGCTACCGCACGAAAAGTAGGCAAGATGACATAAGTTTGAGCTCAAGAAAGAAGGAAAGATAATTTTCAGAGGGATTTTGGGCAATCTTCAGTTACAGAAGGCTGCAAAATAGATTGCTTAGTGTTTGAAGATGAAAGTTTAAGGTAAGTAAGTTAAGACAATTCTAAGTAAGTTTGTAAAAGAAATTTTTTCGTTTTGAGGTCTGGATTAACAGTTATAAGTGTGGGAGGTTGAATAAAGTTTCAGGAATTTTCACAGTTTCTAGGCAAGCATGAGGTGGCCAAGCATCATAGTGCGCATGACATGTGGGTGCGCATGGCAGGCACACGATTAGTCTTTTGATGACCTGTGTGTGTCCGAGTGCTGCTTGCAGCCATACTGTATGGTCGACAATATCATGGCTTGATTTTTAGTTGTTCTGATATTTTTTGAATTTTGAGTAAATTTTGGATATTTTCCATGATCAATTTTTTTTTTATAGGAAAGGTAATATTATTATACAACAACAAAGAAGACCACACGGCCTAAGGCCTAGGCACAAGGGCGTAGAACGCTCACACACACAGAAAGAAACCATAAAGCCAAAAGAAAGAAACAAACGACAAAGCAACAAAAGTAAAAATAATTCCACAAAACAGGAAAAGGTACCAAATAGAAGAAAAAACATCCCCACAGCCCGGGGGCAAGCAAAGAAAGGAAAGAAAAAAAAACAAACTAAATAAGATCCTAAGCATTCTCACTCCAAGAAGTAGCACGAGCACGAATAAAAGAGCACATGATTTGAAACAAGACAATCCGCTCACGATCCTGACCACCATGAAGACGATGATTACTCTTTTTCCAGATATAGTAAATTGTAGCACACCAAAGAACACGCCACAACTTCCTCCTCACTCTTTCCAATACCCTAATGACAAGTGCAAGTCAACTTAACACCCCAATACCCAATCATGTGAGAGGAGGCCATAACCTGAATGACCTTAGACCAAATTTCACACCCAAATAGACACGAAAAAAATAAATGATTGCAAGACTCATAATCTCCCCCACAAAGAATGCAAGACAAAGTTACCGACGTATCCCATAGACTTATTCTATCTCTAGTACCCAATCTATCTCTTATGGCCACAACGAACCAAACCCACCTATCCTCAACATTAGGACGAATAGTATCCCATAAACTAGCGATAAAAAAACCACATTTGCTACTAGGAATCCAAACCCACCTATCCTCAACATTAGGACACAAACTAACCTCCTGAACCCTATCTGATAAATTAATCAACTACCTAGAAACTTGCGGCCATCTCTACTCCTCTTCTGTATCGACGAACTCAGCAAATCTTGCCTCCTGCTAACTCACTGCATCATAAATCACCCTCTCGCCAACCTGCTGAAGGATAGGGCCGCCCTGCAACCACAGATCCAGCCACAGTGTTGGGACAAATATTGACCCATTTAAAGATAGCCAATTCTCAATCTTTATCATGCACATTTTCACTATTTTTATATTTTTATACAGAATATGAAAGTAGACTTCAATACGAACACAACGACGCGATAATCGCTTAAATAGAAGTTCAAACGAAGGAGAACGGGCAAATTTAACATGAGGGGGCATTTTGGTAATATCCTAGAAGATGGACACGTGTCAACTCCTCAGTTGCGCACACCTAGCCTCAAAGTCATGGGTTCGAAACTCACCAGACACATTTTAATTCGAATTACTTAAGGCAAAAACGATGTCATTTTGAGGCCTTCAGGCGCATCCCCGAAGTCATAAGTTCGAATCTCCCTTCACGCAAAAGATTTACCATCTATTTTTCTTCAATTCGTGTCTTCAGTGATCCGATGGCTCTCCATGTGCCACATGGCATGATATCAACGCACGTGCCCCTTAACCACCCGAATTCGAATCCCAGCCGACACAATTGATTTTCTTTCTAATTTTTCCAGTGGTATTTTCGTAATTAACACCTAAACTTGTGAAATTACTCCAATTTTCATCTTTTCTTTTTGGATATGGGCTTAGAAATATAGTTAGGACCCATTTCCTCCATTTTTTCCTATAAATACCACCAATTAACCCCTAAATTCATATTCAATTCCAATAAAATTCACTATTCCATCCAAAATTACCCCAAATTTCTCCCAAATTCCAATTTCTCTAACCTCACTCTATAATTTTTTATCTTCAACAATTCTTCTAAAATTATTGAAGATGGAAGGCTAATCTCTTGAGGTAATTTGGGCTTAGGTAATTCCAATCTTTAATTTGATTTTTCATTACAATTAGGGTTTGATTAGTCTTTGATTTTCATGTCATTTTCGTTAGAATCATCAATAAATTGTATCAAGTGTTTGATCTTTAATTCAATCTTATTGAATTTTGTAATCTTAATTCTTGATTCTTTTGGTTCAATATTGTAAGCAATTTACCTCTAGTATATCAATTAATGCAAGATTAGTTGATTTGCTTGCTTATATACAAAAATTCCATGATTCTTGATTTTATCTCTCCCAATTTTAAAATTGTTTAATGCTTTTCTTTGGATTTCAATTGTTCTTGGATAATTCTTGAAATTAAATTGCATACTTTTTGTGCACAAATTAAATTCCATTTAATTCCTTGGATGCAAATTTGTTATTGGTTTATCTTGAGATTTTCTTTAAAAGAACAAATAATTGGTTTAGTTAGAATTGCAAGGATCAAACTAAACCCTTTGAAATTCATTACTTTTTTTAGAATTTTGATTCAAGAATTTCTTATAAGATCAAGCAATTTGATCTTGCAAGGAAATTTGAATTAAAATCTCTTCTTAGTTAGGCATAATTTAATTTTCTTTACCCTCTTTTATTCAATGATAAGATTTGATCCATGCCTAAGCCCATTCCTCACTTATCATCTTGGAATTCAATCTCTAGTTTATCTTTTTTTGTGTGTGAATTTTATTGCAACCACTTTAATTTCTGAACATACATGTGTTGATAACGACCTTACCTATATACTTTGCATAATCCTTTACTTTTTGCATATCAATTTTCGACCTTGTCACATACTCTGCAAAGCCTACCATCCTCCACCTCCATCCGCACGCTCTCTAAGATTATCCCGTTTACGCAAGATAGTCCTAAGACACCACGAACCACCAACACCAAAATTTACCGTCCATAGCAATCTGCCCTTTAGAATATAAGCCTCCACCCAAGCCACCCACAGAGAACCAGAATTTGTCAACATCAACCAAAGAATCTTCATCGTACTAGCAATATTCCAAGCAGGCCCATCAGGGATAGCAAGCCCACCCTCTTCAAAAGGGAGACACACCTCTACCCATGCCACCTTGGCACCTCCTCTAATATACTTCTTACCTCTCTACAGGAAAGACCTCAGGATTTTATCAATCTCATAATGAACACTCACAAGCATCACAAACACACTAGCCTAGTAAACCTGAAGACTACGGAGAACTAAATGCACAAGCTGAAGCCTATCAGCAAACGATAATACTCTAGCAAACTAAGAACAAATCTGACTAGTAATCCTCTGAATAAGAGGAGCACAATCAGTAGATAGTAACCTCCCAGAAAGTAAAGGAAGCGCAAGATAACGAACAGGAAGATTACCATGGACAAAGCCCAAACTGGTAGCTAAACGAGAAGCATCCTCATTATTAACACCCGCAACAAAGATAGAACTTTTCTCCAGATTTGCAAACAACCCTAAGAACACACCAAACTTCCAAAGAGACTCGTTGATAAAATGCAGAGAGGACTCATTTGCACACAAAAAATTATAAGATCGTCTATAAAGGTAATATGAATTAAACTAACCTTCTCACAATGCTAGTGAAACTAGAAATTTTGGGGAGGCCAATTCAACATATGAGAGAGAACCTCCACAACCATCACAAACAGGAAAGACGATAAAGGACCACCCTGCCGCAAACCTTTCCTCCCATGAGAAAACCCCTCCAAAGAGCCATTAATCATAACGGAGAACATCGGGGAGGTAACACAAGCTCTAAGCCAACTCACAAACCTCAAGGTGGTGCCAATAGCCGTCAACAATCCGAAAAGAAAGTCCAAATGAATAGAAATTGAATTCTCGGGTGTGTGAAGTACACGCACGTCTTCCAAATGTCAAAGAATTAATTAAGACTTAAAATTGATTTTTCAAGTCAAAAAGAATTTGAAGAAAATTCTAAGCCAAAGGATTGGACCAAGTGTTGTGAGTGACATATGTATTTAATGGTTTCTAAAACGAACTTCTAAAATGAGTTTTTAAATTGATCTTTCTAAACATGTTTTATAAACTAATGTTTAAACTCTGGTTTGAGAAATGTATTTGAACTTACTAATTTAGTTAATATTACAAAGCATGTGTTTAAAAAGTTTGGATGCTGAACTCATGATTTAGCATAGCATGGATTTAAGCTAGTTTACCAAATTTTATGTTTTATTGAAATAATGTTAATGACTATGTGATTTGAAAGCAAAAATATTCTACAATCCATTTTGGAAGGTATACTTTGTTGTGCTTATGATGAGGAGGATAGCAGTGAAAACTGTATCCTATGTCAATCTCTTGATGACGAGGTGTTTCGCTGCTTGATACATACATTTTTTAAAGAAGGGGTGATTTGATGCTCAATTGTCTTATGATGATGAGGTGTAACATACTGCCTTGTTTTCCATGCTAAGAATGGATTATGGATTCATGATCAAAAGTGATTTATGAAATGGTATCAAATGTTTAAAGTTTACAAGTATCATGTTTATGAAATGGATTCCAACTACTTGAGTATTTACGAAAGCCAAGGTTTTATGCTTAATTGTTATTGAAAAACATGTTTTATGAACCATCACTCACTAAGTCTTTCGACTTAACCTTTCAAATGATTTCTTGATTTTTAAGAATAGATTGTGTATCTTCGAGTGTTGAGCTTACTGTTGTTGGGCCAATCAGTTTAAAAAAGTTGTTAGCGTATCTTGAGTTTAATATTGGAGTCACTGAGTTACTCCGTTTAGAGTTAGAGTTGATTATGGATAGATCTTTGGTTTCCATGTAAACCAGAGTTTAGTGTCCATGTAAGAATTGTTTTTTTTTTCTTTATATATTAATTGTTTAATAAATGGGCTACACTAAAGTTTCATAAGTTGTGTTATTTGTTTCCACATGTGTCTCGTATAAAATGGTAGAACTTAAGGGTAAGCTAATGTCGTTAAGAAAAAACTGATGTTGGTTGACTTCACGTCGTCTCTTGGATCGAGAGTAGGTGCTCTGAAAGGGGTGAAATAGTTTTTATCACTAATGAACTGTTAGTGTTTAGTTTTTCGGGTTAATGTGTGATTTTTGTTCTTAGCTTCATTGTAATCCCATTGAAATCGATTTCTTCTTTTTTTCCATCTAAAATGGAGTTTTTTATCATGCTTTGTTTAAATTTGTGTGTTATTACTTAGAATTAGGGTCTATCAATGATATGTTTGTATGGTTGATAGACTGTTAGTATTTAATTTGTGATGTTGATGTCTAATCTTTTTTTTTCACTTCGTCATAATTCATTGAAATCATTTTTTTATATATATGTTTGAAATTGTGTTCTCCCTTATGCTTTGTTTAAAACCTGTGTGTTATTACTTAGGGTTAGAGTTACGCCTCGCTCCAACTTAGTCACTCCTTGCAACCAAGTGCAGACATGTCGCCTAAACATCCAACATGCATCACACCACGTAACAAACGAACTTCTAACAAATGATAAAGTTTTATCACAGAGTTTCCTTCTTGAAACTCAACTCTTTTTGCCTCAATGCAACAGAAAAGTAACTTCTTAAGCTTTCAAGCTTCTAAGTGATAAGCACGACACCACACAGTAGAATATAAAATACAACTTCACTTTTATTATTCGATCTAATGCTTTACAATTACATTTTCCTTTCTTGTGTAGTACAAAAGTAAATCTTAGACTCTGAATGCATCGCTTAACTCTCACCAAACTAGGATCACTACAAGAATTAGGGGTTCTATCGATGCATACATGCATCGACAACAATAACAAAATGCATCGAGAATGACTCTCCCAACATGATAAGCCACGTCAAAAAGAGTGTCAATAGTACTGCATCGAGAAAGGCAACACTGATGCACAAACAAGACAGCGTCTGCAATTCCTTTTTGCGACACAAGCTTCGTCAACTGATACAAAACGTTGGGGAAAGGCCACTTTCGATGTCCAACCAATGCGTCGACAATAGGGTATTGCCAACGTCAACTCCATTGACAATAGGGAACGCCTGATGCAATGTCAGAGGACATTGGCCCAACATATTATCGATATTGCCAACCATTCTCGACATACAAACAACATCGAAAAAAAGTTTTATAATACTTTTAAATTTTTTTTGCTATTGTATTCTGATTCAATTTAAATTCAATCAAATTCTGAAAACAACAAACGTAAAATTAATATAAAATTATTAAAATACCGAATTGAATTTATATTAAAATTAATTCAAATATTAAAAAAGTACACATATGTAAGTTCAAAAATTACATGAAAAATAAAAACTAAAAACTAATTCTCCAAAGTGTCGCGGACACTAGTTTCCCCAAGCCTCCCAACCTACAGTACATGAAATTAAATTTAGATATATATCATCGATAAGAAAAAGACTTAAAAGTATACTGCAATGGAATCAAGGTCCTCTCTGTGCCCGGCTCAGTTCTTCAATCATTTTCCTCATTTCTTCCATCAATTAGGCACTTTCTTTTTGTTTTCGGGCACTTTCTTTTATTCATCGCTCATGTAACTCTGACATTCTTCCTTGGTTTTCAATTAATTATTGAGTGCTATCAAGGCGAGCTTTTGGTTTGGTAACCTCCTTAGCATGCATCTCGAGCTCATATGATGAAGACGAAGAACTATCAGTAGTCTTCTAGGACTTACGCTTGGAACCCCAACCAAGACCTTTTGAGTAGCTTGATCGTCTACCCAAAACTGCCTCGCATATCTTCTTATTAGAGAGTGGTTGAGAACTTATTGGGAGTACGTTGAGACTAAAGTTCCAGCATTTGATTTCGCAAGAAAATTTTTAATTAAGTCAAACTCGTAAATTAAATGTACAAAATAAGACAAAAATTTTACATAAACTTACATACGCATCTGCGACCGCCAACAAAATGAACTGGGCACCCCGAGCATGTGTTTCTCTAAACAACTCTACTCAGTCGACCTCGTTGTTCAGCAAGCTCGTGCTATCATTTTAGATTCGACTTGGATCTACTACTTTAGTTGTTGGGCTACTTCTCTCTAGCAGCCTTGTTGATTCTTGACTGCTCCTACATGCAATTAATCAAAATGTTACATAAAACAACAAAAAATGAATTATCATTGAGGATATTAAAAATGTAAATCACCTGAAACTATCGAGTACATAAAGATCGTAGAAGAAGTGTCAATCATAAACTCGATTCTTCATGGAGGGTGGGTTGGCACATGCTTGTTTAAGATCACTGAACTTCTTAAAATGGTGGTGGTTGTCTCCCTTGAACTCCTTCTAAGTGCTGAGCATTTGAAACTCAACAAATCGAGTAAGTGCTAGATCTATGAAATATAGCACAAACCATTGATACAAAAGAAAAGTACACATGAATTAGGTTTCTATATATATACGTAGGTAACATAAATATACGGTAATTTAAAAACTTACCTATAAACCACTCTTCACAAGCTCGATGTACTTTAGAGTAACATCAGCCCACTTAAGAAAGCAAACTGAAAATGTATCCTGCATTAACACACCGATGGTACAACTGGAGCGAACGATATGTAGCGAGATCGTCTTATCCTATCCTAGAGCAATGGATATGGGGATCTTGCTATTGGATTCATATCTTAAAACTCGTAGATTGTAAATATTGTTAATAAAGTGTTATTATTGTAATAATTGTTATTGATTATATTATTAGTTTTGTCTTAATAACCCAAATCCAATAAACCAACATCCTAAGTTGTTTAATGAGTCTTGAACAGTATGTAAACACATACATGTATCAATGTTCGAGATCAGCTTAAAGAGTCTATAGTATAGGGATAAGACTGGGTACCTTATCCTAGTAACACTATGGATACGACTCACTTTGTATTTGATACATGCTAAAAAGACTTGTGTTGGTTTGTGGGTGAACAGAACTAGTGACTTTTGCTTCATATGGTGGTTGAACAGCAAGGTGTACCATTAGGTAAAAGAATGCAAGTGGGAAAGGTGAACAACAAGGTGTACCATTACATCGAAAAATGCAGGTGAGAATTGAAGAGATAAAAGTCCTATGACAGTGGAAGATTTTAGAGAACCATTACTTAATTTAATTTGGGAATCCCAACATATGAGTACATTAGCAAAATTCTAAATAAAAACTAACATGCTTTTAATTGAAAAGATACATAGAACTTACTTTTGTTGTCGTCTCTGAATCTAAAAATCATTAAATTAAGAACACTACCTGTCGAAGACCTTTCTATTCTCTAGGATGAGATTGGTTTCTGGGAACTAATTGGGATGAAAAAAGATTTAGAGATATTTGAGAGAAACTCTTTTCTTTTTTAAGAGAGCAAAAACGTTGATTTTTTTTTATTAATTTGTTAAAGAAAATTGTTTTTTTCTAGATATTTATAACTCTCTTTCATTTCTGGAATAGGAAAATGAATAGGAGAGAATCGTGGGATTCTATTATCAAATCTACTAATTAATTAACAATTAATCAATTAGTTAATAATTCATTAAATCATATTTAATTAATATTTCATACAAATATTATTTGAATGCATATCTCCCTAATATCTTATAGATTTATATTGATATAATTAATTAAATCATATTTAATTAATATTTTATTGTATTTGTATCAAATACAAAGTGAGTCTTATCCATAGTTTTATCAGGATAAGGTACCTAGTCTTATCCCTATACTATAGACCCTTTAAACTGATCTCGAACATTGATCCTTATATATCTCTACATACTGTTCAAGACTCATCAATGATAATTACTATAGTAATAACACTTTATTAATAACGGTCAATGGATTATACTTACAATCTACGAGTTTTAGAACATCAATCTCAACAGGAATATTTTTTCCAATTTACACAGTATACTTATGATATCAACTTGCAATTGGTCCAAATCAGTTATTCGTATTGTTCTTGCGCACAAGTCACGAAAAAAATAACACAATTCAGTAACTATAGTGTACACATTTTTTTGAAGATATGCTCGAACACCAATAGGTAGAAGTTGATGTAGCAAAACGTGACAGTTGTGGATCTTAAAACCTCATATTTTTGTCTTTGTCATTCACACATCCTGAAATATTGTAACGAATCCATTTGAAAATTTAACTAATTTTAGATACTTACAAAACGTAACTCGCTCGCTCCTAGTCAACGTGTAACTTACATGGAGCTTCACCAATCTGTTACAGACTTCTATTAGGTGTAAATTATTTCTTATTTTCAAATCTTGGAGGTTCAATCGTGCATTCGTGGTATCCTTTGTTTTTCCTTCAATATTCAACAATGTATCGAACAAGTGTCACAAACATTCTTTTCAATATGCATTACATCCAATTTACATCGTATTAGTAGACTTGCCCAGTAAGAAAGTTAAAAAAAGATACTTCTCAGCCAACACGAGCTTAGCTCAACTAGCACCTGTATGTACCTGTGGACAAGAGGTCCCAGGTTTAAATCCTCACCCCTGCATTTATTACAATACCTTTACAAAACAAAAATACTTCTCTTTGTCCAATTTAGAGCTCTCTTATTTTTCTTATCTTTCAGTGATGGATGTTTACTCATCACTAAAAACTCCAGCGAATCGAGTTGTTTCAAGATATCATGTGTAATGCCCTAAAAATTAAGGTAATATTGAATTTAATTATCTTAATTTTATTTAATTATGTTGGAACTATTGAGCATTAATTTGAAATATTTGATTTAGAGTTGATGGTTTTTTAAAATTATAATTAATTAAATATTTAGTGGTTCAATATTTATTTAATTAGTAAAATTGGAGTTTTGGTGTTGTTGAGATTGAATTTAATTAAATAATTTGGGTGTTTATTTAATTAAATTAAAGAGTTAAATTTCTGTTAGAGATTTGATAATTATATAGATACACACACGTAGTTATATATATAATTATATTTGTGGAACATTAATTATTATGGAAGATAATTAATTATTTGGAAAAAGATAAATATTGAGTGTGGAGAGAAGTTGATATGATTGGGTAAATAAGAAAAGAGAAGGGATTAGATTTATTTTAAAGAAAAATTGATAATTATATATTAGAATAATATTGTTGAATAAAAAAAATGTAACATCCCAAATCTTTAAGGAGATTTTATTAATTATCTTAAATTATATGGTTGTTATATTAAGGATTGGAGCTAAAATTTAATTATTGGGTTAAGATAATTTATCATATTTTAAAATAACAGATTTATCGGAGAAGATTTGGTTAAAAGAATTGAGAATTTGAGTTAATTTAGGATCTTGAAAGGAAAAATTGGTTCAAGTTGTATTGAAAGTAATTAAGTATATATATATATATATATATTTAAAAATTTGGATTTTGGTGGAATATGACATTAATTATTTAGTTTTGTAGAAATAACTAATATGGAAAAGTACAGTTAATTGTATGTTGGAATATAATTATAATCGTTGCAAAATAAGATATGTGATGAGAAAAAGTTGATTTGATTGGACGAGAAAAGATGATATATTTAATTAGGGAGAGAAAAATGGTTTAAATAAAAATATATGTTTATTATATATTTTGGTGAGATAATAATAATAATAATAAAAGTATTTTATTATCGTTATTATTAATGGTTATAGATGCTTAAGATTTTTTGCATTTAAGAATCTTATTGAGAAAAGATAATGAAAATAAAAATATGAAGCATTTTTAAAAATAGTAAAATAAATTAAAATATTTACAAGCTATAGCAAAATTTTAGATTCTATCACTAATAATCTTCTATCACTATAGCATATCAATGACAAAATTTACTATAGGTCGTAAATATTTTGTAAAATCTCTTATTTTTAAAAATTCCCCTAAAAATATATGTATACATTGGTATTATATATATATCCTAAAAGGAAAAAAAAATAATAATGATAAATATTATTATTTTGGTCTATAAATAACATTGAAATGCTTAAATTGAAAAGAGAAAGAAAAAAAAAGTTCTTCATCTTCTTCACTAAGTTTATTATTGTAATTGATTTTGATTGTATGCCTTTGGAAAGTTTCTTTGACAAATCTTGAAGATTTAAATGATGATCTTTTTCCATCAAGGTTTGATTGTTTTCAACCTCAATTTTGAGATTGATTTAATAAGAGCATTTATATTGTCAGCTAGAGAATATTTTATTGGGCTAATCTCTCAGGTAAGAGATTTTACTACTGACCTTTGAACACAAAATTAAGAGTTTGCATATATTTTTTCTTATGCATTGACGTAATTAAGATGCATAATGTGTTGATGCTGATGATTGAGATGTTATGACACATGACATATTAATCACATGATTAAGGACATTATGATTGATATTTAAGTTATGTTTATAATGTTGCTACATGCTTTGGATTGTGGTGTGTCTATTAACTTTGTCTATTGAGCTTTTTACCCCACCTGTATTGTGATCTTCTCGATGGAGTCACTCGCACGATAAGGAGTGTTCCTACGAGACCAGTCGCACAATTTAGAGGTGTATCTACGGATCACATGCACGGTTAGAAGACAACTTTTTACTGTGTATACGAGATCACTCGCACGATAAGGGATGTTCTGACAGGATCACTCGCACGATAACGAATGTACCTACGTATTATAGACACGTCTATGGAGTGTGTACTTGCGGTCACTCGCATGATAAAGGGTGTTCCTATGGGTCACTCGTACAATAAGAGGTGTTCCTACAGTCTCACTCGCCCAAGTGTGCTCCATTAGACACACTACACTATTATTATGTTTCTAACGGGAAGTTAACAGATTGCCTAACAGGACTAGTAATTGGTCCTTTACTGAGTATATTTATATACTCACTCTATTTTATGTTTAATATTGCATGTAAAGATAGAGGATCGGGAAAGCTGGTGAGCGACAGGAAGGATCTATGACATGTCATATAGGGACTCAAGTTTGCTTCCACGTCTATGTATAAGTTTTTCAGTATTTTGGTTTTAAAAACCTTATTTAAAATTGTCTCGTTTGTTTATATTTATTTCTTTAAAAAATTCCCAGAACCTGCAGGTCATGTTTCAAAATTATTTTTATTGATTTTATCAATTTTATGTCTTTAAACATTTATTTAATATAAATTTCATTAAAATTTTAGTTTTTCCTTTTTAAGAAAGTGTCTTTTGATATTTTTCTTTTGAGTAATGACCTTAGCAAAGTTTAAAAGTTTGGGTCATTATAGTCATGCCTATTAAGTATAACTGGAAGACGCCTATGCTCTACACTTCCATCATGTAGCTTACTTCTATGCCAAACATGGTTATTTGAAAATAACATCGGTGTCCCATAAAGGATATTTTTCCTCTTATCCCGAATGACAATCTATCTCTCATGCATATGAGACATGCCTGACACCATTTCATACTCAACCTGGATAAGTCACCATATATTGAAAAGTCATTAATCGTTCACAACGAAGTTGTATACAACTGAATTGAAAGAACTGACTGGTAAGATAATATATGTATGCACATCAAAACTCTATCTCCTCCAGTTCCTTAATTAATGGTTAGAGGTAAACATCAATTTCCTACCAAGAGATCTTGGACTGGGTATGAGTAAGGACATGAAGAAGTTGGACTCTTTTATGCATTTCCAAGGTTATCCATTGGATGTCTCTACACATCCTTGTTTTGACTCATTTATCCTTATGTCATCTCATGTCAGACGAGCCTTCTTGCGATACAAACAACCGTTGTAATCTCGGTATCAACGAAAAGTGGCCAATACCTTGTGCAGAATTTTTTTTCCTCTGTTAGGAGTAACCTTGTACTGACACTGACCATAAGTTGAAAATGTTGCAAATCTCCAAACTCCTTCCTGTACAATACACAGTTGTAGTTACATGCATGAATAGTCTCGTATCCTAAGCCCAAGTCACGAAGTTTTCATTTCATTTCGTAGAACTAGGGAAGTCATCATCTCCATGGTAGTCAAGCTTGTGAGCCCATTGTTCTATTTTAGATTATTTGAACTTGTATTCGTGCACGTGCTTTTTCTTGACGTGAGGATGCTAAAGATCTTAATTAGCTTGTTTTCTTTTTGTTTCTTATTTTTGTCTACTTGTCCCCGGACTGTGGGGTCATTTTCTGTGTTTTTTCCCCCGATGTTTTGTGGGGTTGTTTTTGGTTTTAGAGTTTTTTTTTTGTGATTTTGTTGCTTTTGTTATTTTTTCTTTTGGTGCTTTGGTTTCTTCCTGTATTTGAGAGCATTTTTTGCTCTTGTGCCTTGGCCTTAGACTGTGAGGTCCTCCTTGTTGTTGTATAACAATATTACCTTTTTTTTTTTAAAAGAAGTGATAGTATTACTACACATTGAAAACGCATGTTTTAACAATTCTAATAACATGTAGAAAGATTTATTACTCCAACTGTTGAGAACTTTGACATGCATCAACGTAACCACAAAATTCAAGGATGAAAATTCTGAATAGTCGGGTATAGTTCACTACGTGCTTGGTTTAATAACTTCTAAAATATGTTTGTCGTCTCTTGTTCTACACCACTATTAAACAACATGTCTTTCTGGAAACTAACTTCTGTTTCTTCTTCGTGTTCAATTGGAGCTTGTAAATCATGAAGCATACCCGATATTTCATTGTCTTTAAGAAAATGATTATAGCTAGTTCCTTTATGGAAAGGGTCACTGCTAGTTCTTAATGGAAACAGTAGACATGCGCAACAGAATAATGATCGAATTTTACTCTAATTACAACTAAACACTTTAGTGATTAACATGCATTACAATCCTTAAAAGAAACAAAATAG
>JBBPDI010000032.1:9454296-9492218 GCA_037974545.1 Cucumis variabilis | reverse complement strand
TCAAGTCTACATAATAGCCTTGGAACATTAGTTTATTGGCTTTCAGATTATAGTATCAATAAGACGATTTTATTTAATAGAATTTTTAATACAAACTATGATGTTTGGGACATAAATTTCAACAATACTCTAATCGAAAATGATGACGAAGTGTTGTACATCTAGTGGCTAGGCTAACCTTGTCACCGACCCTCTGGATTTTACTTATACAGATGCAATTTTTGGCCTATGTAGGTCGTCTTTTCAGCCCATGTAAGACCCCTTTTCTTAGTGAAGATGAAGTACTTTTATAGGCATTTTAGGCAAAAAACTTCTATTCTTCTAATTTTGTCAGTGTCGTCTTCAGTCCTATGAAATTACATCACTCCAACTACCATCCTTGTTTTGTAGTGATCTTTCTTCACATGATGACATGGTTCTTCACCTGGAGGTGTTAATCATCAGGTGAGTTTCCATCGTGTGACCTGTGCGCGAGGTGTTCTTTGTGATTTATGCTCCTCTCTTTTTGTCCACTTATCTTGCGTTTAAACATGGCAATTGTGTAAAAAAAATCTTGATGTTTATGTAAGTTGTATTTCTAAATACTTATGTGTTTACAACACAAGTTACGAGTTCTAATCATCTTCTTGTGTGTTTTGACCTCATTATCCTATTAAAAAGTAGTGCTATAATAACATGTGTTTCTGCGCATTATCAACAACTTTATTGACTCTCCATGATACACTCAATCTGTATAGGAGGGGTCATTTCAACTGCTAATAGATGTCGCTTAACACCCATTAATAATTCCTAAATTGAGTTTACATTTCTTTCATCAACACCTTGCTCGTCCGTAATCATCAACATGAAACTTTGCAACCTCTAAATCTAAACTAAACTCTATAAATCTAAACTCTCTTAGACGAAAGTCCGTAAGTTTTAAAATGACTAAGGGTTTGGGTAGTCTTCACGATAAGAACCAAGAGTTTCGTGATGAAGAAGTCTCCCAGGAAGCCTTGAAGTTTAAATTTGCCGTAAGTTTTCTAAGCGAGTAAAAGTTGGCTAGTTCACGAGGAATGTTTCTTGTAAACATATATAACTACGCGATAAGGTTATTCCTGAAAATTGTTGTGGTTAAAGTTATTTATGATATGGGGTTAGGCAAGAAGTAAGGTCTGGCTAAGAAAATGTCAAATCTCATTTGATAGGGGTTAATGTGTTAGATTAAGAAAATGTTTCTTTCCTCTTCACAAGTACAGAAGGAAGAGGAGAATTTTTGTTAAATTGTGGTGAGTGATTTTATTCTTAAATTTTTTGTGGTTCCACTTTACTATTTGAAAGATGATTTCAAATGAGAAAGTGTTTCAAAAAGAAGCTATGAAAGTGTTTCAAATGAGAGTGTTAAATCTTGATTTGATGATTACGATTTCCATGCTATGAAATGGTTTTCAAACCATTAGTTGATTTTTAAAATACTAACTTTTATAGGCACATAAACAGTCAAGGCTGCCATGGAGTGTATGGACCACATAGTGATAAGAAGTTGGCTTATGCATTCAAAGGAGCATATAAAGCTTAGCGGTCTGAGCAACAAGGATGAATCTATATGTTCTTGGATTGTTGATACAGTAGTCAAACGCGAGGTAATGAGACCAAGTGTAGAGAACGATTCAGGATCCTTGGCGAAAGGAATGAATGTTAAATACTATGTGTTTATGTGAAATTCTTATGTTATGAATATGTTAAGCATAAAGAAAGGTTTCTGTGAGATGAAATTATGTGATGTTATTTATGTGAACTGATGTTTATGAAAAGGTACTGCGAAAAGGATTTCATAAAATCTCAGTCTTTTAGACAAAAATTCATCTTCCAGGATCAGGAGTTTAGGCCAAGTAGAGAAGGTCGAAGGATTTGCAGCAAGATGACTCCAGACGTTTTGAAAATAAAGCGTTGGTTGTTTGGTCAAATTGTTGTAATTATGTATCAAATGCATGTTATTAATAAACATTTTGTTAGGTATTTATTATACTTGCCGTTTAGGTTGACCGCCATTGCATTTTAAATTTTATTGATAGTATAAAAGGAGTTAAGAATAATATTTTGCAATAAGAAAGTTTCAAAGTTGTTACAAACTCACATCCTATTTCTACTACTTCAGCATTTTCGTTGATAGTACGATTTAGGGTGTGATAGTTAAAATATTCCAAAAACATCAAAATAGCCTCAAAATAATGCCATGACATTGTCAGTCGCATGGCATGGGCGAAAATAGCATGCACACATGCTGCGTATGTGGCCATTCAGTGCCACACTGCACATCCCTTCATGTAGGGCATATTCTTTCAAGCAACCACACCTTCTCGCATGCATTGTCTTGCGCACGGTCTGAGCACAACCATACCGCTCGATCGTGTCTTGGCCATGCTATGCACCCATAATCTGACTGAAATAACCTCCCTTACCTGAATGATGCACACTTGACAAGTCCCTTTACTCTGTGATGCTCGACCTCCCTCAAGCTTAACTAGAAACTATGAAAATTTCAGAAACTAGATTCAATTTCCAACGTTTATAACTATCAATCCAACCTTCAAAATAATAAGGTTCCTTCTTCAACCTTGCTTACCTCGGCATCTCAACTTCCAATTCCATGAAATGTGTCCTATAGCCTTTTGGAACTTAAGACTGTTCAAAATACCTCTTAAAATGTCATTTCTTCCTTTCTTGAACTTAAACCCAAGTCTTCTCACCTAGTTTTCATCTGGTAGCCCCACATTGGAAATTAGACTCATTTTGGAAGGGTATGCAATTGATTTTAAGGAAAACAAACGAATGGTTTGAACACACTTCTCGTTTGAACTTACCCTTATATAGAGCTCAATGCATGCCAACTTGTTGCCACCTCCTACTTGCCGCAATTTGCACCTTTGCATGTTGCGGGCATTTGGATTCCACTTGACCGACCTACTTTGGATGTCTACAACCCTTATAATCTTGCTCAACCTTAAGTTCCACACCTAAAACATCAACTATGACACCCCATCCTGAGCACCTCCTCTCTAGGCTCGAGACGATAGCATGAATTTGATCAACATCGTTCTCCTTTTAACAATACCTGTCAACTCTGCTTAACCTAAACTTAAAAATATCTCTTTTAAAGACATTCCAAAAAATATTTAAAACTTCAAAATATAAAACTTTGGAATAACTCAAGCATCCAACCAACGGACAATCTGTTTGAAAACGAGTCTTATATAGACATACAAAATATTCGAAGTCTAAAAAACTCAATGGGTTCTCACTAGTCTATTACAAACTCTTGAGCTAAGTTCAAAACTAAATCAATCATAGACCATCATGCATATCAAGAAATTAGTCATACTTAAAATTTAAATAAAGACTTTAGCAGCGTAGGCGGATCTGAAGTTAGGCGTCGAACCCACGATCTCTACTTGTAAGAAAATTAAAACATGGATGTGTAAGCTATAAAGCCTCGTAAGTGACATCTTTTAAAGACAAACCATGCTTACTAAAAAAATAAGTATGCGAAAACTTTGAAAGAATTTCTATAAGCATTTCTTTATATAGGTATTCCTTGTGAGGCCATTTCATGACTTCAGATAAACTAGCATGACATTACAACGTTCTTAATGTTTGCGAAGTAGTGGGGCCTGCCCAACACGCCCAACGGTATCGTTGTCATAGAGTACACTCAACGTCAACAACAAAATATACTCTGAAAGTCTACAATGTAGTAGAACATGCTCAATACTCTCATTGTCTTCGTTGTAGTAGGGCACACCAAACACTCTCGACAACATGGTTGTCATGTAGTACACTCTATGCCAACAATGAAAAATAATTTGAGAGTCTACGATGTAGTAGGACACGCCCAGTACTTCCATCGTTTTTGTGGTAGTAAGGCACACTCGACACTCTCGACGGTATCGTTGTCACGAATACACTCAACGTCAACAATGAAACACATTATATGGGTACACGGTATCCTCTAGCCTCATGCTCCAATATCAATCATATTAGACATTTAATCATCCTTTACTTTTAAAAGAAATTGTTAGCTTAAAACTCAACTCAACTTAACTTGTACTTAGTTACTAAAGCCCTTTAACTCGATCGCATCCTACTTGCTTAAACATATCTTTAACTTAACTACCTTCATAAACTCAGCATCCAATAATTTATTCAGAAATCTCATGTTCAAGGAACATACTTTATTTGAATGCTTTAGAAATTAGCTCATGCATAATTATTTATAAATCTTTTCAAACTCTTTCTGAACTTGAAACTTATGCTTTGTAATCATCTAACTCAATATAACTTGAAACTTTTTACTTAAAGAAAGATGGAAATATAACTTTCCTAAAAAAAGTTTTGAAATTCATTTTGTGTCACTCACAACTTTTGGCTAGCTCGTTGGTTTATATATTTATCTTATCTCCTCTTGCCTTGAAATAATAAATAAACTAAGTTAAAAACTTGATTTTAACCATGCTAAAATCTCTTTAACTTCTTCATTTTCCTACTTTTTCTCAAATAAATCATTTTCAACTCACTTTGAACTTTTTTGAAGTCTCGATAACCTTGGCTTGCTTAGAACCACTTTTCTACCAAGCTTGCCCTAGCTCAAACGAACTCCTAATTAGATTTAGAGTCTAGATCAACAAACAAAAACTTGCTATAAATCTTTTTAAACAAATAAAATCAGAGCTTGAACTTACTTGTATACAAACCCTAAGCTCTTACTCTTCTTCTTCAGCTCAAACTCAACAAAACTCTTCCTTTTGGATGCTCTTTTGACAGAGAACTCCAAATCAAGCTTGACCAAAACACACTTTTAGTGTGGCATCCAAACTTCCAAGAACATCCAACTCTCACCACGCTTCTCTCTACTTCTCTTTATTTCTCTCTCTTAAGTTAAGATGGTAAGAAATAAGTGTCCTTAGTACTTAAAATGCCTTCTTGAATCTGAAACACGCTAACCTCACGTAATAGGAAATTTATGGAGATCTGTCATGCGATTTCTTTGAATGATCTTGGCCAAGCTCAGCCTGAGATCTTTCCTTTTCTCTGCTGGACATGTCCGAGATCATGTCCAAGAACCCTAAAGTTCCTTTTTCTGCTTCTAGTGGCCTCGAGATGGTTCGAGATCCATCTTTCAAAAACCTTTTGCTTTCCATCTTGGGCTGCCACAACACTGAAATGGTCTAAGATTCAACTCTAGAATCTTTCTATCTTTTAATCTCGGTCTACCACCAAGATGCACGAGATTTGCTCTATATCTTTCTCTACCTTTTTTCTCGACCAAATAACGCCTGAGATTTTCAATTCTATCCTGAGATTCATGACTTAGCCCGAGACTCTTGGGCAAACTCATAGCTTATCTTCTCAACTTTCTAGCAAGCGAATGTGATAAAAGGTATAGGTATTGCAACTCTCCTCCCCTTTTGGAAATTTCATCCTTGAAATTTGAAATTCTTAGTTAAAGAGTGAGGGATACTTGCTTTCCATCTTATTTTCTGTCTCCCAAGTTGCTTCTTCTATCAAGGATTTGCACAGGCTCTTCCTCATAACTTAAATCGTCTTTCAACTCAACCAGTTGCGCTTGCTAAACATGAGAAGGATTTGGAACGTACTTTCTTAGTATGGATACATGGAACACATCAGGTATCCGAGCAAGTTCTGAAGGCAACTCAAGTCTTAAGCTGCTAGCCCAACTCATCCTATTATCACATAAGGACCAATGTATCTAGGGCTTAGCTTACCCTTCCTTCCAAAATGAAGCACACCCTTCCAAGGACATAACCTTAGGAAGACTTGATCTTCTACCTCAAACTCAAGGTTTCCTTAACATTCACAATGGAAGCTTGAATCATTTATAGGACAACTAACTGATATTCTCCCACTTCATTCCAACATACTGGAGTTCTACAAGGTTTACCATACAAAGCCTTAAAAGGTGACATTCCAATACTAGAGTAGTAGCTATTGTTGTAGGCAAACTCCATAAGTGACAAGTGGGTATCCCAACTTCTTATAAACTGAAGGACACAAGCTCTTAACATGTCCTCTAAGGTCTAAATGGTCCTCTCTGACTAACCATCTATCTGGGGTGAAAAGCAATACTGAACTTTAACTTAGTCCCTAAAGCCTTCTGCAAATAAGGTCAAAACTTAGACATAACCTTGGATCTCTATAAAAAACAATGGAAACTGGCATTCCATACTGACTCACTATCCTATTAACGTATAACTTAGCTAGCTGATCTACCATAAACATCACTCTAATGGGTACAAATCGCACTATCTTGGTAAGTCTATCAACTATTATCCAAATACCATCATGTCCACTAGTGGAACGAGGCAGTCCAATAAGAAAATCCATGGTTATGTGCTTCCACTTTCACTCTAGCCCATGATAGAACTCACAACTTCTCTCTTAACTTGTCAAATTTTCTAAGCAAGAAAGCAATAAAAGACCTAATTACAAGAAAGCAATAAATACAAAAATAATGCAATTGTAGTAAAGTTAAGGAAAGTGGTACGACAAAAGCATTCATGAATTTAGATTCCAAAGGTGAATATTGGAGCCTTGCTGTGATCAGCAACTTGCAAAATAATTCTAAATGTGTTGTTTCTTTCTAAATGACTGATTAATTGCAATGATTCTCTGCTCATAATCATTCATCAAAATATTACAATTGAAATCTTTGTTCGTTCCTCACTGAGTCTATCTCGCAGATAATTCTTATGATGCCTTAATAACAATTCACCATAAAGGACTTAAAAAGTTTCTGGTTCCAAGCGTTTGAGGTATGTTTTGTATTTTCCTTTGAATCGCATTAATCTAAATTCCTCTTGTCATCGCTGAAAGATTCACTCAATCTCTAGGTCAACTCCATGCATCACAGATTGTTCTAGTACCACAGACTTGTTCACACATTCTTTAGTTAAATGCACAATTCAACAGCATTGAGTGTTTGCCCAAAATCAAAGTATAACTTTATCTCTAATTTTGAAAAAGAAACTCCCCCACAACGATGCCAAAAACATGCTTGTTTTCGTGAGTGTGCAATGTTTCTTCATGGATATGTTATAGTAAGCTCTAAGTGTGTGACTTAATAGGCGATTAGGATAGGGATCGTGTGATAAAAGGTATTTTCCTACCTCTTCGTTGATGACTTCAAATTGATAAACATGTAGTACAATTTTTTCTATCTCTTGCCCAAGTGTAAGCAAAATGAGGTTTCATGGGTAAGCCATGGTCGAACACAGGAAATTTCTATCAAATTAAACCTTAGTTCTAAGATCTGCTTCTCATTTAAGCATTATACAATTCTATATAGTACAAATTAAATGTGTGTATGTGTATTAAAACTACTATCTACACTAGAGATTCTGTAAAAGGTGACTAGAAGTGGAAGAAGTGTGAAAAGTGGACTAACTTGTAGTAAGAAAGAGTGAAGGAAAGTCTCTACGTTCTATGCGATTAAGCCATGCGGTAGTCCTTGATGCAATAGGGATCGAGTAATCATATTCTAATTAAGGTGACACCATAGCCAATGATGACCAAGTGCCTAACTAAATCTATCTCACGTTCTAGCGATAAGGAAAGTCTCTGTGATAGGCGATTAAGCCACTCAGTAGTCTTTGATGCGATAGAGATCAGTTAATCATCTTCTAGTTAAGGCGAACACCTCTCAGTGCCTAAATGCCACACTTACTCACCTCTCGGGATGCAAATGATAAAGATCAATTACCTAATAGCTATCTAGATTTCATCACTTGTTGGGTCATATTACCTCTCTTTTAAGGGTGATAGATTGAAAGAGAATAAAGTTGCAATGTAGTAAAGAATGTAAGCCTTTTGACCATGTACAATATGAAAGTCACTTTTTTGCACAAAGTTACCACACTTGTTCTCCTTTCGAGACATAAGTGCTAGAGGTTTAATCGCTAGGATGGAGTTTGTCTCTAAACTTCTTCCTGTGTGCGTTTAGCTATATTCTTTCTACTTACTCTCTCAAGAAATTGGTGACAAGTGTTAGGAGTAGAACTTACTTAAACACGATGAACCTTATAAGCTAGATTTCTTATCAAAAGTTATCACAAGCCTAAACTACTTATAACACTTCCACAGATGAACCGTAAAGAAATGATAGATTGAAAGGGAATAAAATTGTAATGTATTAAAGAATGTAAGCCTTTCCATCATGTACAATATGAAAGTCAACATTACAATGAAAGTACAAAAATGGAAAGTAAGAAAAGGGAGCCGAGCCACGGAATGCCTAAGCATTCCTTAGCACTTTTATAAGTTAGAGAAAAGAAGATAATGAATTCTCTCTCTTATCTATCTCTAAGCTCTCACTTACAAGGTTGACCTTGTTGGGTTTTATGTCTTAAAACTCGTAGATTGTAAATATAATCCATTGATGGTTACTAATAAAGTGTTATTATCATAATTTCAATAAGTGTTATTCATTATATTATTAGTTTTGTCTTAATAACCTAAATCCAATAAACTAACATCCTAAGTTATTTAATAAGTCTTGAACAGTATGTAGAGACATACAGGGATCAATGTTCGAGATCAGCTTAAAGGGTCTATAGTATAGGGATAAGGATGGATACCTTATCTTGGTAACACTAAGGGTACAACTCACTTTGTATTTGATACAAACGCAATGATCCAATTTATTTATGTAGGTGACATACCAATGAGAATATTCTATGTAATGAGTTTGTATAAGATCGGACTATGAAATAGTAACCACAAGATGGATATCTTATCTTGGTAACACTAAGGGTACAACTCACTTTGTATTTGATACAAATGCAATGATCCAACGTGTTTGTGTAGGTGACATACCAATGAGAATATTCTATGTAATGAGTTTGCATAAGATCGGACTATAAAATAGTAACCACTAGATGTAACTCGGTTAACTAGTTAAGTTTATATTTCATTAGGATGACCTAGGTAACTTAGTCTTAATCCTAAGAGTATTATGAACTTTTTCTTGTGAGGGTTGTCCTTTAATTTATACGGATGAGAGTGATCAGATTGTCAACTCAATATGTTTATCATTTTGGGGACAAGACCGAGTGGCGAGTTGAAAAGATAATCACTCAAGATGAAATTCATTCCTTCTCAATTTTAGGGTAAGTAGATGAGTGTTATCTTAAATGGTGTCTCCAAAAGTTGAACAAAGGGCCCTACCCTCTCTATGGCGTGAGATGGGTTTCTGTTTAGTGGTTGGACCATAAACAGGTTGTTCATTAGAGAAGCACTGATATTTAAGGACTAGAAGTAACCTAGGGATAAGATGGTAATTTGACCCAGCTGGTGTTACAAACACTTGTGAAGAACTAACTTACTATTATTGGTTTATATTTATGGACACAGAAATATATCAATAGTGAGAAGAGTTTTAAATTAATTAGTTTTAAATTAATTATTTAATTTAATATTATTATTAATTATAATTAAATTAAAATAATAGGGAATGTGGGTGGTTTTCCCATGTTCCCTTAATCTTACTAACTATCCTCTTCTTCAGTCTGAAGAAGAGAGAATGATAATGATGGAAATGATAGACATGCACAACGAAATAAAAACAAGATTTTGCTCTAATTGCAACTAAACACTTTATTGATTAACATTCATTACAACTCTAAAATGAAACAAAAATAGGATCAATAGAAAAACTCACCTTTGATACTTTTCTATTGTCATAATCTCGTCATGTATTTGAAATTGGGACTACCAATAGCGTTGACTCACTATTCTTCGAACTTAGAACCGAGTTGTGGGACTCGAACAGTGGAGAAAAGAGAGAGAGAGAGATGGATTTAGGAGGATGAACTTGGCTTTGAGAACTTGTGGAGAGAAAAGAAATTTTGGTTTAATTTTGCAATTCCAAATTACAAAATCAATTTCAACCAAAACAACACTAAAATTTTATTTGTAATCCACTCCTTTTATAACCAAACTACATGCGAAAATTACATGTAGTTAGCTTCCATTCTCCATACATGGCATATGATCAAGTAGGTGTCTCACATGCATGAAGCCATTTGTTAATTACATGCAATGTGCTTCCAAGAGTACTATGGTAATTTGACATTTAAAAAGTCAAAAGTCAACATTTTGACTTTTTACCATTTTATCCATCTTGACTAATTTTAACCTCCTGAGTATGAATTTGCATTCATTTTTTCAAAATTTAAATCACATTTGAATATAAAGTCGGTCAAAGTTTAAAATTTTAAAGTCAAAAGTCAACATTTTGACTTTTTACAACTTTGACCTGTTTCACCAATTTCGATCTTTCGAATGTGAATTAGCATTCACATTTAAATATAAAGCTCTACCTTTAAGTTATAACCGACAACTATATCAAATATATTTTTCAATTTCTCTCTCTTTACCTAATTCGAACAATTCAAATTATTCCATCATAATGTTCTAAGTTGATTCCTTAAGAGCTAGCGGGGAAACCTAATGAACCTCTAGATCATGGGCTCCAACGATTTGAGGTTAACTATTTAAACTCTTTAGACTGAATTAATCAACCTTCGTTAACTAACGGGTCATTCCACTAAAGTCTCGTAGTTGCACTTCCCTCACTATAGATATATTTGTGTCTGTGTGATATGACCATGATAAGTGAGTTAATCCTTCATAGGTTGTTTATAATTTTGGTTGAGTCCAAGTATCATTTTACCCCTGAGATTATATCTTTCTCCTTAAGTCTCACTTATCTACTATTGAACAATTAGTTTAAGGTCCAACCTTTAAACTAAATCCCTCTCGGGCCAATGAGATGGTGGGGCCCCTTGTTCAAGACTTGGATTTAGCCATTATGGAAAAAACCTATCTACTAACCCTAAAACGGGTAGGAGTGAACTTCCATCTTGCACCATATGTCCCCAACTATTCACACGATCTTATCCTTGAAATGGAAGGCTTATTGGCCTAGCGCTAATGAGCTGCCCTCACCTATGCAGATCTAAGGATAATCTCGTGTGAACAGGAGTTCTTAATTAGCTTAGGATTAAGATTAATTTACACTTGATATCTATAAACGAAATAGCCAGTTTTACAAAGTTAACTGTGTTATAACTTAAAAGTGACTATTTTATAGTTCCAGTCTTATGTAAACTTTTTACACACGATGCCCCCACTTTTATGTCTCTATATGAACGATTTACGATCACATCGTTTATACTAACTATAAAGCGGGTCACATCCATAGTGTTACCAGAATAAAGTGTTCAACCGTATTCATATACTATAGACTATTTAGGCTTATACTCAAACTTGATCCATTTTAATATCTCTATATAAAATTCAAGTTTACTTAATAATAGCCTCGGGTCCTTATTTTATTGGCTTTAAGATTATAGTATCAATAACGTCTTTATTGAACAGAATATGACTACAAACTACGAGTTTTATGACATAAATTCCAACAGATCAGTACGACAAAAAAAGAGAGACATAATAGTTCTGGGATTTTTTGCGTACTGACTTTTTTTCTTTCGTAAATTCTTCACATAAAATTCCCTTCTAATTGGTTCCCACAAACCAATCTCAACTCAGAGAATAGGAAGGTCTCTAAGTGGTGGTGCCCCAATTTGGAGTTTTAGTAGATACAGAGTCGACAATGGACATACGTTTTCTTCTCTGCCATCTTTAATTTTAATTTTATAAGCATACTTAGCCTTTAGGTATAGAAATTGTTTATGTATTTGTCAATGTATTTGGTATTTTTAAATTCCAAATTAAATTGAGTTTTACGGTCTTTGTAAAATCTTCTGCTACGAAGGGCTCTCATCCATTCGGACTGGAAAAAATGTGGGAAATCTTTTACAAAAGGCAGAAAGGTCAGTCCTTTCCACTTGCTCTCATTAAGATCTCTAGGTTTTGTTCTATTTAGACTCGTCAAGGTTATATGATAGGGAAGGAGGCTTTATATAAACTACTTTAGGTGGGAAGCTTTTATTCTTCTGAACATGTTGTGTCAATTGCAACCTCGTCAAGTCACATCAACTTTAACTACAATTCTTGTTTGCTAGTGATGTTTAATCGCAGATAAGCTTCCTATTGCAGAGCTTTTCCACGCGGTCGTCTTGGGGTTCACTATGTCCATTCTTTTCTTTATGATCCTACAATAAAACACTAAAAAGTAGGGTAAAACAGGCATGAGACTTATTTGTGATAGAAGCTACTCATTTTAACACATTATCCTACGTTTTGGCTACATTGTTCTACCTAAAAGGCTATAGTAACTTGTATTTCTACAAGTTATCAATAGTCCAAAATGTCGTCTATGAATACAATCACAAATTGTCCAAATATGGGTGAAAAATCTGATTCATGAGATCCATAAACATTGCTGGTGCATTCATCAGATCAAATGACATTACTAGGAACTCATAATGCCTATTCCTTGTTTCGAAAGTTGTCTTCGAAAATATCTGATTCCTTAACCTTTAACTGGTTATAACCTAACCTTAAGTCAATCTTGGAGAATAGTAATGCACCTCTCAACTAATCAAACAAATCATCAATACGTGGTAGGGGATACTTATTGAAGGAATGGAATTTCTATAGTGGAAGCGTATGAGCATGAAAATAAAATTCAATTTGAAAAACTAAAAAAATTTAGAGAAAACAAATGTAAAAACTAAATATGCTTCTAAGGAGGAAAGAAAAAAAATTCTAAACCTTTGTAAAATCTCAAGAATACCACAAAGTCTTTCTTGTTATTCTCAAGGTTTGCTATCAGCGATATTCTTCTAATGTGATCATTGATAGATAGTATTAGTGATAGCGTTTTACATTGTTAGCACTATAGAAAAATTACTTATAGTAGCTATTAGGAATATCAATTGATAGCAACATCGTTGATTGAAGATCTTAGTGATGGCAACTGATACCACATTTCTCAAATTGAAAGCTATTATTGATAGCCGTTATCAGCGATAGTAGCTATCTATAGCAACTAATACCATATTTTTTAAATTAAAAGTTACTCTACCATTAAGTGGCTATCATTGATAAAAGCTATCATTAATAGTTGCTATCAATTATATCAAGTAATAATATATTTATGAAATTAAAGTTATCATTGATAACAGCTATCAATTGCTATCAACGATAGCTTTCAATTTAAGAAAATTAAAAAAAATACTGGTAATGGTGACAAGTTATCACTAATAGTAGCTATTAGTGATAACAACTAATAATAGATATTAGTCATATTCACTAATGGTAGCTATTAGTGATAGATTTCAATGTGAAACAATCGAGAAAAAATGTGTGAAATAATCATTTCTCAAATTAAAAGCTATCAGTGATAGCATATATCACTGACAGCAATTAATTATCACTGATCGATGCTATCAATGATAGTTTTATATCACTGATAGCAATTAAATATCACTGATCGATGCTATCAATGATAGTTTTTAATTTGAGAAATTTAGCCAGAAACAGCCAAAATGGTGGTTTGACGTGAATATTTTAGTCTTTTATTATTTTTGTTCTATATATGCAATTATTTTATCTTTATGCTATATACACTATTATTTTAGGCTTTTTTGTATGCAACTAACCCAATAAAAAATCATATGATTGGTTTCATGGAGACAGAGAAAAAGTAAAATATTAGATTCATAAATTTTGATCATATCTCAAAGATACAGCAAGGTGAATATATAGAAACTTGCTGCAAGTCAAAATTACGTCTCCACTATAATGTTGCAATTCATATGGAACTTTTATGGATTCATGCTTTTTTTTCTATAATACTTCATTCATTTGAGAAAGTGATAAAATGAATGGGGATATTATTACACTGATATATACCACTCGGAAAAGGCAAGAACAAAATGATTATAAGGTAATATCTATTGCTTTCCAATGGAGTACGTTTGTGTAAAATTCTTTCAATGCAAATAAAATAAAACGAGCAAACTACAAGCATTTCATATAGCAGCATCAAATCTGAGTCAAACAGAAGACCGACCACACTATTTGACTAGTTCTTAGAAAGCATAGCAAAATTGAATCAAATACATCCTCCAATTTTCTCAAGCTTCAAATATAATGACACAGTTGTTGTCATACATTGAATAGAAAGCCAAAAATCAGATGATGTGAAACAATAGAGAACAGGAAGAATAAGATTAATGTTTGGTAACCTACCTACAAGAAGATCTTACTAAACATCAAGAGCAACACCACCAATAGCTGAGATTTCTATGCTTAGAGTTTTCATGAGTGAAACAAGCCAAATGGAAAATTTTCAAATCCAGACATAAATATTAGCAGATATAATAATTGAAACCCTGAAATGGGTTTAGCTCCCTGTGAAAAACTTTAAAGATATCTGAAGTATTATTAAGAGCTCTGGTTTCATTCAGATTCCGGGGAAAACACAGGCAAACATATAGTACATACTTGCAGGACAATTACTTCCATTGGCAATTCAACACCAATGATTGAAGTTTCGAAGCAAAGAATCCCAGTAAAGCACCAAGAAGTCAATAATGGGGGCGAAAAAAGATAACCACTACAGTAATAGACAAAACAAAAGTGATACGTATATAAGAAATAAAAAATGGTATGAACGTATACCTTTGACAGATAACATATAGCATATATGATTCTATAAAACAAGCAAAGAAAGAATCAATTAGAAATGCCAGAAAGGTATAGCATATACAAACAATTGGTTCATCATCTAATTATGAACAACAAATTATGGAAGACCCAAAAGGAGAGAAATATAGACGAACTGAATCCTTATGATTTATTGCCACCAGATCCTCGGCTCAATTGCAGACTTGAAGTCACTGACACACTAAAAAATCCCAGATTTCGCATCAAAAAATTAACAGCCCAACCAAAATAATTTTCAGAAAAAGTATAATGTGTACCGCTTAAAGGAAGACCGACATTCTTCATTTGCTTTCGTTTTGACAATCCCTAGCAAAATGTCCTGTATCTCCACAATTATAACAACCTCTACCGCCTCCGCCTCCACCATAACCTCGACCGCCGTCGTATCTACGGCCAGGAGGAGCACCGCCATTACCCCTATAACAATCCCTCGCCAAATGACCCATCCGGCCACAATTGTAGCACTCCCCACCGCCACGACCACCACCGCTTGGGCCTTCGTACCATCTTCCTCTAACAAAACCACGACCGCCACCACCGAATCTTCCATAATAACCACCTCTACCTCTCCCACCCCCGCGGCCTCCTTCATATCTGGTAGATCTATCAACTACAGTGACGTCGACGGCCTTGGCGCGTTGATCTTGATCATAATCGATGGTAAACTCAACAGTTTGACCATCGAAAAGAGTCCGAAATCCTTCTGAACGAATGGAGGTTTGGTGGACAAAAAGATCGTCGCTAGCATCATCTGGAGCTATGAACCCAAACCCCTTCTGTGCACTAAACCAGCTTACAGTACCGCTCGATCTCTTCACCTCAGCCATGAAAAGGAAAGAGTGTAAAAGAAAGAAAAAGGAAAGAAAGGACAATTGAAAAGCTTGTAGCAATGTATATCTAGATGAATTAGCTGCATGTCATTCACAGAAGGAACCAATGGCGGACAATTGATTTTTCCTCCCCTTCCTTTGAGTATTGATTCAGTTTTCGAAAGTGGATGTCTCTCGGATAGAGAGATTCGAGGGAAAAGGAGGATTCGGGGATCAGACCGTTATGAGCTGCTTAATCAGCTTTCCTTATCCATTGGCTTATTGTCACGTCATCCACTTAGATAACGGAGTTAACTGCAAGCCAACACGTAATAAAAAAAAAACTATATATATATAATATTAAAAGTAGTACCAATTATTATTACGGAGCCAAATAAAAAATTAGACGAATATATTCATATCTTACATTTCCTTTACGTCTACTCAATCTCCATATTTCTCCATAATTTTGAGACACATTTGACTTTGTGAAATTGCATCAAATCACACACAAAAAAAAAATTAAAAATTATCTATAACATCTCTTTTTTTATATAGCAAATAATTAAATATATTAAACGGATATAAAAGAGTTTTTTCATATGACAAATAATTAAATATATTAGACGGACTATTAAAAAACTATCCGTTTTTAAATTTGCCCAAAAATTTAGATAATTTTGGACTTAATTATTGTAGTTTTGTTTATTTAGATTTAATTGTCGAGCTTTATTTTGATTTTACATAATGAGAATTATTTGATTTTGTGGACATTGAAATTAATTAGACATTTGTTGGATGAATATTTAATTAATTAGAGGATTTAAATTTTTCGTATTTGTTGAGAATTTGATCTAATTGTATGTTAGGGTTTAAGTAAAATTATGGAATTTATTTGATGTAATGTGTTAGATTAATTAAATATACATACATGTATATTTAATTAAAGATTTTGAAATTTTGATGGAGAATGCTATTAATTATGACATGAGAGCCCAATATCCTGAGTTGTTGGAGTATTACAACTTTTGAAGACAAAAGTTTCTAAAGGAGGAAAAATTGTAACGCTCTAAAAAGTAAGATAATTTTGTTATCATAATTTTTTTCTTGCTATTTTTGCAAACTTCCTATATCACAAATTCTTTTATTAATTATTTTCTTTTTTTAATTTACATAAATGAAACAAAACCACTAAATATTTACAGTTCGTATAACAAAATAAGAAATGTTCATGAAGCCCGATCATTTTTTCATAAATTTCATATATGTCTTTGATGGTTTTGAATATTGGTGGATGTGAGTTGTGTACCTCTTCATTTTTTCTTCTTTGTGATTTATTCATCTTGCTTACAATTTATTCATCTTCTCTTCCAAATTTTCTTTTTTCAGCATTTAGAGTATAAGATCCAATCGTTTAAATCTCCTATTTCATCTTCATCATCTTCGGTAAGAATTCTTAATTGTTTAGAAGATTAGTAAAAAATGTTAACAAAGAACTATGTATCGTTGAAATTCTAAATGATTGTGTACAAAAATCTAAACAGTTGGGTATATTGTATTATACAATCTTTAGAATTGAAGTTTTTCACAATCATTCAAATTGGGCTACAAATCACTTACCATAACCAACACAATCACTTACCATAATTAACACGATCATTTATCATGGTCAATATGATCTCTTACCATGGTCAATACAATCATTTATCATGATCAATACAATCGTTTAAAGTAAATTATACAATCGTCTCTGTTTGAACAATCTTGCCATCGCTTAGAGTTTATTTTCGATCAATTAAATTTGAAATATTTTTCACCATTGTTTAAAATGAACTACACGATCATGTATCATGATCTAAACCATCGTTTAAATTGTAGTACATGATCGTTTAGAATAACATGACTCACGCGTGTGTGGTCAATTAATCGCATATTGACTGGGGTATTTTTTGTATTTCACATTGTAGGCTTGTGGGCTTTTCTTTTTTGCAAAATTGTTTATACCATGTAAAAATTTAGGAGAATTTTTAAAAATAGAAGAATTGGCAAACTATTTACGGCCCATCACAAAATTTTAATCCAAGCTCAAAATGAATAACTAAAATTTTAAGCCAAGCCCAAAGTATCCATTTTTTTCTGTTATAGGATGTAAATAGTTTGTCAATTCTTCTATTTATGTAAATTCTCCAAAAATTTATTGATTTGTTATATTATTTTTAAAAGAAAAACCCTTTTTTAATAGTTTTTCAAATGCAATTACTTTTTGATGATAAAAAAATAAATAAAAGTCAAAGTTTTATATAATTTTTTAGTGGAAAGGTTTTTTTTACTTATAATTTTAAAAAAATATCCTCTAATCTCTAATTCGCAAATCTAACAAGAAAAAGAAAAAAAAGAAAAAAAAATAGCGAAAATATTCTTTGCTTTAGAGAATTGATCGTAAATTTTATTTTATTTTATTAATTAAAGAGAGGAGAAAAATAGTCTAATATCATACCTTATTAGTTGAATAAATTTATGGAAAATTTTTAAAAATAACAAATTTTACAAAATATTTACAACTTATAGCAAATTCTATCACTAATAGTCATTGATATGCTATAGTAGTAGAAAACTATCGATTGTGTAAACAAGAAAATTAAATTAAAATATATCAATAGGCTCACTAAATATTCTCTACCTTCTCTTCCTCATGTTCTATTTTATTTGGCATCTGGAATATCTTTGATTTGGAAGAGAATGACTAAAAAATATATATTATTTTTTGAAGTAGTTTTTCAATTTTAGTTTCAAAAAATTAAATTCACGTAACAAGTTGTGAAGAGAATACCTCAAAGGAAAAGAAAGGAACGCAAAAAGAGAATAAAATTACAAAAGTATTCTCTTTCAATAATTTAAAAAAACAGAAACAACGTTCAATTAACATACCCTTGTACTAAGGGATCGTACACCCATAAATTTATTTTGTAAACAAGAAATAAAAGGAAATTTATATGAATATAATAGTAAATATACCATAAGCTTCTGAACAAAAAAAACTATAATATTAAATTAATTTAATAATTTCTCCTTATTTATTTTTTAACTCCTCTCTTTATATCTCTATCTTTTCCATTTCTAGACTGTGATTGTCTTGCATTCTCATTTCTGGTGGTTAGTTCATCTAAACTTTTAACCATCACATTACTGTAAAAGATGGAAGCTAAGGAAAATTTAGTAAAGGTTGGTGTTACCCAATTGTCATGGTTTAAGCGTCATCATAGCTAAAGTGGTCTTGAAGGAAGGAATTTTGACTAAGTATTAGATGTTAGGCACTTTGGACACGTTGTCAGGCATTGGACATGGTTAGGTGCTTGTTGGTGAGAGATTTAACGCTTAGGGATTACACTCTAGTTTCAGTTATAGTCTTATTGTATTGGGTCATTTGCGTGAATTAGCTTATAATTAAGGCGAGCACCTCTCAGTGCCTTAAATACCACAATTGCTCATCTCTCGGGATGCAAATGACAAAGTTTCATTAAACAATAGCTATCTAGAAGTTGTCGCTCATAAGATTTATAGTACTTCTCTTTTAAGGTTACCACACTTGTTCTTCTTTTGAGACACAAGTCATGGAAGTTTACTCGCTAAGGTGGAGTTTGTCCAAACTCCTCCTTGTGAGCGTTAGCAAAAGTACAAGATAACTTGACATATACGATGTAAACCCCAAACCCTATTGAACTTGGATTTTCTTAAGAGCTTGAAAGGATTAGTTTTAAGTGAAGTAAAGTGGGAAAAATAGGCTTGAGAAGTTTCATGTAAGTGTGTCATAGTAGGTGAAGAAAAGGAAAGTTAAGAAGTAATGGTTTAGAAGATAAAGAAAAACTAAGTAGAAAAGAGAAAAAATTTGGCTAAATCCATAGCCTAGGCATTTGGCCTTGGTAGGTGGCTAAATGAAGAAGAAATAACCTCTAAAGAGATTATTTTGGGCGTTTAAGATGAGTAAAAGGACATGGTCTTAAAGGTTAGTTGAGTGATTGGACTTGGCGTGAAGAAAGATTTAGAGGTTATTGTTGTGTTTAGGCTTGGCGAGAAGGCATGTTTAGAGGTTAGCTATACGGTTGGGGCTTGTTGTTGGGTGGCAAGACAACACAAAGAAGGCTATGCAAGAGGCTTAGAGGTTAGTAGGCGAGAGACACTAGGTGGCCAAGTCTATGCGATGAAGACCATAGAGTTTAGCTAGGCTTTTAATTTGGCAAGGCGTTTTGGCTCGAGAATGACACTTTGATGATTTGGTTAGGTGAGATAATGAAGAGGTGGAATCGGTTAGATTGATCCTAGGCGTCATGTGCATGCATAGGTTAAATTTTGGCTGTAGGAGGTGTCAATAAAGATTTATGCAAGCTTCAATATAAATAGGTTACTTCAGATTACAAGTTCTCCTAAAGTACTCGTGTATTTTTGTTGTAATAAGTCTCAAACATTCACAAATTGAGTCTATTTTCTATATTGGGGTTCCTGGTTTAATTTGAGAGAGGGAAGATCAAGTTTGAGTTGAAAAAAGAGAGAAAGATCATTCTTGAGAGAATTCTGAGTAGTGTTTACTTCACAGAGGCTACAGAGTTCATCATAAGGTGGTTTTGGCTGAAAGTTTGAGGTAAGAAAGCTAAGAAAATTTGTAACAACTTTGGAGAAGGAAGTATGATCATTTAAGTTCCGCATGTTAAGTTATTAAGCTCTAAATTAGAAGTAAGGTTCTGGCGGAAGAATGAGTTTCTGGGCAGTGGAGGTTGTTGGCCAAGTTTCAAGGGTTGCTAGGCGAGATAACGTGCGTTTTAGGGTTAAAAGAAGTTAGTGTGGCATTTTAGGTTGGTGTTGGATGCATAAGAAGCACAAGTCATACGAGACATGTTAGGCAAGCGAGATGGCCGACGAGATACGTAAGACACACACAGGCAAGGTTCCTGTGCACGTGTGCCTACCTGCCGCCCACCCCCTATGCGTCAGTCATGCCAAATGGTAATTTTTTTTTGCTATTTTTGATATTTTGGAAAATTTTAATCAAATTTTTGCAGCTTTTGTGATTAAAGGGAATTAAATGGAATTATTTTCCGTTATTTCAAGTCAAGAGGAGATCAAGTAAATTTATAGATCGGTGGTCTAAACTACTCTCTGTGAGTGACAAAATGAGTTTAAAATTGATTTCTAAACATGATTTTGATAGTGTGCATAAACATCCATTATTATATCACTTTCTACTAGAATAATGAGGTCAAAACGCATAAGAATATGAGCAGAACACGAAACTTATGTTATAAATACACACAAATTTAGAAATACATCATACATAAATATCATGCCTATTTTACGTGATTGTCATGTTTAAACACAAGATAAGTGGATAGGAAGAAAGGAGCAAAACATAGGACACACTTCACACACAAGCCATACGATGGGAACTCGCCTGGTGAATGACACCTTCAAGCAAGGAACCATGTCATAATGCAGGAAAGACTCACTAGAAGACAAGAGTGGTAGTTGGAGTGATGCAACTTCATGGGACCGAGGACGATGCTAACAAGATCAGATGAATAGAAATTTATCGCCTAAAATTGCCTATAAAAATGATTCATCCTCACCAAGAGAAGTAGCAATTGTATGGGCGAGAGGTCTGAATGGACCACAATAGAGGTCTACATGAGCTAATTTGGAGTCTGCATGAACCAAAACCTAAAGGGTCGATGGTAAGAATTAGCCTAACCACTAAGTGTACAACACTTCTTCATCTTTTTCAATCAGATTGTAATGCGAGAGCTTAAAGTTTGAGAGGAGAAGAGTCATTTCTCGTCCCCCTAACTTGTATTTCATTTTATTCCTCTTACCATTGTATAATGGTCGAAAGCCTTCATTCTTGAATACAATGTATATTTATACACTTTTCAATCCAGCCATGCCTCTAATGTTCATCTGTCTTTATGTTATTTGTAGTTAGGTCTATGATGTGCTTTCATTAAGTAGTATGTATTTCTACTACTTAGTGTGTTAGCTGAGCTACATTCCACACTTGGCCAGTGTATGTCGCCAACTACCCAAGAGGGTGAGTAGCAACGATGTAGCTTACAAACGTAAGGTAAAGTTTTCTCAACCTTACAAGAGGACTTCCTTCATTTATATTCCAAAAGACAAACAAGTGTGGACTAAGACGTTGAGAGGTTGTTGTTCTTAAATGAGAAGCATTCTAAGCATAATAAATAGGTATTACTAGATATAAATCATTCAGCCAATCCTAGTCATTTGGATTCTAAAAGGAAACCAAGTGCGGAATTCAGCCACTTCGAGAGGAGTGCGCATTAAACATAAGATAGCTTGATGAGTAATATCGCAGTTAAGTGGTCATGTAGCTTTCTTACATGATAACACGAGACATTCCTTTATCACCTTCTTAAAGCAAGTTAGTTCGCTCAATCTTCCATCCTGCCATAATTTATTCTCTTGTGCATGAGTCTCTATGTGATTGTAAATAGCTTCAGTTCATTTTATACATTCTTTTACCACAACCATCATAACGCCTAATGATAAGTAAACTCTAGAGTTAATGTCTTGAAACAATTTTCCATGTTCGACCTTTGATCACCTAGGTAAACCTACTATTTCACTTGCACTTAGGCAAGTAGAAGGAAAACTTGTACTCAGTAAGGACTTATGTATAATGAGATGAAAGAGGTACATAGTGAGCATTTTTCATGATATGATCATGACATGTGACTCATCGCCTAGAATTGAGCACTCAATATAGAAAGATAAGGTGAGCACATTATGTGTAATGAACCTACGTAGTGACGTACTGCAATTGCACTAAATAGATGTGAAACTACCATGAATAAGTCCCAACCATCAACACACGTAGGAACTAAGTTTTTGGCATCGTTACCGAGGAATTAAATTCTAAATGTTAGAGTAGATTATTACTTTAATCTTGGGCAGGGTATTTGATCTTGGTGAATCACGCGATTTTTCAAAAATTGTACAAGGAGGTTCACGGTACCAGAGTAATTTGTGATTGCTTAAACGAACCCCAAGATCAATGTATCTTTTGGCAGATGACTAAGATAAATCTCAATAGATGCGGTTGGTTGTAAATAAAAATGAGAACCTCTAGAAAGTCGTCAAAGTGTCCTTGCATCAAGCTAATGAGATTCATGTTTCACTTAGCTAAGCAATAAGGTCCAAGAAAGATCATTTAAACATTACGATAAATGATTGGGAGTAGTGACTTATTGCAATGAGCAATAAGGATGCAGAGAGTCATAATGCAAATGATCTATGAAGCTCAGGAATGATGCGGTCAGGAAAGCTATGTGAAGCAGAAGCGATGATACTACAACTCTTCCTGGCCAAAGAATTCGAACACATGGATGCATCTGTAATGTATAATTCTTCCAAATTTTTTTAGAATACCATCCTTGTATTTGTGTAAGTATTTAATTATACTCGTTATATCTTTGTAAATATCCTTATACTTGCACATCAGTTTTGTATTTGATTTTTGTATGTACTTTAAATCTTATAATGGGGATCGTACGGTACACCGCGAAGTAATAGGTTCATCGGATGGGAAGGTATGAGTCAAACGTATTAGGAATTTTGATCATCTTGTACGATTTAGTTGGGTTAAATTTCATTGGGAATCGTTAGGATTTTTAGGAAGTACAAATCGTCTGGTCAAATCTTACCGTTTTTAAACTTTCAAGAAACAATGAATATGTCGTACCTTGAGCCATGAGTTGTCTGTCAGGGTTATCACGCCACATTTAATTTGACATGACATTAATCATACGGTAGCCAAACTTTTAATCCTAGTTAAGAGTGCCTATTTAAACAGTTCGAGGAACTTCAAATTCAATTTCAAGATAGAAAAATCTTCGTCATTAACTTATTCTCTTTCTCCTTTCATAACTCTTCAAGTTGTATTTCTCCTTTTTCCAATCTCATTATTTTTTGAATGTGCTTCTCTGTTTCCTTGGTTCCTTCATACCCACCAAGTTCAATAAGGGAACCAATTCAATGTGATGAGTGTGTAGGAAGAAGGAAAAAGAAAAATACAACTTTGAATAGTTGTGATCAATGGAGATATTGCAGCACGTCATATGAGCTCCGTTGGCACTATATTGCTTACCTTCAAGCTCTTTGGTTCTTCAAACATCATCCTTATTCAGGTTGTATTTTTCTTCCTCCCTTATTCCTATTGTCTGTGCAGAACAAAAACAAAAACACATTTGTGGAACTACAAAGAAGAAGAAAAAAGGAAAATACAACTTAAGAAAGATGATGGTCAATAACAGGAAAATGTCGAGGTAAAAAATTTGATAACAGTGAAAAGAGGTTGACCGAAATCAATCGCATAAATGAGGTGGTAGGAGTCATTAGTATGAACCACCTCCATAAACTTAATTAAGACATATTTAGAATTTTGTAACACTTCCCTGAATTTTAATTATATATTATGTAATTTTTATTTATTTTTACTTATGTCCTTTACAATACAAGTCACAACTTTTGATATAATCTTTGTGCGTTTATTCTTTCTTGTCGCAAGCTTGGCTCCCCGCTTAGTAGTATTCTAATTTTTCTTTGAGATTCAATAATACTTCAATGATATAAAGTATGGGAAATAAAATTTCATTTGTTATCCATACGTTTAACTTGTCAAGAATCCTTACTTGAAAAGATTTCTAGAGTTCACTAGGTGAGCAAGCTTAACCTCAAACCATTCATGTAAAACTTTTCTGAGATAGTAATGAGGACTTTGCTAACCTCTAAATTTAGGGGTGTGTGAGATCCATGCTAAAACTTTTAGAAAAACCCTCCTAAGGCGTGTAAAAATAAGGTGTTTTAACAAAAGTTAAAGCTTCGCTAGAAATGTGAAAATTTTGAAAATTTTGTATTCAATTAAAATAACAACTCCTATGTTGCCTCCTCTTGTGAAAATAAAGAAGCAAAACTTCAAAAGTGAAAATTCAGAGAGTTGAATGATAAGAGGCGATAAGAGTTATAGTTAAGGAGAGAAGCGAACTCATAGAGTACCTATGATTTTCCACTCAATGTCTAACCAGAAGTAAATATAATAAAAATGCATTCTTTTGCCAAATAAAAGGATTCAAACTTTTCGAAATTCTTAGCCATTTCTAACTCTGAAAAATAAGATTTACTATGGGGAATGAACAAAAGTATTTTGAGTATTAAGCTTGCCACATTTAGAAATGTTGTCATAGCAAGATGTACACATGAGAGTAAACCTTGAATAACAAATAAAATTGCTCGCATTTTGAGAAATATAGAGACGCAAAAAGGGGAAGGTGAGTCTTTAAGGAGGAATGGTGTTTGGGGACAAGCATAATACGTAGTGATGCTTGAGGACAAGTATTATTCTAAATTTTGAGGTTTGATAACATGCATAAACATCCGTTATTGTAATCCTTTCTATTAGAATAATGAGGTCAAAACGCATAAGAATACGAGCAATACGCATAACTTATGTTGTAAATACACAAGTATTTAGAAATACATCTTACATAAGTATCATCCCTGTTTTAAACGATTGTCATGTTTAAACGCAAGATAAGTGGATAGAAAGAAAGGAGCAAAACACATAGCACATTTTGCACACAAGCCACGTGATGGGAACTCGTCTGGTAAATGACACTGATAACACTCAGAAATGTCTATTATTATAGCTCTTTTATCAGAATAATGATGTCAAAACACATAAGAAGATGATCAAAATGCGTAACTTATGTTGCAAACACATAAGTATTTAGAAATATAACTTACATAAGCATTATGCTTATTTTACGTGATTGTCATGTTTAAATGCAGGATAAGTGGACAAGAAAGGAGCAAATCACAAAGGACACCTCATGCATAAGGTCACACGATGGGAACTGACTTGACGACTAACACCTTCAAACAAGAAACAATGTTATCACGCGAGGAAAGCTCACTACACGACAAGAATGGTAGTTGGAGTGATGTGACATACTAGGACCTAAAATGACACTAACAAGGTCAGAGGAACATAAGTGTTCTGCCTAAAGTTGCCTATAAAAGTACTTCATCTTTCCTAAAATGAGAGAGGAACGTGTGAACGGACCGCCACACAAAAGAGGTCCGAATGGACTGCCACACAAAAATGAGGAGAGTCGGTGGCAAGGATTAGCCTAGCCACTGATGCATAGCACTTCTTCATATTTTTCTGATCAGAGTATAACACGAAAGCTTAAAATTTGAGAGGAGAAGAGTCATCCCACGTTCCCTCTAACTTGTATTCAATTCACTCTTCTTTCTTTCCATTTTTGCATTTCTGTTTAATGTATGTTGTTCATATTGTACAGGGGCCTAATGCCTACATTCTTTATATATATTACATGTTTATACCTTTTCGATCCATTATTTCTTGACCTTTCACTTGTTAATGTGTTATTAGTAGTTAAGTTTATGGTAAGTTCACGATAAGGAGTCTAGCTTATACTGCTTATCGCATTAGCTGAGCTATATTTATCACTTGGCAAGTGTCAATCGCCAACTATCTGAAAGGGCAAGTAGCAAGAATAAGGCTAGCTAATGCACGTAAGGAGGAGTTTGGTAACAAACCCCACCTTAGCGAGATAACATCCAACATTTGTATCTCAAAAGATGAACAAGTACGGACATTAGGCCCTAAGAGATTGTTGTCCTTAAACGAGAAGTTCTATAAGTGTTATAAGTGAAGCCTTCTAGATATATCTTGCCTAATTAAGCAGAGTCATTTGCATCCTGAAAGGTGAGCAAGCGTGGTGTCTAAACACTTCAAAAAAGGTTGCCTTAATCATGAGCTTATTACTTGAGTTATATCACATCGAAGTTCTTGCATTGCTTAATTGCGTAATAGTGTGTATCCTTTTCTTTCCCTTTCTCTCTCATGCAAGTTAGTTCACTTAATCTTCGGCTTTATCATATTTTACCACCCTCCTGTTCATGAGTCTTTAGATGAGTGTAAATAACTTTAGTTTTATTATATATATATATATTATATATATATATATATATATATATTCTTTTACCGTAACTAGCATAATACATGACAAATGAGTAACACCCTAGAACTAATATCTTAAAATAATTTTGTGTTCAACCTTGGATCACCAGGTAAACCTACTGCTTCGCTTGCACTTGGGCAAGTAGTAGGAAAACGTGGACTCAATAGTGACTTAGGCTTCACCCGATAAAGAGGTACATAGTAAGCACTTTATGTTATGATCATGACCCATGATGTATCTCTTAGAATGAACCATGCAATACAGAAAGACATGACGAGTACATTATGTGCAGTGAACCTACTTAGTTATGTATTGTAGTAGCGTTACACAAATGTTTGATTACTAAGACTAAGTCCTAAGTAACATTTATATGTTGTTCCATCAAGAGAACAAGAATACAACATACACTCCGACCCCAACCAGACACCTCCAAGCAAGGAACTACGTCGTCACGCGGGAAAGGCTCACTCGAAGACAAGATTGGTAGTTGGAGTAATGTGACTTCATAGGACCAAAGATGACGTTGACAAGATTAAATGAATAGAAATTTCCCTCCTAAAGTTGCTTGTAAAAGTGCTTCATCCTCACCAAGAGAAGCAATGCTTGTTTGGGCGAGAGGTCTGAATGGACCACAATAGGGGTCTACATGAGCTAATTTGGAGCCTGCATGAACCAAAACCTAGAGGATCAGTGGTAAGGATTAGTCTAGCCACCGAGTGTACAACACTTCTTCATCTTTTCTGATCAAATTGTAACACGAGAGCATAGAGTTTGAGAGGAGAAGCGTCATTTCTCGTCCCCCTAACTTCTATTTCATTTTCTTCCTCTTACCATTTTATTATTCCTTTACATTGTATTCAGTTATATTGTATAACAGCCGAAGGCCTTCATTCTCGAATACAATGTATATTTATACACTTTTCAATCCATCAATCCCTCTACTATTCATCTGTCTTTATGTTATTTGTAGTTAGGTCTATGATGTGCTTTCATTAAGTAGTATGTATTATTTATATTGCTTAGTGTGTTAGCTGAGCTACATTTTATGCTTGGTCAGTGTATGTCGCCAACTACTCGAAAGGGTGAGTAGCAACGACGTTGCTAACACACGTAAGGAAAAGTTTTCTCAACCTTGCGAGAGGACTTCCTTCATTTGTATTCCAAAAGGCAAACAAGTGTGGACTAAGATGTCGAGAAGTTGTTGTCCTTAAATGAGAAGCACTCTAAGCAGAATAAATAAGTATTACTAGATATAAATCATTTAGCTAATCCTAGTCATTTGAATTTTGAATGGAAACCAAGTGTGGCGTTTAACCACTCTGAGGGGAGCGCACATTAGACATAGAATAGCTTGATGAGTTATATTGCAGTGAAGTGGTCATATAGCTTGCTCGCATGATAACATGATACCTTCCTTCACGACCTTCTTAAGTAAGTTAGTTCGCTCAATCTTCCATCCTATCATAATTTATTCTCTTGTGCATAAGTCTCTAGGTGATTGTAAATAGCTTCAGTTCTTTTATACATTCTTTTAATGCAGCCATCATAATGCCTAACCGATAAGTAAACCCTAGAACTAATGTCTTGAAACAATTCTTTGTGTTCAACCCTGGATCACCCAGGTAAACTTATTGTTTCACTTACACTTGAGCAAACAGTAGGAAAACTTGTACTTAGTGAGGACTTATGTATAACACGATGAAAGAGGTACATAGTGAGCATTTTGCATGCTATGATCATGAGTCGTGACTTATTGCCTAGAATTAAGCACGTAATACAGAAAGATAAGGTGAGAACATTACGTGCAATGAACCTACTTAGTGACGCATTGCAATTGCACTAAACAGATGTAAAACCTTGAATAAATCCCAACCATCAACACACGTAGGAGAAACCAGATTTATAATAAAATGTTTTAGGCATGCTTTGATGTATGAATATTTAAGTATACTGATTTATAAAGTCTTTCCAAAGCATGTGTTTATAAGTATTTGACAAGCATGTATTTCTTGATGAATTTACTCATGAAATTTACAAAGTAAATATGTTTATGATAAGTATTTAAGTTAAAGGATGATTTTAGAATGTTTTAGACTATACCATTGGATATATATATAGAAATCCTTCGGGGGATATGGCCTGTGCACAGAGGTTCCTTTGATGAAGGTATTCAGTAGATACCTAGATTCTTATAACGGAAATAGATTCATGAGATGAGGATTCTCCAGATATGATATCTAGTTTTGCCATCCCTTGAGATGAAAATCTGTAGGTTTCCCACATCATTGTAACTATAACAGGATGGGGCACTACTGATGCATGGATTCTACCTCGTAAATATCATACTTCATATGATATAGCAAATGAATGGAAGTTCTAAAGGTTTTACGTTATGTTATGTTCATAATTTATTTTGCAAAGACAAAGTTCAAAGATTAGTTATTTTAAAATTATGTTTTACAAAACTATCACTCATTAGGCTATTTAGCTCATTCTTTCCAAATGTTTTTTTCCACTTTTCAGGTAGAGGTCTTGATCCAAGAACTTGACTGTATCTTTAGTCTACTGTGCCAAGTTACTAATAGTTTTGTTGCTAAAGGTTAGTTCTAGAGCTTTGTATGTCATGTACATTAGTTTTGTGGATGTTAGTCAGTATTTAGGTTACTTTTGTGGTGTATATAGTTGAGGTTCAATTTAGTTATGTAGTTCTTGTTTAGTCTAAAAGGATAGTATGTAATTAACGACATTTAAGCCTTGACATCTTTTAAGGTTATGTAGTAAAGTTTGTTTATGTGTATTTCTCATGTATTTTTGTTGCGTAGTATTTATTTTACTCAAATTGTTTAGCAAGGTAACAGATCAGTAGTCAAGGTTAACTAGTATTTTTCAAAAGAGAAATGACATCATTTGGCTTCACACCACATCTCGGGTCGAGCAAGCAGGTGCTCGGGATGGGGTATGACATACGATAACAAAACGAAAACCTTCAGCAAATAGATAGCAGCGATTTAGGCTCTGAGGACACGGCTTATACCTGAAAAGTGGAAAAACATTTTGAAGAGTGTGAGCTAAACGAGTTCAGTGAGTGGTAGTTTCTAAATAACTTTTCATAAACTCTAAATCATAAACCTTAGAAACAGTAAACGATAAATCATAACATGAAAACTTAAACCTCAAAGCATTTAGAAACAGTAATATAAAATCTTGTTTTTCCTACTTGAAACCCAAGTATCTACTCCTAGAAGGTGGTAAAGATTACTCAATACCAAATCCAAACTTCAAAGATGGGCATCCCCAATCCCTTTTCCTAGAAGATAGAAGTCCTTAGCTCCAATCCTGGAGATAAGTCTCCTTACCTCAATTTCCTTAGCACCCGTAATCCTACCTCATTAAGGGTTAATTTGAGACATCTTGGTTCCAAGAAAATATTTATAAGACCATAAACCTTAAATTTTAAATTCGTTCAAGAATCCTGTTACATAACCTTTAAACTCATTTTTCTCAGTAAACCTTAAACATTCCTCAGTAAACGATAATCTTGCATAAATACCTTTAAACAATAACATGCTTGGAAGAATGTTCATAAAATATCTTAAATATTTAACATAGATCATTCATAAATCATAGTTTAAGAACATGCTTGAAAACACTTTCATAAAATCATTTTTCACTCACAGATACAAGTTCAAATTCTTGGTCTATAAATTTGTTTGATCTCCTCTTGTCCTAACATAATGGTAAAATAGTCCAATTAATTCTCTTTTACTAAGAAAATATCAAAAGTGTAAATTCCAAAAACTACCTAAAATGCCTCATAACATTGTCGGGCAAGCATGGGTGGGCAACAGGCCATAGTCCCATGCGTTGGATTGGTCGCTTGCTAACCTCACAAGAGGTTTTCCATGGGTCCCACCTTTGACCGTGTGTCGTGCATCTCGTGCAACCCTCCTCGTGCACATGACTAGCTATCTCGCCTAGCTTACCTTGTCACTCGGCCAACCACCAACTTGTCCAAAACCTCATTTTTTTGTTCAGAAACTTAACCTAACTTTGAAAAATGATAACTAAAAATCAAAAACTCTTTTAAGGAAACTTTCTTCTACAAAAATTCCTAAAAATGTCTTAACTTTCTTATCATAAAATTTCAGCTTCAAACTTCAATAGATGTGCTCTACAACTCTCTGGAATTCCACCTTGTACAAATTCACCCAATAACTAACCTTCCTCACTTTCTTTAACTCAAACTCAACCCTCCCTTGCAAAAGAACATCCAACAATCCTAATCTAAAAACTACACTAAATTTATGATATTTTAAGAGAAATTTCAGTCAAAACGCACTAGTGAATTGGGAGAAATATCCATATGAACTGACCTATTTATACTGAACCCAAGATGAATCTTTATTGATACCTTTTACTAGTCAAAATCTAAATTAAGCATGCAAGGACACCTGTAAAGCACTTCATCGACTCTACCTCTTCATCATCTTACCCAACCAAAATGTCCAATATCTAAAGACAAGTCCAAATACCTTGTGTCATACCCATTGCTAACCTCCAAGTCCTCGTGTGCCATGCTTCTTGCCTAACACCAAGCCACCAAGCCACCAAGCCATCTCGCCTAACATCCTAAGACCCTCATTAACCTCTAAGTGACAACCTTACACATCCAATAACACTCCTTTAGAGGTTCTTTTCTCGTCTAATGTCTTTCCTTCATGCCTTAGTCACTTTGCCAAGCCCAAATGCCTAATACTTCCTCCTTGATACTTAGCCAATTTTCTTTCTTTTCCAACAACCATGACACTCTTTTTATGACACTTTTATTCTTAACTTCCTTTAACACTTAAAATTCAACCACTTCAAAGAACAAGTTTTCTTCCAAGGTTCGGGATTTACAAAAATCTTGTAAGTTATAAGATTACGATAAAAGAAATTTAAAAATAATTTCAATTTTCACTAAAAATTTTTAGCTTAAGATGTCGATTGGAAAGTTTTATAGAGCATATCTTTACCATTAAAGATACATTTTTAAAGGTTAGTTTTCATAAAATATAACAAAACGCTAAAATATTTACGATCCGTGTAACAAAATCAAAAAGCCCATAAAGCAGCCCCGTTTTAAAAAATATTCCAGATTTGCCCTTTCTTTCCATCTTCTTTCTTCTCTTCTTTTATGATTTTTCTTTTCCTTTCCATTGTCTTTCTTCTCTTCTTTTTCCGTAATTTTTCTTTTATATTTTTTTGAAATCATGATCTTCATTTTCAATCAATCATAAATCTTGTATTATTTTTTTTCAAATTGTTATTTGGTTCAAGATCATGCACCAAATATAAAATATTTTGGTACACGATTTTAGACAAAAATCGTTAGGATATTAGTACACAATCGATTAGATTTGGCTATAACCAGATCTAACAAATATAAAAGATCTTGAAAAAAATTGTTGGATATTGGTACACGATCGCGAACCAAAAAATCTTGAAAAAAAATGATTGAATATTGGTTCATTTATAATTGGTACGATTGTGTAGCCAAATCTAAACGATCTTGTAGCAAATAATCTAAACAATCGTTGGATCTTGGTCGTCCTAAATCTACACGACCCAAATCTAAACAATAATAAATCTAAATGATTGTGTAGCAAAAAATGTCTACTAGAGAATCTTGAAAAATATCATGAACAAAACAATCTTGAAAAAAATCGTTGGATATTGGTACACGATTGTTTAGATTGATCATATACTAAATATGTTAAAACGTGTTGACTGGATCATTTTTTGTATTTGAGTCTTTTTCTTCATTTTCAAAATTGTACATAGTGTAAATATTTTTAAAAAATCTTGTATAAAATAAAATTAAAAAAAGATTAAAACTAAAATTTATTTGTGAAATTGTAAGAAATAGGCTAAAAATAGAGGGATAAATGAATTTTAGGATTGATTTTGAAAAAGTAGACTTTTAGGACAAATTGAAAATGAAATGTCTAAAATGTCCTTCATTCATTTTCCCTCCCTTCTCCAACAAAATAAAACATTTTTTTTAAAAGCCCATTCCAGTTCTTCTCCTCGTGCAAACTTTCCCGCTTCCACTTCAACTCTGATGAACGCCTCTCCATTTCTTATTCATGCCTCTTCGTTTTCAGTATCGTTTTCATCCTCTGGTGAATGCCTCTCCATTTCTTCTCCATGCATGCATCTTCGTTCAGTGTCGTTTTCATCCTCCGGTGAACACCTCTCCATTTTTTCTCCATGCCTCTATGCTTTAAGTGTCGTATTCATCCTCTTTGAAGTCAAGTGAGTAATCAAATCTGAGTTTTTAGATTTTTTTATAGATCATTGTTGTTTAATTTGTCTAGTTCAGATATGAGATTTTTGTTGGAAAAAATATGTAATGTGTCATTTCGATCTTGAATGAATACCATTAAATTTGTCTGACCCCTTTGTTTGATGTTATTTAAGATTTTTCAGCAAATTGATGCATAAGTCAACCATGGCAGTATTATGTACTACACGAATGCAAAAAATTTGTTGTGCTAATTGTTTTATTTTCTCCCAATGCTTATTGTTTTACACTTGATTGCAGCTTCATCATAAGCCATATTGTTATCAACATCATGTGCATTGGATTTAAATTTTCAATTGATTCAAGGTACAAAGAAAAAGAAAGATAGAAACTAACCAATTGTTTAGGTTTAATAATGAATATAATTAACAATGGGTTTCAATGAATATAAATTCCAAAGATTAAGTTTATGTACTATGTAATTTCATGAATGTCGAAAGCATGGAAGTTTACTTATGCTACCTTGGTATAATCAAAGTGTAATGGTTATCTTGTTGTTATAGTATCTACAACTTAGTTCAGGGCAACACTACTTTGTTGAGTTTAGTTACATGAGTTAAATACATTGTTCATTTTACTTAACGTGGATTGTTAGTTTTTTTTTATGGTTTTTACTGCATTCATTTTAGTCAATGAGTTTTGTTCCTAAACCTAAACATAGGAATTGTAGGCTTTCTTCTTACTTTCCTAAACCTAAACCAGTTTATCCTAGTATTTGCTTGAGTGAGAAAAGTTTTGTTAATAATGAATGCAGTGTTAGTAGAAACTTTGTTACAAGTTCTTAGTCTTTTCTTGAGTGAGAAAGATTCTTTAAAGAAAAATGCAATGTATGTTTAGGACTGTAAACAATTCAACTTTGTAAGCCACTTATGCACTTATGTTTTATCTCACACGCATCTCGCACATTTCAAACCTTTACTATGAGTTTCAAAATCAAATTGTTATCCCTTTCAAGCCATTTAGAGTGATTCTATGCATGTTTTGTAAGTTTATTAGGCCTTATGTTTTATCTCACACGCATATCGCACGTATCTCACACCATCTCGCACATTTCAAACTTTCACTTTGAGTTTCAAAATCAAATTGCTACTCCTTTCAAGCCATTTAGAGTGGTTCTATGCATGTTTCGTAAGTTTATTAGGCCATTATGTTATATCTCGCACCTTTCTCGCAGTAACTCCCACACATCTCCCAGCATCTCGCACCTATCTAGCACACATTTCAAACTTTCACTGTGAGTTTCAAAATCAAATTGCTATTCCTTCCAAGTCATTTAGAGTGATTCTATGCATGTTTTGTAAGTTTATTAGGCCCTTATGTTCTATCTTGCATGTACCTCACCCCATCTCGTACATTTTAAAACTTCACTTTAAGTTTCAAAATCAAATTGCTACCCCTCCCAAGCCATTTAAAGTGATTATATGCATGTTTCGTAAGTTTATTAGGCCTTTATGTTTTTATCTCGCATGCATCTCACATATTTCAAACTTTCACTCTAAGTTTCATAATCAAAATGTTTCCCCTCCCAAGCCATTTTACTGATTCTATGCATGTTTCGAAAGGTTATTAGGCCATTATGTTTTTATCTCGCACTTATCTTGCAACATTTCGCACACATCTCGTAGCATCTTGCACCTAGCTCACACACATTTCAAACTTTCATTGTGAGTTTCCAGATCAAATTGCTATTCCTCCCAAGCCATTTAGAGTGATTCTATGCATATTTTGTAAGTTTATTAGGCCTTTATGTTTTATCTCACACGCATCTCGCAGGTATTTCATACCATCTCACAATATCATTTTTTTACTTAAAGCTTTCAATCTTATCAAATTGCACCTCAAATTTAGATCACTACTGCAATTTTAATGTTAAAGTTGTTTAAGTTTAAGCCACTAACAATTTTTTTCTCTCAATATCATTTAAAAGGTCATAGTTATTTTGTGTGATGATTTACCTTTAAAACTCTATTGTATTGAAATTAATTATGAGTGAAGAAGACTTTTACACTAATTTTTTTTAAAGAAAAATTATTATAAACCACAAAACTAATCAACGACATATATAAAATTTTGTTATATTTTATTTATTTATTTTACTATATTTGAGAAATATATTTTTTTTAAAAAAAATTACTCGGTGAATTATTGAATATTTCGATCTCGCACCATCTAGTATCCCGCCATCGCACCATCTCGCACCATCCATTTTACTCTCTTCCAAAGCCAATCTCAACCACCCCCTCTCCACCCCAACCTCCAATCATCCAATTGACTATGGCTTCTATAACCTCTCTTCCGGCATCTCCGAAAACAGAGCATACGTAATTAGATTCTGCAGAGGGGACATTTTCGCAAATTCTTGCTAGAGATGCCTCATCGACTCTAGAGATCTTCTCCCTTTGCGGTGTCTGACCCAGAACGAAGCCATTGGATGGTACGATACCGGATTTGTCTCGGCAGCAATGCAACGAGTGCTTGGTTGGGGCTCTGTCTGCCTATAATCCGAAACTGCTGTGCTGGAAAATAGGGGAGTAAAGTTCTTAGACCCAATTGTAATTTTCGATATGAGATTTAGGTGTGTAAAAATTCAAGTTAAACTCGAATAACTCGGACTACCCAACCTATATTATAAGGGTTGGGTTGAGTAAGATTAAAATATGGGTTGAGTTGGGTTAAAAATTTTTAATTTTTTCAGATTGGGTTGGGTCTCGAGTTAAAGGGTTAAGAAATTCGGTTCAACCCAACCCAACCCAAATTAATATAATAATAATAATAATAATAAATTATTATTATTATTATTATTTAATAAAAAAACAATTAGGTAACTTATTCTTTAGGTTTATATTGTGTTGTATCTTGAACTTTATTATTAATTTATTATTAAAAATGAACTTCATGAACATTTATGAGTAATTTTTGGATTTATGTATTTTAAGAACTTTGAAATTATTTGTGTTTGTAACTTTGAATTTATGAATGCTTAGCTTGAATTTATTGTATGAAATTTTGAATTATGTATGTTTGAAATTTAAATATAACAAACCTATACAACCCGATTTATATGTAACTAGAAACGAAAAAAAAATCTATACAACCTGACAACCCAACCCAACCTAACCCATATTTTACAAGTTGGGTTGGAAACTAAATTCGGGTTGCCAACCAAAATAACCTGAAAATATGGGTTGGGTTGAGAATGTCTCCCAACCCAACCCAACCCAACCCAACCCGCTTTCACCTCTAATGGGATTTATTCCTTCATTGAATCGCCGCTTTCTCGCCTACCCTTGCCACCACCTCCGTCGCTATCCCCTATTTTTCTTCCGCTTAACAGAACTACCCATGGTAAGTTGGTAACGCTATTGCTTCCACTTTCCTCATAATTACTCCCCTTCTTCTCTCTTCACACTTACATATTTTGTTTTCAGGTAATAAAAATGGAACTTTCATTGCTATGGCTTTGCCAATTACTCTTTTTTGTAGTTATAATACCCATTAACAGGGGAAGCTTTTAACTGGATGAATCGTAGTGGTGAAACGGCTGCGTCAAGCTTTAAGGCATGAAGATTGTTGAAAGTATATTTTTGTCAATTAATTATTAAACAAAAGAAAAATAAGTTATTGGCAAATCAAATCTTAGATTATGTCAAATTAAATGTTTTCGGTTGAAAAAGATTTATTAGAATAAATCGTTCGAAGATATAGGAAGTTGTTGGAGGATTTTTCTCTTGAAAATTAAATCTATATATGCGTAGCTGTGTTGAGCATTGAAGGTTGACGAGAACAAGAGATTTACGCTGAGCATATTGAAGACATCCAGAAAACAACGAAGGCAGAATAAGGTGAAGTACATCCTATGTTGTGTTTTTCTTCGTTTGTGAAAGAGGTACTGTCTACCTAATTAAAGACAGTAAAAAGAAGGAATATCTACAGAGTAAGTCGAGGAACCTATTCAACAAGTCAGAGGGAGCCTGGGAGTTTTTCTGTAAGATTCATAATGTATTCAGGGGGAGCCTGAAAGTATCTCAGTGAGATTATTCATGTTATATTCAGGGGGAGCTTGAAGATTGTAATAGTTAATATGCTAGCTATTATTGATGTAATGTGTGAGGTGTTATTGACTACGAATCTTAATAATATTCCTTATCTGAGTCAAGAGTCTCTCCAGATGTAGGCACGTTTTGCCGAACTGGGTTACCAACGTACCGTGTTAATTTTACTCTTTTTGCTCTTTAGCTAAACCTGTAGTCAATCACATACCGTATAGCTACAGTTTATATTAATAGTATTATTTCAAAGATGTTGAGTTAAAAAAGAATGGTTTTGTTATCTAACCTTCACCATCGGAATTTAGTTAAGCTTTTAGGTTTCTCCTTGAAATAAAATGAAAAGCTTCTGTACTGTACATAAATGGAAAAGTGGAGTTTGCAAAAATAACAAAATTACGATAATAGAGCTCAGGTCACCTAAATTTTTTAAATTGTAAAAATGACAAATTTAAAAGCAGATTATCGTCAATTACTATTTATATTTATCAAATTTGCAATAAGTAAAAAAGAGATGCTATAAGCTATTTTTTTTCTAAATCTTTTTATCATCTAATACAATTTTCAATCGAAAATCTATTACAATGGGTTTTTCTAATAAAAGGGTAAGTTGGACTTTTGCCGCAAACATCAGCCTAAGAGTCTTCAGTCTCCTAACATTATCCCTTTTTTTTTTTTTTTTTTTGGCAATTTCTCAATTTATTTTTCCTCGTTTCTCTCATTTTCATTTCCCGCTTCTCAGTTTCACTCCCTCTGTCTAAATAAAAAAAAAAGTCAAAATCCCTAAATTTCTTCTTCATTTTTCTCTTTACGAGCCCCTTCCCCCATTTCTCTCGCCCCTCAGAAAATTTCACGCCCGCCACAAAGGTCCGTCGTCTGCCGTGTTATCCGTCGTCCGCGGCGTTGATTTGTCGTCCACCGCCTAGTTTCAGCGTCCGCCGCTCTAGATCATTCTCTGCGTTTTATTTAAGTTATA